>MU227026.1:1267816-1304591 GCA_018584345.1 Thuja plicata
TATCTCTTTTTTAACTCTTTCTTGACATCTAATTTTTTCTCCATATAAATCACTGGTTTGCACTTCATATAGCAATGTATATGTACATATTCACTAGATAAGACTATCTTGCAACTTAACTATCACTATATTGATATTCATTGTCACCGCTTTTGACAATGAAAGGCACAACCCCTTATAAGTCTCCATATTTTGTCACTTCTTAACCGCTTTAACATTGATAGATTTCCATTATAATTTTCTAAGTTGAATATCATTTCATTTTTTTTACATTCTATTTTCATTTCTATTGCATTGATTTTCTATTTAATATGTTTGAAACCCATTCACTATTATTACTCTCCATCTATCCATAGCTTCGACGACTCATATCACTACTATCTTTTCATCCCTGTTTCCTAGTAGTCTTGGTTTCCTTATTGTGGATAACAGGAAGGTGAATTTAACAATATCCAGGTTGGAGGAATTATAATAGGTTGGGAGTCAAAGCTATATTTTGTTGAGCGACCACCCATGTTGGTGAAAATTGTATCATGATATACTTTTCCTTGCAACTACCAACACATGCTACATCATTTTATATCGACAGTCATTGTAAAAGTGATCTCCTATCACTACTACACAGTTTTCTCCAGGTGCACATTGACTACTTTATTCTCTATCTCTGATTAAAGTTTGAAATTACCTAAACTATTTATAATCAGATATAATCATGTGATAAAATGAAAAACATGAGGCATAGAACTTCTTTCTGGTTATTTATTTGTGCATTTAATTTGCAAGTTGACACTTAGCATAGATAACAATAAGACTGATAAACAAGCGTAGAAGTGGTATGATATTTTGCAGTAATCAACATAAAAAGTTGTTAAATTTGAGGGTGATTGTTGTTAGTGTTGTTAATTCGACAACTACTTTAACAACCCCCAATATCAAATATAAAAAATATCTAATTTAAAGTGTTTAAGTTGTTGGACCGGTTCACATGTTCTTTTTTGATGATAGGAAAGTGGGGGCACAGACATCCCCTTTTATCGTGTGTCATCATTTCTGCAACTAGTCTATGTTGTCTTATGATTTCTTCTTTCTTTCTTATATGTATAGATATACATAATTATGTGTGTGTGTGTGTGTGTATATATATATATACACATCAGTATGTATGTGTATGCATCATTATGTTGGCATACTTATTCATTATTGTTACTTTTTTTTAGGTCTTCTCAATGGATAGAACATTTGGTATTGAATGTTGTCATTTGGAGTCCTTAGAAGAACAGTGCTCCAGATTATTTAATGTGTGTGATGATGACATCAAACATGCTATTCTCTATCTTCTGAAGCATAATATTTTTGGCTCGCATGTACATGATGGTGTGATCTATAAACTATTATTTTCTACTCTCTTTGAAGTTACCGGTTAGTTTGAATGGGTCTTGAAGGTGGTTAAGCATGTGGTTGATTCCCACAATTTGGGAAAAGTTGCGCAAGGGGATTCAAACGATCAATCCAAACATTATCTCTGGCACACTTGGCTCAATTTTTTATAATAGAACTAGCTTTCAAAATAAAATGGTAGAGGCATGGGGGGTGTTAAAGCTATCTTTTGCTAATGATAACTCCGCTTCTATGAGTGTCTTTCATGGTCACAATGAAGATTCTTTCACTTATGATGATAGGAATGTTATGATGGACTACTTCTTTGGAGTTGGCATTTTTGTCAATAAACTAGGTCAGCTTTAGATCAAACATAGACATAAAACTTAATTGTTTAACATAATGTCTAGAATAATATTCTTTGTATATTTTTTTGTTGATACATACTCAGGGTCTAGATATCCATATGTTCATCATCATTACAAAAAATTATCTAGCTAATGAACTTTATATCCTTAAGCATTATGTTGTTCTGATTTTGCCTCTTTGTTTTACACAATGAATGGTTTCAAATATCACTTATTTCAAAAATGGTGGCTCCATCATATCTTCTTTGAGATTATTGTCCTACATTGTAATAGAATTCTTTTACTATACTTTTAACTATGGTTTTGTATAATTGTTGCTCTTTCTTACCATTGTCGACTACTAATCATTGGTTTCTCTTTCTCCCTTGGGAATGCTTTTCAGGTAGAAATGGTAGGATACCATCTATATTTCTTGAAGAATCTTTATCAAAAGGGGATCAATGTCCTTTATCTTCAATTGAATAAGGGGTGCAGAAGGTTTTTTTTCATCGACTGGGTATAGAAATTGAGTGGTATACCCAAACAATGCAAAGCATCTTTTGCACCCTCGATTCTAGTGAAGAGAAATGTTATTGAGACCCTTTAGATAAAGAGGCTTCAGAACATAAATATGATATCCTACCATTACTACCTAAAAAAAATTTCCAATGGATCATAGATGTTCTATCCTACCACAAACACGTGTGTGTTCCTTATCATATCCTTAATACAAGCTCAATCTCATGAGGTTGTAGTGGACCCAATTGATCTAGATTGACCAATAAAAACTTCCACTTTCTACATTGAAAAAGTACCATATCTCTCTCTCTTCAAGTGTGGGTTATTCATTACTACCATGTCATGTTGTATTTAGTTGTATGTATCTCTAATTTTTTATTGTCTACTATGAAATCTTTAGCATATGTATCATGTGACTTATGTAAATCTAATTATGATTGACTTTCATAACATTGAACAGGCCACTCTAAACCAAAATATTGGCTTGCTCATTTTTTTCAAATACACTAGGAACCATAGTGACAAGTAATCCTGCAAGTGTGATAGAAGCCACCCCTATTCCTAGAACTTTGAGCCACCTACTCTGCAATATACATATTTAATCATACATACATTGCTGAAATTGCAATCATAAATACATTGCCAAAATTGCAAACATAAACTATTTTTCTCCATCCTTCTAAAGATACTACTTTTGGCAACACATAATTGATAAATCTCTAAGACAAGACTTCTGAGCCCTTCCCACAAAGGAGGCATTGGAGGAAAATTCATTTTGGAGAGCCTTCAAGAGGGCCCTCTCAATTTTAATATTGGTTTGTGTGGGTTCAACATGATTCCAAGTGGATGGGCTGGTCTATCTCACAGATGTTTTAGAGATTGGAATGATCCAATCCATGGCTTGTGCTTTTGTGTTGCTAAAACTTCCATCCTGTGTTGTTGGAACTTTATACAACATTGGGTGGTAGGTCACCCATTGGATATGCATTGAAAGAAAGAATCTGAGATGCTGTTAGAAATATAAAGTAAAATGAAAAAGATAGGGAAAGAATCCAAGAGAGAATGCAATGAAAAATATTTACCAAATGCAGAGAGAGAGATAGATTTTTCTTCAATAGATCAACCACAAGTACACAAAAATGCTCCAAGAACCAAGGAAAGAACACAAGGATTTGAAAAGGGAAAAACAAGAAAAACCCCTTGTGAACAATATGAATATGGCTCAAAGCCTAAACAATGAGAGCAATAAGCTCATTAAAATATTGCAAGAATGAGAATGAGAGAAGAGAGAAGAAATCTAACTTAGAATCCCTATGAGAACCCTAGAACCCTAAGAAGTGTGTCAGAACCATCTCTTATGTGGAGATGAGTGGAGGAGTTTGCATGTAACTCCCATAGTCTATGTGTGCCACATTCACATTTGGTGTGTGCCATGTGTAGAAATCCTCTTAAGGAGGAATATCTAAATTCCTTAATAAAGGAATTACAAATAATATGACATGTCCTTGGTATATGTTTTAATTACATAGTTACCAGGGAAAGATTAATTCTAACATCCCCCTTTAATATTTACTTGGGGAGATGAGATCAATAGGTATCACACCCAAATGTTTACAATGATTTTGAGATGTTTCTTTTGAAAGAGTCTTCAGAAGATTGTTGATAGCTTGATCATTAAAAAATCTAAAAAGTCATTAAAAAATCTAAAAAGTCTAAAAAGTCATTAAAAAATCTAAAAAGTCCTAAAAAAATCTAAAAAGAGAAAAATGTCTTGAAGAAATAAATCATCAAAAAAATCAAATATTGCAAAAATCTCAACAATAAATCATCTTTGTCATCAACAAGTGA
Source organism: Thuja plicata (assembly GCA_018584345.1). Lineage (NCBI taxonomy): Eukaryota > Viridiplantae > Streptophyta > Pinopsida > Cupressales > Cupressaceae > Thuja > Thuja plicata. The sequence continues at coordinate 1,271,908 of MU227026.1, forward strand.
ATAATGATCAAACAATCAATCAAATGTCAAAACTGTGAGCTTTGCAAATCGGCAATGGACTCATATGACTCAACTTTATATGTAATTCAATCTACCATCAATCGAATGATTCAATCAAAATATCAATTGTCTTAGACATTGATGGATATACTCAAAACCAGGCAAATCAATCTTATATGAGTCATCCATTCCTAAAACTAGACACATCCGCAATCAAACATCAAAACCCAATCAATCAAGGAATAGTAAATTGTTGACTAGGTCATCCATGTTAGTCTATTGTCAAATTATCTTTCGTGATTGGTTTCTTACTCTCCTCAAGGATACTAGTGAGTGGTGAGAGTGGCTATGATGGATTGTGATCTTGTTTTCTTTGTTTTTTGTTTGTGGAGTGTTTCAATTCAATTGTGGGGCAATAATGATTTAGGATAAATGTGATAGGATTTGTCACACATCTAGCAGCCACATAGTTCAATGATCTAAACTAAATCCCTGGAAAATAATTGAAAATTGCTTATCTTTTATCTACTTTTTGTTATCAGAGATTATAGTGGTATCCAAATGGTCAATATCTAGGTGCATTTACTCTCTTCCTTTTCATAATAAGGCTAAATGAAGAATAAAATTGGAAATTACGACAATAACTTGGTTTCATCAATCTTTCTTTGATTCTTTTCCAAAACTCATCTCTCACTAAATTTCTTCTAACTAACACATACATGTACTCAAACACATGGTACATATTAGGTTTGCATTCATTTATTGCATAAGAAAAGAAAATAAATCATGTGCATACATCATACATGGAAAATCATATAATCAATGCATCCATAATCAACAATATAGAGTAAGTACATCATGAATCATATAGATGTACATCCATAGAAAAAAGCCATCATGCATCCATATGTCAGTATCATAAAAAATTAAAATATCATACATCAAGAGTCTGTATATTTCAAACCACATAGAATGCATATAGCCATAAAATATCTCATAAAGGGCATCAACATACAAAGAGGAAACATATAGAAGTAAGTTGCACGTCATATAGAATCATATCATAAGAAGAATCTCAAATATCATGTGTATGAGTACAATAAAAGCTCACAAGTTTGACATAAAGGAACTCAACATAAGGTCTACAATATTGGTACAACATCGGTATAGAATCAATACAAAAATGGTACAAAAAGGTACAACTGATACAATGGTACAAAAGGAGTGTCAATATTTTCTACCCCCACCCTTGACACCAGGCTGATCAGGGGGTGGCATCTTAGATCCTGCCCTACGTTGCTGAGAAGAAGGAGCCACACCACTGGCCTGCGATTGGTGTACTCTACTGGATCTCTGAGAAGTAGTATAAATAGGAACACACTGAGAAGAAGAAACAACATCCTTGTAATGATGATGCCAGTAATCAATCTCTCTCTTGACCTCACACCATGATATCCATAGATGCTCTAGAGCACCCATAAGGGATAAATCTTGTACACCATCCAGATAGACTCTCACCTCTGAATGATCTTGTCTCTCCCTCTCCTCTACTTCTGCTAATCTGAGCTTGAGATCTGAAATCTCCTGATTCAGATGCTAGACCTCTACAGGACCCTCATTTGTATGCCCCATAACCACATCCATGTCCCCTTCTCTCCAGTACCTCTCACACCCTTTTCCCTCATAACCCACAAATCTGACTCCTCATCCTCACGATTGGCATCACTATCACTGTTACTACTACTATCGCTCGATCTAGTAGAGTTGGATCCTTCCTCCTCCACCAAAACCATATCTCAATCTCTCATCTCCTTCCTCTCCTCCACTCTCTCTATAGGAGCCTCACCAGTCCATCTCCATACCTTCCTCAAAATCTAAGGCGCATCCTCCTCCATCCCCTCCTCCTCCTCTAGGATCGCTCCTAGACCAGCCCGAATAGTTCCACTCACCCTAGGTTTGCCTCCTATAGTCCTAACTCTCTCTCCAACTCTCCCAGGATTAGAATCATCATAGTTTCCTCTCCCTCCCCCTTGGTCTCCATCTCTACTTAAACCTCAGCCTCCATCTCTCCCCCCACCTCATCCTCCACCCCTCCCTCCCCCTCATCCTCCACCTCTCCCTCTCCCTCAATCACCACCTCTCTATTTTGGCCTCCTTAGTATAACCCCAATAATAGGCTAGGTTACATATATCAAAGTAACCGATCGATGTAGTGTCCACCAGGCATTAAACTATGGAGTAGTGCCTGCAAAAGAAAGAAGATTAAAACATCAGTACCACATGGATAGAAGAGAAAAAAGAGACTAATCAAGAAAGTATCAATATCATAAGGGAAATAATAGAAAGTATGGAAGTATACCTACATCTACAGTAGTTGATCGCCACATCCACTGAATAGGACATAGGCCATTGAACTCAGTCCTCGTATCATGAACTGGGACCATGGCTCCCCAAAGTGTAATGTCTTTGGACCTCCAATAAAAGTGTATGAGTCACTCACATCCTAGCGCTCTCCAAATTGTTGCAACACCCTATCGGTGTTGTGAAAATCAATCATATGAACATTCTCAGTGACATGACCGATCAAGAACCTCCTTTGGTGGTAGAAAGGTGTGCATCCTCACCATCCCAAACAAGACAGGATCTATAGGTCCTCCAAGTAAAATATGACATCATATCTAACTGCTATCTCCAATAAATAAGGTGACCCATGTGAGACTTGATCATGGCTCCATCATAGAGAAAAACATAATGTCTTCCCATGGGAAGATATCGGATACCAATAGGTTTGCAAACTGCTATGTGCTCCCATACCCAGATCTGGAATAGAGTCACACCACATCCAATTGAATTACCACCCTAGTAAGCCACATAAAAATAATGATAGTACATGTGAGAAAGAATATAGGGGCCCCATGCATAAATAATATGGTCTCTAACCATACTCTAGAGAACAACTCCCCATCCTACTGAAAAACCATGATGCCTATGATCGGGACATAGAATCCCGCAAATCAAAATACCTAATAAAGTACTCAATCTATCTAATCCTTGGACCAATCTAGACCATTGGATATCATAGCGATCAAACATTCTTAGCTGGTCCATAGGCAAACTAGACATCTCATATAATGCAGTGATGTTCGACTGACGGGTGAATTCTACTAAAGCACCATGAATAGGAACTTGCAGGATGTGATACACATCCTCAAGAGTGACAGTGCACTCTCTAGTGGGAAGATGAAAAGTGCATGTATTAGAGTGTCTCTTCTTTAGCAAGGCAGAGATCTGACTCCTATTAGTCATGATCTTAGGAATATAAGTAATCCAGTACAAGCCCAACTGCCTCAAGATATCCCTCTCATCATCAGTAATCTGAAAATGATAAACCAAACCTCGTGGCCTAGACTCTCGACATCAAAAGACATCACTGACCATCTACACAAGAAAAGTACAACAACTATTAGTACATGTAGTGACAAAAATAATTGACATGTGCTAAAAAAATTAAGTTTTCAAACTAGCAAAGCAATTGTGAAACTCTTAAGGCAATTCTAAAACATTTAAAGTAGATTGTGAAAATCAATTATCAATTACAAAATTCAAATAGCAATTGTGGTATTAAACACAATGATTGTGGCACAGTTACGAATTGTGAAAGGTAACTAGCAATTGTGAAAGACAAACTGCAATTGCAGAAAAAATGGGCTTGATTGTGACACATATATATGTTTTGGTCTAAAACCAATAAATTTAAAAAGCATTAATAACAAGAAATAAATGCAAAAGGGTCTCAAAACTCACCGCACCATCTACACCCTCTAGACAACCAAAGGTATGAACTCAATTGGAAAGGTGAATCACTCTAGGAAGGAATGTCGTTGCTCAAAAGAAGAGAGAAAATAAAGGAAATCAAAAGCTAAAGCTTACCAGGAAATCAGGAGCTCCAAAGTGTAAAGTGACAAATGAGAGGGCCCACAAGATATTTACAACAGGTTAGCAGATGCCCTAATTCTCTAGGGAGCCCTATTTTATCATCCCAGGCCCCGGAATCTTGGAAAGGCAATATCTTCAGCATTAATTACTTCTATCAAGATCTAATTGAAGCCACGATAGATATTTTGTTTTATCAACAAATTGATGCTCCCGCCGTGACTTTTTGCTCAAATTTTTAGAGGGGGCATAAATCCACCTGCTATCACCAGGGCAAACAGGGGTAGGATCAAAATCTGAAAAATCTTTGACACAATGTGATAAGAAGCATTGTATCAAAGAGGGGCATATGTAGACACCCTAAAATGGATAGACTTGCAACCTTATATTTAATTACTAATCTTCCTCTATTAATTAATGGTTTTTTATCTTTAATTAATCATCTTATTTCATCTAAATCCAATCATCTAATCATTCAATCATTTCCCCAAAATTAATTAAATAATTAATTTTATTTAATTAATTAACCTTAATTAATTAATCTTTATTAATTAATTAATTAAATTCAATTTCCTAAAGTTTAAAATCAAATATTTAAACTTATTAATTTATTCTTCTAATTAAATTAATTTAACTTCATTCAAATATTTAATTTTAAATCAAAATATAATTGAATTATCTCATGTTTGAGTATTTTAATTTCTAAAATTAAATAAATACTCAAATAAATCAACTCTTCAGTTCCAAGAGGTAACTCCAAATCAACTCTTTAGTTGCAAGAGGTAACTCCAAATCAACTCTTCAGTTCCAAGAGGTAACCCCAAATCAACTCTTCAGTTCCAAGAGGTAACTTACAATCAACTCTTGAGTTGACTAAACCATCCCCTCTTCTCTTCAGTTAAGAGGTTGAGTTTACTGATTGCTTCTCTAGTTCCTTTTGATCTCATTCATCCATTCTCAAGTTTCTAGGATCAATCTCATCCATCCAAATCATTTCCATTCCTATATAATAAACCCTTCTCAACCATTTGAAGAAGGTCTGGATTTCGAATCATTATGCATAATTACTCTGCGGGATTCTTGTATGAAGCATAAAGAGAAATCATTATCATATTGTGAAGGCATTATATTTTTCCATTAGTATATACAAGGAAAAACATGATCTACACCATCGGTTTACACTACACCGACAATCAGGGCACAACACTACCCGATGCCAAGGTTACCCGATACTGCCAAGTTGAAAGCATCCCAACAAACACTATTCAGTGTTACCCAATGACAAAAATGATAAAGGAACTCGACAAGTAACAACAGTGTAACCCGATAGAAGAGAAAAGAGAGGAACACAACAGATGAAGGGAACCCGATGATCAGTTCAAAAAAGGAACACCAACAAGCTTTCAGTTCAACCTGACAACCAAGAACCGACAATCAGTTACATCCCGCAAAAAGTGGATCTGACTTTCCATGTTAGATAAATCACTGAAGTTGTATATATATCTTCTTTATTTGTTTTAAAACCATTATGTGTGGAGAAAGCAATGTATATATTATTCTTTTAATTAGTTTTACTGATTTAAAACATGCAAACTAAAGATCAAGGTCAAGTTGTATACCTTGGATCTAGAGTTAACTTTGTAAAGTGTGATTCTAGAATAGGTCAAATAATTGTATAAATAGATGCTCAATCTATTGTGAACAGTTGTTGTTCAATGATGATTGTAGCCACTGAGAGCATCTAGAGACCAGACAATAGATTTCATGCACAATGACAGAAACATATCAAATCAGTTTCAAGAATAAGAACGCAGGCTACCGACGAGAAGAGAAAGGTATTAATCAATCACTATAGGTGATATTCTTATTATGAGAGCTTTAATGGATCTATGATCAGAAATTGTAGATTGCATACATTCAGGTCAATCATATGTACTCATTCTAACAAGTGTCGTACACTTAAGAAATCCTTTCAAGAAAGGTGGACCCAACAGTCCTAATATAAATCTCTTAACCAAGTGCTCACTTAAATCATTGTTTCTAAAGCTCTTAACAGATTAGATCTTAACCGGTCTCCACTTTAATACTCCTAACAAGGTAGATCATCAGAAGTGATCAATTGTAAGTCTTTACCAGCTCCCTTCTATTCTGTAGATAGTGAAGTTTTGTGGGTGTCATCCCCACCGGAGTTTTTACTTCCCAACAGGAATTTTCTGTGATATCATATCTTGTGTTATGTGTTTATTACTTTCATGAATATTTCTATGAATGTTGCAAACTATTAAAGATTATGAATTAATACTACATGCATAAGAAATAATAATAGCAATGGTCGATAATATAGTAAAGAATGATTACTAATGATGAATGGTGAAAAGAGAAAAGTTTTAGAGGTACTGATTCACCCCTCCCCTCTCAGTACTACTTCCCATTAATCCCAACAATTGGTATCACAGCTAAGTCTCTTCTTGGAAAGCTTAAAGGCTTAAGAGAAAAGATCATACAATGGAGAAGTACAAACTTGATAAGAATATTGAGAATAAAAAGATTGAGATACAGATGTTCTATGAATAGTATAAAGAAGCTAGAATCAAGATGAGAGAGTTGTTGGATGAGAGGAAAGGTATGGCAACTCGGAGCCATGAAAAATATTATCAAGAAGAAGAGATTCCAGATTTCTTTAAATCTTTGGGATCAAATACAAGTAATACATTAGATACATCAGAAGAGAACATCACAAATCTGAAGGAGATCAATCAACATCTGACAGAGAAAATAAAGATGTTGCAAATTGGTCAAGAGTCCCAGATGGTAAGAATGATTGATGTGATGAGTTCTCCTAGACAAGCTGAAATAGAAAGAACACTAGCTATTGATGACAGAAGGAAGATTACAGAGAAGCTACAAGAGGAGTTAGAAATTCAAAGACATGCTGAGCATCACCATGAGATCACAAATTAAATTATTCTAAGGAGTCAAGAAGCAAACAGAATGAATATAGAACTCATTGAAAAAGTACAGGCTATCAGTGAACTAAGAGAAGAAAATGAAAAACTAAAGCATGAGGTTAGAATTTAGCAACAACATAATGAAGTTATCAAAAAGGTTGAAGAGAGCAATAAAATAATGGATGATTTTCTTGAAGGACAACAAAGATTCAACAGCAACAATGGTCTAGGCTTTACCAAAAATGGAGAATCATCAAATCAAGTCAATCCAAATAATTTCTATGAAAGTCCAAGACCAAGAAAGCTGACATGCAAACACTATGGAAAGAAAGGCCACACATCAAATGTATGCCGAGGCAAAATGAAAGGTATTCCTAAATCTACATCTTCATTCATATGATTATGTTATAAATGTAACAACAAAGGACATAAATCATATGAATGTAAGTCTAAGATGGATCAACCAAAGAAGGAAACCTACATAGACAAATATTGTCCTACATGCATGATGAATGGTCACACAAGTCTCAAATGATTGAAAAAGAAAAGGAAAGCATGGAAGCCTAAAGGTCAATAAATTCCCTATCAACCAAAGGGAATCGGTAATCAATATGTATGGGACTACAGTACATGGACAAATTGTACAACATGTAGTAGATATGGTCACATTGTTGCAAACTGCATGAGGGCATGGACCAAAAGGGCTAGAGGCTGGATAAACCCTAGAATGACATACTTACACTGTCATAAAGTTGGTCATCTCAAGAAAGATTTCAAAGACCGAATGATAGAGACAAGTACATATCCCAATGGAAACACCATTGAAGATATCCGGAGGGCAAGAGACAAAATGTGGAGAAAAGCTTCAAGAAATGATGAAGCTAGACCAAGCAATGCAAATGGTGACACCCCATCTAATGGATCTAGTGACATCACCACCCCCACTTAAGTTGAACAAGTAAGTATGCAACTGCACTACTCCAAGTCATATTTTGCATCAGTTCTATTATACAATTGATAGATATTCAAAATCTACATGAATAAAGATGCATACTATGTTACTTGTTACAATTCTAAGAAATCACCCCCGTTGGTATATACATATCAAAAATCATAGGTGAACATAATGGATGTGTTGTCTACACTTACCAGAAATTGTCGGTCAACACATAAAATAGCAAAGTTGCTAATGTAACCCGACAGCCGTCGATAAGGAAACAAATTTCTAAAGTCGTCATGATAGAATACCGATATCCGTCGGTAAAAGAAATACTAGTAATAGCTATCCTGAGCATCCTGAAAACACCGACGATGATTTTTGAAAGTCTTCCCGATGAACTCTATCTTTATGACCCGAAAATTCATTGAGCATTCATTTCAGACTTAGGGCAAAAGCTTATAAATATTTGATGAAAGCACTTCATTTTGCACCCACAATTTGAAGAGAAAAGGCAGAGAAAAAATAGAGTGATTGAAGAGAATTCAATAGAGCATCCTCAACTCAATTAAACACATAACTAATAGATCATTCACCAGTTCATAGATTGAAGTAAGTACCGAGGGCACCGAAAGAACTCTGTCGTTATTTTCAAGAAAGCCCTAAATTTCAAGAAAGCCCTAAAACTTGAGAAACAATGGCAACCACCTCCATAACCGCTAAGATCAAGAGTGATAAAAGGAATGTGGTTAATTTGATTAAGAATAGAACCTATGTAGAGCCCAAATATAAGCTATGCCTGGAGATTGCATCGCAACCCGATGAAACTGTCGTGTTTTCTAAGATTCCGCCTAGGGTTTTTCTTATAGAAGACGTTAGGTCTTATATTCACTGCAAGATCATAGAAATAGGTGATCTAGAGATGGATGAAGCTTATAAGAAGCTTTTTTATGCAGAAGGAAACCTAAAATATGAACATAAACATCTGCAAGTGAAGGGAATAACCAATGCCCTACATTTCCTGAGGGACTTCAAAACTGATTGGATCAGGTTGGTACTTAGCAGAATGCATGATAAGAAACTATGGTTAGATTAACCCAAGAAAATCACCAAGGATTTCCTTCATGTTGTCACTAGTTATCCAATAACTGACAAGCCTAGGGCACACAAGCATCCTTCTAGGCCTGAATTTGAAAATCTTACAAAAGTTGAATGGGACAACAGAGGTCTCAAAGTTAACACCATCACCGACGAAGAACTGAGATTCGGTGCATGTGTGATTAGTTACAAGATCTTTTAGGTAAGTGGGCTGAACATCATATCCTCAACATCAATAAGCACTACCTACAAGATAGTGACAAAGAGCATATAGATGGATCTGTGAGAGATCCTACTAAAACAACTTGATGAGAACATGAACACAATTAGGTCTGCAAAGACCAACACATGTAAGTTCGGCTCACTTATCATGTGCATATTTTTCTATTTTCAAGAATACTTTCCTTCAGTAGGAAAAGTGAAATGGGACACTAACAAACCAGTGACATTATAGATTAGTCAACTAATTAAGTCACTAGGAGATAATTTTGAATATGTTATGACTGCATACATCCTTGAGTTCAAGGAAAAGATGATAGAAAGAACAAGAATCCCTGAGCAACTTATTGAAAAATATAGGGATGGGGTATGTTTTATGGTGGACATAGATTTCACACACATAAAACCAGTTGTACCAAGAACAGCTTGGTTAGCCCCACTTGATTATGGAATCAACATAGATCAAGCAACCAATGCTATTGATGCATTGATCAATGAGCCTATTGATAGCAAACAACCAAGGTTTGGAACCTATAAAGAGGCTAGGTCAAAGATAAAAAGAGGCCTATAAATCAATAAAACTGTCAATAAAAAGGATAAGATGGTCAAGAATCTTAAAAATATTCTATCATTTACTGAGGAGGAACAAGAGCAATTAGAGGAAACTGATGAACAGGGTACCATCAGAGAAGGGAAAGATGAACAAAAATCAGACCCTAAGAAAACTGAATCTGATACACCTCCACCTCCTACAAAAAAGTAGAGGACAAGGATTCAAACTGCTAAGACCGATACTACACCTCTTAAGAAAGGTCAAGTAAGGACCTATAAAAGGAAGCAGCCAACAAAGCAAACAAAACAATAAACTGTGAAGGCTACTCCTACAAAGAAGAGAAAAAGAATGGTCAAGACTAAAGTTGACATTGAGGATTCAAAAGACGATGAGCCTGATGTAGTGAAGAAAGATTATAGAAATCTAACAATTGATGAGGCAGCAAAATCTATTGCTGCATATGGCACTATGTATGATAAGAAAATTAGACAATGGGATACACTGAAACCAGAGGACCAAAATAAGATACAAGAGGCGATCATTAGGTCAGTGGTGAAATTCAAATATGTACCAGCTCAATTTATCAACCAAATACCTAAAGAGCTAGGTAACAGAATATCCCACAATGGTCATATGCTCTATAGACCAAAAGAGAAGCAAGGGAGAGGGTACTTGTTAAACTAATGCCTCCCAAATCTAAGATTGAAGAAATCAGATAAATTATGAAGAATCACTCAAGAAAGTTTGTAGCCAAGATAAGAGCTTACAAAGTTCTTGAAGATAAGTTTATAGAGCTAGACACAATGACCGAAACAAAATGGAGACAACTCCTAGATCTACCAGTAGAGTCAACAAGTCATGAGGAACAGTTACTTCTCATCGACACACCTCATAGAGAGGAGGAGAAAGACAAGACAAGTCCTCAGCACATTTCTTTGGACAATGTTGAAGAAATGGAGCCAATAGATCTGGACAAAGTAATGGATGATCTTGACATTCAAGACATCACCAATTATGACTCTGATAAAGATCCACAGAAGAAAGATGATGTAATATTCATAACACTTAAAGATCAGGGAAGGCAACAAGATTTGAAGACATCAGATGATAAAGAAATAAATTTTGCTAATGAGACATCATAGGACACATCAATCATGGACATATCAGAACCAAACCCTGTAGAGCAAGTACAAAAATATGAGGATGTCACTGCTCAAAAAGATCAAACCGACGAGCAGGACACCACTCTAGATACAGCCCAAGCTAACACTCAAAGAAATATGCCTGTATTAATGAAGGTAATCAATATAATAGAGGGTAATGATGGATCTATAGGAGAGGACACAAATACACCTGAGGACAAGGGTGATGCAGAAGCAAAAGATACCACAGATAATACAAAGGACACAACTGTAGAGAAGGTTGCAACCGATGATCAGAATGACAAGTCTACTGATCAAAATAAAGAGGAAACACAAAAGGTAGAAGGGGACAAGTAGAAATAAAAAGGTGAAGAAGCAAAGAAATATGAGCTAGAGAAGAAAATAGAAGAAAAATCTACAGAGACACCCAAGGTTGATGGAGAGACATCTTCACCAAACCAAAAGGTGCACCCTGAGTAGAAAACATAAGAAGAATCTTCTACAAAGCCTTCACCAAGCACTTCAAAGAGGAAAAATGAACTAGAAATGGTAGTTCATACATCTGCATCCCCACAAGTCTCAAAGAAGAAGAAGAGCAAGCATAAGAATCTAGTAACTCTTGATGAAATCATTGAGATCCCAGTTTGTGATCCGACAACATTGGATCCAACTGAATTGACCAAGTATGCAAGACTCTATGAGAGGAAGGAAATGCAAGACAAACTAAGGAAAGCCAAAAAAGAGGCAAAGGTACTTGAAGTAGCAAGAGGTATACTTCAAAAAATAGTACCAGATGTAGATATTGATCAAACAACCCCAATGCTTGATCAATTGGTTGTACTCACAGATGTAATAACATCTCAGAACATCAATGCTGAGAAGGTCATGGAAGAAAGACTTGAATAGAAGTATGAGTTCAAGCTAATAGAAAAGATAAGCCAGGAAGTGGCATTGAAAAAGGTAAAGCTTTCTGAATTAGTGAGCACAATTGATCCAATCATCTCAGAAGCTATTACTTTGATACAGAAATTATGCACACTTGATCAACTCACACATGAATATACTAAAAAGATAGCACAAATTGATGTTGATCTTAAGACAAGTGCACAAAGTCTCACAAATAATGAAGAGGCAATAAAATTTCACAATGAGAAACTCAAATAGGCTCGGAAATTGAGATAGGACATACAGATTACAAAGACAAAGTACAAAGATGAAGTAAATGAGATTCAAGCTCAACTCTTACCGACACTTTCACTACTGCAACAACATGTGACTGAGGAAAATATACTAATTTCCACCCCAGAAATGTCTGTCCTAGATAGCATTTATGATATGCATGCAAGGCTAGAGCTAGAGCACATGACACTAGAACTCCTAAAAGAAAAATGGGAGAAATTGCTTGAAGACATCAAGAACACCCACTCGCATATTCTTGACACATTCTAAGTTACACATTTTTGTCACATTTTTTGGCATCTTATAAGTTATTCATTTTTTTCATGAGTATCAAATAAAGGGGGAAATGATATGTATAGTTCAGTTAGTAAAAAGGGGGAAGTGATATGTAGAGTCACAATAAAAGAATGGGGAAATGATGTGTACAGTCAAACAATTGAAAGAGCAAAGAACAGGGAATGTATAGTAAAGAGGCAAGTATACATGTATATATACCTATATTATACCGATGCATACAGTTAGGGGGATTCATATAATGATAAGGATATAGACATGGTGTACATACTAAACACTTCAGTATTATGCACATATCAGTTTTTGATACTAATGTCAAAGGGGGAGATTGAAGGCATTATATTTTTCCATTAGTATATACAAGGAATAACATGATCTACACCATTGGTTTACACTACACTGACAAACAGGGAACAGCACTACCTGAAGTCAAGGTTACCCGATACTGCCAAGTTCAAAGCATCCCAACAAACACTATTTAGTGTTACCTGATGACAAAAAGGATAAAGGAACCCGACGAGTAACAACAGTGCAACCTGACGGAACAGAAAGAGAGGAACCCAATAGATGAAGGGAACTCAATGCTCATTTCAACAAAGGAACACCAACAGACTTTCAGTTCAACCTGACGACCAAGAACTGACAGTCAGTTACATCCCGCAAAAAGTGGATCTGACTTTCCACGTCAAATAAATCACTGAAGTTGTATATATAGCTTCTTGATTTGTTTTAAAACCATTATGTGCGGAGAAAGCAATGTATTTATTATTGTTTTAATTAGTTTTACTGATTTAAAACATGCAAACTAAAGATCAAGGTCAAGTTGTATACCTTGGATCTAGAGTTAACTTTGTAAAGTGTTATTCTAGAATAGGTCAAATAATTGTATAAATAGATGCTCAATCTATTGTGAATAGTTGTTGTTCGATGATGATTTTAGCCATTGAGAGCATCTAAAGACCAAAAAAGAGATTTCATGCACAAGGACATAAATGGATCAAATCAGTTTCAAGAACAAGAACATAGGCTACCGATGAGCAGAGAAAGGTATTAATTAATCACTATAGGTGATATTCTTATTATGAGAGTTATAATGGATCTATGATCAGTAATTGTAGATTGCATACAGTCAGGTCAATCATATGTACTCATTGTAACAAGTGTATTACACTTAAGAAATCCTTTCAAGAAAGGTGGACCTAATAGTCCTATTGTAAATCTCTTAACCGAGTGCACACTTAAATCAGTGTTGCTAAAGCTCTTAACAAAGTAGATCTTAACTAGTCTCCACTTTAAAACTCCTAACAGGGTAGATCATCAAAAGTGATCAATTATAAGCCTTTATCGGCTCCCTTCCATTCTGCAGATAGTGAAGTTTTTTGGGTGCCATCCCCACCACAGTTTTTACTTCCTAACAAGATTTTTCTGCGATATCATATCTTGTGTTATGTGTTTATTACTTTCATGAATGTTTCTATGACTTTTGTGAACTATTAAAGATTATGAATTAATACTACATGCATAAAAAAGAACAACAGCAATGGTCAGTAATACAGTAAACAATGATTACTAATGATGAATGGTGAAAAGAGTTAAAAAATTTAGAGGTACTAATTCACCCCTCCCCTCTCAGTACTACTTCCCATTAATCCCAACATATTGATCTCATTTTCTCAACACTCCCAAGTCACAGATGTTGTCAATACCAATACTGAGCACCACCCATACAGAATTTTGGAAGTAGAGAGAAGCAATAGAAGATTCAAGCATTGTGGTTTGCATTTGTTTTTTTTCCTCTTTGATGCTTGTTATTTTATTGTTCATAGGTTCATTCTTAGTAGTTTGATTGATTTCTTTCATTGCAAATCGGTGCTACTAACCATCTTTTGAGTGTGCAGAATCAAATCCTATACATTGATAAGTGATAATTTTGTGTAAAGTTGGGTTTGTCTTTTTAATTTTTATATTTCTATATACATATAACTTCATGTATTTAAATACATTTTTCATCTGTGTATCTTTCTATATTGTCTTTAATGGTTGTGTCACACATAAACATTTTGTCCTCACTTATATTACTCTACCATCTCAAGCCATTTTTCGTAGATGTAGACTTGAACCATTAAATTTTGAAATACAATTTTAGGTTTTGGCTAACTTCTATCCATTCTACTAGTTTGTGTGAGAAAACTAAACACATATTTACACTTCCACACCTTGTACTTGTATTTACATGCTTTCAATTGTATTCATTTCAATCTCTTTCATTACTCGCATTTCCTCTCTCATCCTAGAAGTACTTAAAGAGTAATTAATAGTGAAACACTTCAACTTGGTGCATTAAAAATAGTAATAAATCTACAAACATTATTCTAGAGTGTTTGTATATTATCTTCAATATTTTAAGCACATTTTTTAGACCAAAATAGGTGAACATGTCCCTTTGCAACATAACAAAAATCCTTCCATGATATTTGGAATACTAGTAGTCATTAAATATTAGAAAATATTCTAGATTAAACATAAATAACAAGAAAATATAAATTTACACTAAGAAGTATCAAACTCATGCACAAAGGATGAATTGATGACTACAAAATATTCCTAATATACATACTTTATCCCAAACAAAGATCAAATCTAGTGTAGGATTCAAAGTAGTGTTTTGACATAAAGGTGGCATTTATAATTCAAATACACTTTAGAAGTTAACTTCACATTAGATATCATTCATATTTAAGTCTAGAGATGAGAACCCTTATTCATTGCATTTAATTTTCCTATTTTAGGATTTGATTTTAGAATGTATTAGTTCATAGAATTACAAACAATCCATGATTCTTAGTATAGGTTGAATTGTGGCAAGTTGTAACATTTAATTTGATTAGCCTAGAATAATCCTAAGGAAGGTTCATTTTTTATTTTCATTTTTATAAACATGATCAATCCTACACAACTTAGTTTCTTCCTAGGTTATTTCATTATCATAAGGTTTTTTAGATATGCACATTTATAATTTCATCTCTTATTTGAAATTTTATTTTCCTTTCAATTCTTATACTTTATTGCATTTACATATTACACACTCTTCAACTATGACAAGTGTAAGAGCATATTCTATTTTTAGCATTGGAGACCAAGACTGAAGCGACGATTGAATTTTGCATGCATGATTTGAGAACCATTTTTTGGTCCAAATTTTGGCCCATAGATTGTGTTTTACCATATTTCACATATTTGATCTCTTATATAATGGTTTAATGAGTTTGTATCATTATCTTGCTAGAATTTATCAAAATTTGATGTTGGTGATATTCCTATAAGGGCATATTCTTGGGTATTTTCTTATAACCTTTTGTATTGATAAAATAATTTGTTTGTACTTTGGATTTTGGGTTTTTTTCTCTTGAAATGGTTTTCCCCACTAATCATTATGTTATGGGTATATTGTGATTGTGTTATTTTTCATTATAACGATAAATTGATTTTACCTACATATTCTCATATGTTAAATTAGGAAGCATGTCTACACCTTTTCTTATATCATACTGAAGAAAAACTTCAAGTATCTATCGTTGAATTTTTTAGTATTTATTATAATATTTTAGAGAATTTCCACTTAATAGATATCTAGGTTTATGTGGACTCAAATTGGGTAGATTTTTTATTGCATAAGATCTAGTAGTAGTTGCATGTTTATCTTGTTTAGTAGTGCAATGAGTTGGATGAGTAAGTGATGTATTGTAGTTACTTTATCCACAACATAGGTAGAATGCATGAAAACTAATCATGTCTATAAAGGGTCCATTTGGATTTTGAAACGATGTGTAGATGTGGGGTTGATTGAGAGATATGCTATAATTTATTGTGATAAGAAAGGTGTCATCTATTTGGAAAAGAGCTAAAATTTCCATGTGTAGATGAAGAATATTGATGCCTAATATGATTTTTATGACATGGTGCAAGAAGGGGACATGTGCTGGGGAAATTTGAAAATTTGGAGAATGTTGTGAATGCTTTGACAAATCTAGTTAACACAAAGAGGTTTAATTGGTGTATCAAGTATGTGGGCTATAATAGATACTTCATAGTGTGTTAGTAAATGAATTTCTACTTATCAAGTAAATAATAGTTCTTGGGGTTAAAACCCCCTTCTCAAAATGGTGATGATGGCTTATTAAATTTAAACTTTAAAATTATATTAAGGCTATAGACTATACAATGTTACATCTAGGTTTTTAAGTTTTTTTAAAAGATGACTTAGAAGAATGTGAAGAGTGGAATATGAGGAAAGAGTAGATTTTACCATACAATATAAAGAAAGAAAAAATAATATTCAATAAATGGATTAATGCAATTACAAGTGCAAATAGACACAAAATTCAAAATTTAAATTTATTATATCAATTTTATCCAAAGTCCAATCTCTACTCCCTATCATGCTTCCCTCTTTTGAGCCCTCAAAGTTCTCTCTACCATCATCTCTCTTGCAAAATATATTACCAAGTATCATGACACCCCAGTGTCTCATTAATTTATTTTTGAGCTTACAAATCTTGCATTATATCATTCTTATCACTTATTCTCTAAACCCTCAACTTAGACCTTTTAAAAATATAATTCTTGCTCACCATGTAGAAATAAAATAAAGCATCATCCCAACTCTTAATTACTCAATCAATTTTTTCATTGCATATTTCAAGTACACATCTCCCAAAAACCTCATCTTTAGGAATACTTTGTCTTGAATCCATATATTTTAAAAAAAGGATTCTATTTAGTCAACTAGTGATGTTATTAATGACCTTAATTTGAATTTAATAATATAGTAAGAAATTTTAAAATACTTATTCAACAGGTGGACCAAACCTCATCCTTAAACCTCAACAAAATACCTAGCTTTTAAAATACACATTTGACCATATTTATTACTTAATTAAAATTTAAAAAATATGCTATATCATTATTTTAATTGATTAATAAAATAGTTAAAAAATTTATCTTAATTTATAGATAGGCAATACATTCAACCTCTATGTAACGAAGAAAATTAATTTACATATTTTGGTCATTTCATAAATTCTTAACCCTAGTTTGAGCATACATGCTAAGCTATTAGATTTGAGGATAAAACCCCTTAGGATCTTAGGTAGAGGGGGTTGGATATAGTCCAAAACCCTCTTGAAATTTCTTCAAACAATCTTAAGACAAAGAAATGAAATTTTCCAATAAATTATTATAATGAGCCTGCAACTTCAATTTGTATTTACAAAAGATAAAATTACGATTACAACATGGTTTTCAGTCATCATTGAACTAATGGATAGAAACATATGTCCATTACAACTACTGAAAATTACCTCACAAACTTTCTACAACAAAAATCTCAAACTATATTTGTCTCACAAATTCAAACATCAAGCACGCACCTACAATCACACTCTGTAACTATGAAACATCAAAATAAAATGGTTGAATCTTATTTTGCTGCTCCAAACACTTCAAAACCTAAAACAAATCAAATTTCCAACCTCTCCAAGAAGCTACATGTTGACACAACTCTTATGTAGGGATATGGAACAAAGAATGAGATGTTACTAGATATCGAAGCACCAGCCAACTTCGTCTAAAAGAGGGTATTGGGAAATGAGTTCTCATATCTCCCAAGATCCTGGTAGTCAAGTCATGATGGTTTTGGATGAGAAAGGTTGGGCATGATACTATTTGTTCAAGGGGCCTACTAGTTGTCAAAAGGTTCTGACACATAAATTATTCTTGTGAGTAAAACATTAGGATGAGGCGCAACGAAAACATAAAAGATCAAACAAGATGCAGGTGAATGAATCTAATTATAACCACTTTGCATACAATACCATCAACAATACTAAAGACTAATAGTAAAGCTTTCTTTAAAATATACATGATCAACGATCACAAATATGCAAAAACAAAAGATTCATTCCATAAATACAATTTCCATTCATAAAATAAAGAACTCTTGAGTAAAGGACATAATCGTAAGAAAATGATACAATATTACCAATTACTGGGATTAAAAACTAGAAAAGTGCAACGCTAATCACAAGCTCTCCATTCCATTATCAGTGCAAATATCCATCTTTCACTAGTCCAAACTTACAAATCTCCAAGGGAACATAGACTTCTAAGCTAAGGAACCCCGGGGTGGGGGTTTATCTAGTCAATTATCTATCACTGATTCTATCTCTATTTCTATGGCCTTAAAAATCATCAATTTGGTGGACCCTAAAATGGCCTAAAATTGCATATATATAGAGATTTACAAATGTACAGATTTTCCTTTACAATATTTTACACTATATACATTATTCTATAATATTTACATGCAAGTACATATTTACAGATATGTACATTATGTACAATTACAAACTCAAAAGGAAAAGAAAGAGGCAGGGATGAAGGGAAAATAAAGGGAAACCAAAGACCCGAGTCCTAGGGGAGAGATCCAACTACACACACAAATTCATTCTGTCAGATCCACAAGATCTTAATCAACTCGTCTCATAAATTTTGAGGCAGTGCCTTGTTTGGATTTTAGTCTTCTATACTTGAACCTTAAATGCTAGATCAACTCCCTTGGTAATGGGAAAGGCATGTGCAGGAGACCAACTCCATCTGTCTCTTCCATGTCAGACCATACCTATCAAATTTCTGACACTACATTGTCAACAACACATTTGGGTGGCGGTCGGTTGGATCCAGGAGGAAACATCAAAACATACCACCAAAATAAATAACGAATATTGCAACTCTGAACACTCACCGGGACCCAGGACTCTAGGATATGAGGGAATTTAACTAAACAAAAAGATGGAGGAAGAGAGACCGAGAGAACATGTTACCCTGAGGACTGTATTTCCATATACTTCTTATATTTTTTGATGCACTCATTTATATCATGTTTGTCAAGTTCCTTCATGCACTGAATACGGACCTTTGCCTCCCCAAGTTTGTCATTACAATAAGCTTGGTCCATTCATTTAATGATTTCATGGGTCATTACAATGAGCTTGGTGCATTCATTTAACATTACTTCATCGAATTCCTAGGAGGAGCCAAACCTCTTCTCCATCTTCTCATCGAATCCGATGTGGAAAGAATCTATGGGTGTAAACCATCTACCTCGGGGGTCCAACATTGTGACATCATACACAAATATCGTATATTTGGAGATGAGACACTATATAGTTGAGGGAAATGTTGTGAGCGACTTTTACACCATATCCAATAGGTCCAATTTAATACCTAATTGATGGTAAATGATCACTAGGTAGCCCATGGTCCCATTAGTGAGGATGTCAACCTTGTGCAATTTATCATCGCCTAGCTTGATGATCTCTTTCATCATTTCTCTTTTCTTAATGTTTCAGGAAATGCCACTTTCCCACACACGTATTTCCTACCTAATGCATGAATGTACCCTTAATGCTTTTAGATATTCTAGAATGGAATCGTTAATAAAACTCCAAATTATTTACAGCTAAGCAGAGATCCAGTCGTCTACCACTAGCGCTTTCTTCTTCATCATTTGCAAAGAATTCATCTCAATGTGTCGACCTATCTCTGAGGAAGACACTTCTAGTATTAAGGATGCAAAGGGGGAGAAGAGCTCCTAAATTATTTCTTTTGAGGATTTTGCCTCTTTCTTCTTATGGTACTTCTTTTCATACTGGTCATGAACCACATCAACGAACTAGTTGAGGTCCTTGATTTCTCCCTAGTTGCTTCTTCTACTGAGGTTGATCTAACGTATCTTATAGTCTTCGGGATTTACACTTGACTCATCTTTATCAGTATTGTCAGTTTTTTTGATGTAGGAGCATCTTGGGTCATTGGAAATCCTGCTCAACCAAAAATATGTTTGTTTTTGTTCTTTAGTTTGTTTGGAGACTGCTCAGGAAATACTCTGTTGCTCAGGCATGCTTGTCTTTGTCGCTCGGGTTCTATTGCTCGAGCATGCTTGTTTTTGTTGCTTAGGTATGTCTCTCTGGAAAGCTTGTTTTTTTTCCTATTGCTCGGGTTTCTCTTCTAACACTTGGGTTTTGTTTCCTATTGCTCAGGGTGTTCCTTTCCTGAGTCACTCTATTTCTCGGTCAACCTTTGCCCAAGATGCTTATTTTTGGAGTTGGATCTGGTGGTTGACTTCTTCAGTTAGTTTTGATGGCTTAATTAATTTGGGGTCTCTCATTAGGATCTGTGTGGACCTAAATATGGGTCTCACTTATGGATTTGAGTGTCGACCTCTCTTGGTGGACTCTTGTATATATTTGTTTCTATGTTCTTAGTTTAGGCAGTGGAGGAGGAGTTCAGAGGTAGCAGTGCAAGAATAATATTTGATATCAAATTATCTGTAAGCAAGTCTGTGACATAGCATGTATGAAGATCAATTTGTAATTCTTTGAATACATGGCCCAAATCAGGAAGGCCTTACATCCCAAAATGTAATGATTTTGATCAATTAATGAAAAGGATCTCTGTTGTTTCTTCTCTCACTATGTTGTTTTGGCTTTCGCATCAATTCTGCTAGGTGGTTGGTACTTGTGAGAGCCTTTGGCCCCTTTACTTTACCTCCCTTGTGTCAGGTGATATTAGAGCATTGGTGAGATATAAGTTCCTTCTTGTAAACCCTAATCCTAGTTGTTATTGTTGTGGGGTACCAAATTGCAATCTGACCTACAATTGCAGAGGGATTCAAGATGGTTTATGGGAGAGGAAGTACAGATCCAGGTCTAGCTGATATGCTTAGACAAATGACTGCAAGATTAGAAGTTAATGAGATAGCCCAGCATAGAGGAAGACATCTTGACGATGTTAGTGATGATGAAATTGAAGAGGTTCAAGGTGAAGTTGCACCTGCACCTGTGATGAATCAGGAAGAAGAGCGATTCCTGAGAGCTTTGCAAGTTTGAAATCCACACCTCAGTTTAACCCTCCTGAGTATAGTGGAAAGTTAGATTCTGATGAATTGATTGACTGGATAACTAAGATGGAAAAGTATTTTGAATATGAGAATGTAGCAGAGGACAAAAATGTGAAGATTGCAAGCACAAAGTTGAAAGGTCATGCTTCCTTATGGTAGGAACATCTGCAATTGGATCGGAAGAAGAAAGTTAAAGACAAAATAAAGGTATGGGATAATATGGTAAACAAATTGAAAGGTAAGTTTCTACCTTCTGATTATCAGATTAACCTAATCAAGTGAATGTAAAGTTTCAAGAAGAAAGATAGATCAGTAAAAGACTATACTGAGGAATTCTACAGATTGGACATCAGATCTGGACATGTTGAAGATGAAGTGGAAAGAGTAGCAAGATACCTGAATGGATTGAAATTTTTTATACAACATGAGATCAGTTTAGTCAAGATGGAAAGCATTGAGGAAGCATTTAAATATTTCCCTAAAAGCTGAGGAAAAGATGAACAGAAAATATGAACAAAGACAAAGAGGTAGAGGTGGTAGATTCCCTAGAGGAAGAGGTAGATCTCATGGTGAAAATAGTAGATCTAAATTAGACAAGTCAATTTTAGACACATCTCAAGACAAAGGAAAGACTGAATGGAAAGGTGGAAGTTCATACCGAGGAAGAGGGAATTACTCCAGAGGTGGTTATAGCAGAAAAGGATTCCAAGTAACTTGTTACTGTATACGTTAAATGTGGCCTTCTTATTTAACCATACACTTCAACATGGTCATTGTTCACCAGTCACATACAAGAATGGATATGAAATCATCCATCTTGCATGTCTGCGTAAGTCGACCTATTGCCTCCTATTTAGATAGGGTTTTTGAATAGCTCTCAGAATCGAGATTCCAACAACCTAGACCAATCTAAGAATGGAGGATTTAATCTAGAAAAGTAAGTGTGATATTAATCTAGGAATGAAAGATTGCCATACTAATCTAAAAAATAAGCATGAGATTAATCTATGAAATGAACATGATAGTAAACCAGAAATAAGATTAATCTAAGAATTCTTGAAAGAAGATAAACTAGACATGATTAATCTTAGAAAATGATATCAGTCTATTGAATGAAAACTATTGAATTTGAAAATGAAGCAGCGATTCGATGCAACAATGTATCCTCCCCCCTCTTTTGAATGAGAAATGAGGTTCTTTTATAGGATGAGAGTCCATTTAGAATGGAAAGTTTCCTTTGAGAGAAATAGTA
Source organism: Thuja plicata (assembly GCA_018584345.1). Classification (NCBI taxonomy): domain Eukaryota; kingdom Viridiplantae; phylum Streptophyta; class Pinopsida; order Cupressales; family Cupressaceae; genus Thuja; species Thuja plicata. The sequence goes on from MU227026.1 coordinate 1,294,422, forward strand.
ACACCCCAAAATCTAGTTTAGATTAGCAAGTTTCCTTTGAGAGAAATAGTGAACTGTTGTCTTTTTGAGTGAAGGAAGCAGTTAACTGATTAGTTGCACTTTTGAATTTCAGTCAACTCAAAGTTTCCATTTCTGAACTGGAGAGAAGATTTTGGAGAGAATATTTAATTAAATAAATAGAATATGACCTCATAAATATATTCTCTCAATTATTTGAACAATTAAATTCAACTATTGAAATCGGGATATTTATTTAATAATTAAATATTATTTAATTCATTTTTATGTGTTTTACCTAAAAGGGTGAATTTAATTTAATTTAAGTGCTAGGAATTTGTAATTAAATTAATTCAATCATAGGGTTTATTTAGCGAGGTAATTGATATTTTAAGAATTAAATATAATGTATGATTAATACAGATTTAGGATTTTCTGCATTTGACACTTAGGTCGAGTAGAGTTGGTCAAAACTTAGAATTGCGTAGTACAATAGGACTTTGATGATTGAGAAGGTTGATTAATGCAACAATATTGGTTAGGATTGCATGATGTCAATTTTGGGGTGTTACATGTTTCCCCTCTTTGAATTGATGTGCAAAAAACACATTGATTCAAAGAATAGTCTGATGTATGAAGCATAGAAGAATTGTTGAGATTTATTTTGAGAATTGATGAAGGTTTTAGAGCCATATCCGAGACAAAGTTTAACTCTTTGAAGTCTAGGTTAGATTGCTGAGACACCGGTTAAATTGAGTTTTTGAGGGTCATCTTTAGAACGAAGCTTGATTCTCACAAATTCAGGTTATATTTCCTTAATACCTAATAGATTATCACTTTTCAAAAGACTGTCCCCAGAATGAGGCTCAATCTTCAGGATTCAAGGTTAGATTTCCCTAATACCTGGTAGTGATATTTCAAGAACCATCTTTAGAATGAAGCTTGACTGTCAAGAATCCAAGTTAGATTGCCTAAACACCTAATAGATGAGATTTTGAGAATCATCTCTAGAATGAAGCTTGACCCTCAGGAATCCAGGTTAGATCGCCCAAACACCTAATATATTGAAATCAGATCAGAATGATTAAGATAGATTGAAAGTAATTCAATGATGTAATCATCCTACCCCCTCGGGAGAGAAATGGAAAGATGACACACCATAATGGTGATTGAAAGTGAGAAATCGCAGAGAGATGTTGAATCAAAGGTTGAGAAGAACTTAGAATAGATTATGGAAGAATTTGGAAGAAATGTCAAAGATTAGAGAGAATGTTGAGTGGATATGATTCTGACAAGAAAATGATGTCACAAAGTCGACTGCACAAGCGTCCAATTGCGTCGGTTGCAAGATTTAAAATGCAATTTTGAGCTATATAGAAGTGTCAGATTTTGATTTTGATCCCAAAAATGGAACACTTTTGAAAATTAGATTCTAGTTCAAAGCATTTGGAATTGAAGAGAAAGAGAGAGGGTCCAACACTTGGGCAGTAGTGATGAAGCCAGAATGGTGGAGAAGAACCCCTCATCATACAAATCAATGAGAACACAATGAAGTGAACACCAAAACATTGTCTAGAATGCAAGTCTAGAATGAACATGCAATCTTATGCTAGATACAAATGAAAGTGTAATCCTATGATAGATGCAAATGAAAGTGCAATCCTATGCTAGATGAAAATGAAAGTGAATCCTATGCTAGATGAAAATGAAAGTGCAATCCTATGCTAGATACAATCCCTAGGACGTGGTTGTTGGACCCATTGGATAGTTATCATCATAGATCATTTTTGGAACACTGAAGTTGATACAATCCTTACTGCTGCCACTGCAACCATAAGAATATGAATATGACTTTCATCGGATAAGATATGGGAAACTAATGTAAGCATCGGGGCACAAAATCTGAGATGACCTAAACATTGTTTCCAGGTTGATATAGTAAGAGTACACCAGTAAACAAGCAAAGCAATGACAGTCAAGGAGATAATACCGACCTCACATTGGCATACAAATAAACAAGATTGAGGGATGTGAGGTTGTTCCACCTTAATGTAGAATCTCTTATCACATACACCCTGATTATTTAACATTGTTGGATCATCGGAACCACACCCACAAGTAGCAGACAAAGAAAAGATCAATGAAATCAATGAGAACAAGCAGCATACAAATAGAAGTTCAGCATATTTCAGCCAGTTTCAAAGATTTCAAATATGTATGTGTATAGGGGTGTTGAAAAACATCGTTGTTCTTGTGAGTGCTTTGTGTTTGATTTCTATTGATAGATGTTGTTCATGTGTGCAATATCCAATGTGTGTTGAAAAACATAGATGTAGCCAAAGATAGTGTTAAAAACACTATTGAGTGTGGTATTGAGAAACACCTATTTGTGTCAGTAGAGAGTTGTCCTTGAGAAGTGACAAGATTACTGATTCTAGTGTGATCCAAAGATATGATCAAATTTGGGGACCTATGCCCCTAGTGAGATTTTGAGAACCATCTCCAGAACAGAGCTTGATCCTTAGGGATCTGAGTTAGATTACTCAGATACCTAATAGATGATATTTTGAGAATCATCTCCAGAACGAAGCTTGATTCTCAAGAATCCCAATTAGATTGCCCAGATACCTAATAGATTAAGATTTTGAGAATCATCTCCAGAATGAAGCTTGATCCTCAGGGGTCTGAGTTAGACTACTCAGATACCTGATAGTGAGATTTCGAGAACCATCTCTAGAATGGAGCTTGATCCTCAGGGATCTGAGTTAGATTACTCAAATACCTAATAGATTAAGATTTTGAGAATCATCTCCAAAACAAAGCTTGATCCTCAGGGATCTGAGTTAGATTGCTCAAATACCTAATAGATTAAGATTTTGAGAATCATATCCAGAATGAAGCTTGATCCTCAAGGATCTAAGTTAGATTTCTCAAATACCTAACAATGATGTGATCTACTTGGGGACCCATGCCCCTAGTAGAAAATAGCGATGACTGACTTGACTCATACTGTAAGGACAAACTTGATTCGATTGCCCCCAGGCTTATGACTATGGATCAGTGTCAAGTCAAGAGGGTTCACAGAAGGAAACCAAAGTGTCATGAAAGTGACTGAAAGCTATGTAAAAATTGAAGCAAATAATTTCCAAGATGGGGTATTGATAGATCAAGCATTGAGTACAACTCTAATTTCAATGGATTGATGTCGATTTGTAGATATATGTCATTTATGAGAAATATCAATAGTACGGTGATAGTAGACAGACGCAGTGAGAATCAATGATGATTGATGCAAGAGATATTCTCAAGTAAAGAGATCATAGTAATAGCTAGGCATTAGCAGGCAGATGCAATGAGAACCACTAGTGACTGATGCGAGGGAGATTCTCAAGGAGAGAGATCTGAGTAATAGCTAGGCATCAGCAGGCAGACGTAGTGAGAACCATTGGTGACTAATGTGAGGGAGATTCTTAAGGAGAGAGATCTCAATATAAGCAAATTGATAGTAGGCAGACGTAGTGAGAACCACTGGTGACTATCGCGAAATAGATCCCAAAAAGTGATAGCACAGTGCCCCCTAGAGTATGACCAGTTTCAATCAAGTTTTTGAGGGTCATCTTCAGAATGAAGCTTGACTCTCAGGAATCTGGGTTAGCTTACCCAGATACCTAATAGATTATCACCTTTCAATAGACTATCCCCAGAACAAGGCTCAATCTTCAGGAGTCAGGGTTAGATTGCCCCGATACCTGTTCATTGAAAGATAGTCAATGGAGGATTTTTTTTATTTTTTATTTTTTGGTGGTGGATGCATCAAAGTGCCTATTGCTAGGTTTTCACCAAGATGACCATTTTTTAGGACTTTTTACGATTTTTAGATTTTTTTAGGCAATTTTGCAATTTTTTGTCTTTTTTAGATTGATCGATCTCAAGCAAGATCACATTGGTTTGCCCCCAATGTCTAGCAAGGTGTAGGACATTGCAGATGGATTAGAAAGCTAATGAATGAGACAAATAGACAATTATGGATAAAGAAAGTGAATGTGACCCTCAAGGACAGTCTCCCCAAAATTACCCAAGCTAGGTAAAAAAGAATATAGCAATCTAGGCTCATAGAGCGGTGCTGGATAGCATATAGGATAATGACCTGATGTCATGAAAATCACATAGTCCAAAAGAGTGGACATATCAAGAGACTTCTATGAACTTGTTTTTTTCAATTTTGATCAAGACCAAGGGGTCAATTTTGGATAGGATATGGCAATGATAGCGCAATCAGGATAAGGGGTGATGGAGGTATAAGTGAATGTTTTGGGGTTAGTGCAAAGGATGCGTAGAGATAGGGAGTATAGGCTTGGGATAAGAAAGATCAAAATAGGGTATGATGGAATGAGATAAAGTGAATAAGTTGATGGAAAGGATAACAAATGTTAGGATACATAGTGTTCCTGGATAGGCTCAACCTTGTCAAGATCAGCATAAGGAACATGGATGTTCACGAGCTAGCTAGATGTAAGATATGATGGATAGGATGATGGAAGGAACTTTCCCCCAAGTGAAGAGTGCAAATAGGAGGAATTGCGCATGATGCCTATTTGCCAGGTTTTCATCATGGTACTTATCCAAGGTGCCACATGAAGTATTTTCACCATAGGATGGATTGATTTATCTTTACTTTTGCTACCAAGGTGCATGTTTACCAGGTTTTCACCAAGGCACATTTTTTTCATTTTGTGTACTTTTAATTTTATGGAGGAACATTAGCTTCTTTCTCTTTGGATAGTGTTCCTTGGAAAGATATGTTATGGTAGGCCAAGGCCGTTGAAAGTATGCTCAAAGATGCTGATAGGATGATGGTAGAGAAGATTGATATGGAGGATAAGGAAGATGTTAGCCAAGAATTTATGTGATGGATTGGATAAGAGGAATAGAACGATATGTGATAGATGGGTAAGAGGTAGGTAGAGGATATTGGATAGGATATGGTGGTAAGATCAACATTGACACAACCCTTGAAGGGTAGTGGATGAATGGAGGAAACATGGATGGAATAGCTTGAGGTTTTGATGTATGAGCTAATATGGATCTTGTTATATGAGGACCCAAGATGGATGAAGTATTCAATGTAATGGATTTTGGGACATGAGGACCCAAAATAGAGTTAGAAGATGGGGGATGTTTAGATGGAGCTGAAGTGGAAGACTTTGGAACCTTGGATGTCAACTCTGACGTTTCATTTTTGTTCAAGCCTTTCAAGAGAGACTTGGGAATCCACATAGATTTTGATTTTCTTTTTGTATCCAATTCCTTTAGAAGAGACTTGGGAATCCACATAGCTTTTGATATTCCTTTTCTTTTGGATGATTTAGAACGCAATTCATCCATGATAGATTTAGGAACCTATATTTTCTTTGATATAGTTCTTTGCTCAGTGGACCCTTGCAGTCTCTTTGTAGTCACATGTCGATTAGATGGGACATAGTCATCTTCATATGTAAGTGGATTCTTGTATTTCTAATTTTTTTGTTGCACATCCAAATTGCTTCCAAAAGACTTGGGAATTGTGGATGAATAGGGCCGATATGACTGTTCATATGGATGGATTGATAAGGAGAATTCAAGGATGCATGTCTTTGTTGATCTTGATAGGAGATAGGATAAGTGGACAACAAGCTAGTAATGATAGGCATGGTAGATGGAGGGACAAAAGGACCCAATATAGATGGAAGGTTTGACAGTTTTAGCTTTGAGATATAAGGACCAAGAATGGACTTGGAGGATGGTGAAGGAAAATAGTTACGTTTGAAAGGAGGGATATAAGGTGTGGAAGGGATATCAACATCTTTAGAGTGAGTTGTATTACCAAGGCTCTTCTCCTTTGAATTCATCTTCATATTAATAGGAGCATGAGTATCTTTGATAGGAGCAGCTGAAGCTTGAGGGGATGTATTTTTCTACAAGGGATTTAGAGGAATGATGGTTTCTTTAGTTGGACATGGAGGAGCATGACAAGGAGATAATGGGATGCTCTGATCTTGACAAGGATCTTTAGATGGTCTACAAAGGGTACCTTTTTCTTGATTTTCAATAGGCCCATTAGAGATGCCAGAAAGGATATCCTGATCTTGCTTGGGAGATGGAGGGTTATCTTCCAGGAAGAAATGGAAGGGGATGATAGAATCATCATGAAACTTTTGAGATATGTGGCTTTGGTCAACCATTGGATAAAGATGAATGGTGTCTTGATCTTGACCATTACTGATATTTTTTTCTTCACACTTTGGATTGTCTTCTTGACATGGAGCCACTTCTAAAGAAAATGTAGGAGTGTTGAAAGGCATGAAGTATTCTTGACACACTGACGGAGAATCCTTTGGAATAGCCATGATAAGCGTTGAAACACATGGAAGCTTTAGGTCTATGATCTTTGAAGCCTGAAAAAGGCTTGCATCTGTATGCTAATTAGCTTGGATCTCATTCAGAGGTAGTCCTTGAGAGTAGAGATAGTCATCATTAGGCTCAGTGTTTGATAGAGATGGTGAAGATTTAGGAGATGGAGGAATGGTGGAAGAAGTAGATGGGATATGCGAACCATTTCTAGACATGGATTCTTAATATTGATCATGCTTGAGATTAGTATCTTCACTAGATGATTCATTAGGATTTTCCACTTTGATTATGCCATCATCTATGAGATCTTGGATTTTATGTTTCAACTCCATGCAAGATGAAGTTTTATTCTTGTTATGTTGATGATATGCACAATAGGGACTCAAGAATCTGAATCCACATGATGTGGCTTGAGGCAATGTGATGATATTATGCTCAAGAAATGCTTCCAATGTCGATGTATAAGATTGTCCCAAAGGAGTAAAGGCTCTCTCTAAAGCATAATTAGACACTTATTGATGTGAAATATCTTTCTTTTGTGGATAGAAAAGGATTTCATCTGATTCTATCATAGTTTCCTCTACATTCTCTTGATCAAAGATAGGATTGTCATAAAATGTTCTTGATAAAAGATGGGATTGTCATACCAAGATTTATCCATGTTGGAAGGAAGTTTGGAGATGTGAGAATCATGATAAAGTAGAAAAGGATAGGTTGATCTTAATGAGGATTCATCAGGAGAAGTATCCTTTTCCTTCTTGTTCATTCCTTAGAGTTCAAATTCCAAAGTTTGAAGTTGTTTTAATAAATTTGTCCTAAGAATATCTTCTTTTCTTCTAGACATTGTAAGAAGGTATGATGAATCTATTGATTGAATGAAAAGTGTTGAAGTGATATCTAAAGTCTGACTAAGTCCAAGACCAAAGGACAAAATAGATAATGTCCAACTAGGAGAGAGAAGCAACAACTCCGATCTTGAGTCAAGGTTGATGAACCTGCTTTCGCAACTCAGGATAAGGACAGTGTAGACAAAGATGATAAGATTGAAAATAGATAATGGGTCACTTGGACTGGCACAACAAAGTCAAATTGCAACACAACAATGAGTCAGACTGTCAACAGATTGAAGTCAAAGATAGACAAGCAGCAATGTTGGATGAGAACACAGATTTTGTGAAAATTCAGACAGAACCTTGACAACAGAATAGCAATTTGGATAGAAAATTGATAGCTTCTCATCATTTTGATAGCAGATGCAAAAACTTAGACAAGATTTGATAGCTAACACCTAGAAGTGCATATTTTGAATCTGAATGATCGGTTTGATGTTTGTGTGTTTTGATGTTTGTTTGTTTGTTTGTTTTGATGCTTCACCCACGCAAGACACATCAAGCAGAATATTTTTTGTAAAAAGAATAGACACACCACAATCCTAGGTAAGCCAAGGCAATATCTACTAAATTCCCACTTGAACCAAAGTTCAGCCATGCCTACTCATAGCAGACAACTTAGAAGCTTGGAGGCACAGGCTCCTCCTTATAGTGCACTCACTTCTCAGGCACACCAAACTTTTAATCCCAAGGGTAATGACTTCCAAAGGGACTATTGTCTCTACTAAGAGTCATGAAAGTGTGGGACATCTTAGTCGGTCTCTAACCTTTTGCGCCAATAGATAGAGGGATTTTAGTTAATACAACAAAGTTCTTTAGTCAAGGCATCCATTCAGGTGGTTATACTTGATGACATTAAGTTTTTCCATTAGTATACTTAAAAGGAAAAACATGATAAAGGTTATCGCCGGCGAACAGCAAGTATACCCGACGAGATGAAAATGCCTATCGTAAAAATGATAAGTATAGACTTGCCCGACGAACATTGACAAGAGTCAAACTGACAACAAGCATTACCGATGATACAATTTTGAGAACATCACCAATGAAGTAGAAAAGGCATACCTGATGAACAATTCAATTAAGGGACACCAACAGAGTACAAAATTGACAAAACTGATAGAGCAGTCTGGCCATCAGAACCGACAGTCACTTACAGAACCCGCAAAAAGTGGATCTGACTTTACACATCAAATAAAACATTGTAATTCTATTTATAGAGTTTTTATTTTTTTTAAATCATTACTTGAGGGTCAAGAAAGAAAATTTTGAATTTTTTAAAGCATCCTAATGGATCTAAAACATATCTAACTAAAGATCAAGGTCAAGTTGTAAACCTTGGATCTAGAGTTAATTTGTAAAAGTGTGAATCAAGAATAGAGCTAGCAAATAGTATAAATAGATGTTCAATCATTTGTAATGTAATGTGACTTGTAATAATTTGACAAATGATAATAGCCATGGAGAGCATCTAAGTATTAGAAGAGAATTCATGCAAAGTACAGAGATAGATCAAAGGAGTTATCAAGAACACAGAAAGGCTACCAACAAGAAGAGACAAGGTATCACATAATCACTCAAGGTGATTACATTTACATTGTAAGCTTTACAGGATCTGTTATCAGCAATTAGAGATTGCATTCACTATCAGATCAACATTTACATTGTAGTTGCATTCTAACAAGTGCATCACAACAAAAATCCTTTTGTAGAAGGTGGAATTAACCATTCTTTGATAAATCTCTTAACAAAGTGCACACCTAATGGTGTTGCTAAAGCTTCAAATGAAGTAGATCCTAATAGATCTCCACTTTAATACTCTTAATAGGGTAGCTCATTAGAAGTGATTAATTGTAAACCTTTACTGGCTCCCTTCTTATCTACAGATAGTGAAGTTTTGTGGGTAGACATCCCCACCGCAGTTTTTACTTCCTAACAGGAGTTTTCTGCGATATCATGTCATGTGTTATGTGTTATTTGTTTTCATGAATATTTCTTGAATGTTTACACATGTAAATAATTTATATTATGATATCACATACATATAGAAAGATGAACAGATAGTTAGGAATATACAAATCTGATGACTAAAAGGTTAATGGGCCAACCACATAAAAAAATTTAGAGATACTGATTCACCCCTCTCCTCTCAATACATCATTCCAATAATTCCAACAATTGGTATAAAAGCTAAGTCTCTTTCTTGAAAATCTTAAAGACTTAAGAGAAAAGATCAACACAATGGAAAAGTACAGACTGGACAAGACTATTGAGAATGAGCAATTACAAATTCAGATTTACTATGAGCAGTATAAAGAGGCAAGAGTAAGCATATAAAGTTGCTTGATGAAAGAAAGATCATGGAAACTAAGCTTAATGAAAAGGATTATCAAGAAGAGGAGATTCCAGATTACTTCAACTATGTTGAATCATCAACAAGAAAAGCTTCAAACACATCAGTAGAAGAGATCACAAGTCTACAAGAAGTCAATCTACATCTGACAAAGAAAATCAAGATGCTACAAATCGGTCAAGAGACTCAGATGGTTAAAATGATTGATGTCATGAATGATTCAAGAAAAACAGAATCAGAGAGAACATTGGCTATTGATGATAGGAGGAAAATCATGGAGAAGCTACAAGAAAAAGAATCAAAGATTCAAAGACTTACTGATCATCACCATGAGATTACCAATCAGATTATTCTTATGAGTCAAGAGGCAAACAAATTAAATACTGAACTCATTGAAAGAATACAGATCATCAGTGAGCTAAGGGAAGAGAATGAGAAACTAAAGCATGAAGTCAAGATTCAGAATCAGCACAATGAATTGATCAAGAAAGCTGAAGATAGCAATAAAAGAATGGATGATTTCCTTGACGGTCAAAGAAG
>MU227026.1:1304641-1320336 GCA_018584345.1 Thuja plicata
AAAGCATGAAGTCAAGATTCAGAATCAGCACAATGAATTGATCAAGAAAGCTGAAGATAGCAATAAAAGAATGGATGATTTCCTTGACGGTCAAAGAAGAGTCAACAACTACACAGGAATAGGGTACACCAACAATGGAGAATAAGCTAATCAATTAGATCAAAGGAATGTTTATGCAACTCAAAGGACCAAGAAGTTGTCATGCAATTACTGTGGAAAACTAGGCCACACCTCAAACATTTGCAGAAACAAAATGAAAGGTATTCCTTAATCACAATCTACTTTCATTGCTAATTGTTGTAAATGTCACGAGCAAGGACACAAGGCATATGAATGCAGATCCAAGATGACAAAACCAAAGAAGGAAACCTACATGGACAAGTATTATCCTACCTACAAAATGAATGGACATACATATCAGGAATGCTAGAAAAATAATAAGAAAGCATCGACACCAAAAGAACCTGATAATGGCTATAAACCAACAAGAGTAGGTAACTCATATGTTTGGGACTATAACACATGGTTAAATTGCACAGCATGTGGAAGGTATGGTCATATATCTGCCAACTGTATGAGAAAATGGACTAGAAACACAAGAGGATGGTTCAATCCAGGTATGACATGTTTACATTGTCATAAGGTTGGACATGTGATAAAACATTGCAAAGACCGACTGACAAAAACAAGCACTTATCCCAATGTAAACACCATTGAGGACATCAAGAAGATGAGAAACAAGATGTGGGTAAAAGCCACAAACACTGAAGGTGTTGTAACAAGTAATGCAAATGATGACGCCCCATCCAATGGATCTAGTGGCATCACCATCTCTAACTAAGTTGCACAAGTATGGAACTACATTATGACAAGTTATATTATGCATCGGTTCCATTTACATATTGATCATATAGACAAAATTAGCATTATTGAAGATGCACTATATTGTTACTTGTAAAACAACCATCGGTTAATGGGTACAAATTAGCATCGGAGAGTATACACAAAAAAGTTAACACTACTTACCAAAATGTATCATTCATTACACAAAATCAAAGTTGCTAAGTGTAAACTAACAGACATTGATAATCCTTGAGCTGACGAAAGTTGTCATCGCCATTTTACCGACAATCATTGTTGAAGTCACCAAAGCTGCTAGCAATTGTGATACTTTGCGCCTACACTGAAGATGTTATTTATGTCTCAACCGATGAACTCAGTCTTTGTATACCGATGATTTGTTGGGCATTAATAACAACTTAGGGAACAAAAGTTATAAAAGTGCAATGGAAGAACTCATTTCACACCCGCGATTTTTGAGAAACCAAGCAGAGCTATGCAGGGCGATTAAAGAGAAAACTAAAGTGCGACCTCAGAAAGATTCTAACTTAACTCAAAGGATTCATGAGCAATCAAAGAGATTTAGTAAGTACCTGCATTCACTGACCGCACTATTTAAATTATGAAAAGCCCTAAATTTCTAAAAATGATGGCATCTACTTCTAGAGTTGAAAAGTTGAAAGAAGATAAGAAGAAAATGATCAAGATTATAAGCAGAGGCACTTGTGTTGAACCTAAATACAAGCTGCACCCATAAATCGCATCACAACCAGATGATTCCAGAGCATTCTCCAGAATCCCACCTAGGGTTTTGTTGGTAGAGGACGTAAGGTCCTATATACATTGCAAGATCTCAAAATTAGGAGATCTGGACCTAGATAATTCCTACAAGGCACTTTGTGATGAAGTTGGAAACATAAAAGAAGAGCACAAGAATCTGGAAGTGAAAGCTCTCACAAATGCATTACACTTTCCCAGATTTTTTAAGACAGAATGGATAAAGATAGTTCTCAGCAGAATGTATAACCAGAATTTATGGCTAAATAAGCCAAAATGAATAACAAAGGATGTTATTCATGTAGTTACTAGATATCCTACAACTGACAAACCACAAGCTCACAAGAACCCATCCCTGAAGGAAGTGGAAAAGCTAACTGGTGCAAAATCAGACAAAAGAGCTCTCAAGGTCAACACTATCACCGACGATGAACTCAAGTTTTGTGCATTTGTGGTAGGATACAAGATCTTCCAAGCCAACAGAATGAATAACATAGCAAGAACTGCTATGAGCACAGCTTACAAGATCATCAAACAAGGAAAGAAGATGGATCTTGCAGAGATTTTGTTGAATCAACTTGAGGAGAACATGAACACCATAAGATTTTCAAAGACAAACACTTGTAAGTTTGGTTTCCTCATTATGTGTATATTTGTTTACTTTGAAGAATACTTTCCTTCCATAGGCAAAGTAGTATGGGATACAAGAAAACCAGTCACCATACAAATATGTGAACATATAGAGTCATTAGGAACAGATTTTGATGACCTAATGAATGAGTACTTCAAAGAATTTAAAGAAAAGATGCAAGCAAGAACTAGGATACCTGAAAGTTTGATAGAAGAATACAAAGAGGATATATGTTTCATGGTAGATACTGATTTTACCCATATCAACCAGTAGTACCTAGGAAATCTTGGCTATCACATTTGGAATATGAGATCAAAATAGGATAGGCTACTGAGTGCATCAAGGCACTATTGAATGAACCAGTTGACAACAAAAAACCAAGATTTGGCACCTGTGAAGAAGCCAAACCAAAGATCAAGACAGATCTTACTATCAAGAAAATTATAAACAAGAAGAACAAAATGGTTAAAAAGTTAACCAAACAATTTGCAGTCACTAAAGAAGGTGAAGAGGAAACATAAGGAAAGGAGGAACAAATCGAAGGTCAGTCACCTATCGGTGAAGAAATAGAAAAGAATGATTCAGAAGTTACACAATCAGATTCACCACCTCCTCCTCCACCTAAGAAAGCAAGAACAACAGTCACTTCGAGAACAAGAAGCAAAACTGCAAAGGAATCAACTCCTTCACCACTTAAGAAAGGTAAAGTGAGAACCTACAAGAGAAAACCGGTCTCACCTAAGGAAATACAGACCAAAAGGAGGAAATGGGTCAGGACAAAAGAGGATCTAGAAGACTCAACTATGGATGAAGCTGACATAGATGTGCAAAAGGGGAAAGAAACATTGATCCCAAAGACAATTGATGAAATCTATAAGAATATCTCAGAATCACCATCTATTTCTGATCCTAACATTAGGAAATGGTTAAATTTTGATCCAGAGGATCAAAATAAGATAGAATACACTATTATAGTTAAAATGTGCAAACATCATTATGTTCCACTACAATTCTTAGAATATGACGTTCCTAACGAACTATCAGCAAGATTGTCTACTAGATGGACATTTGCTCTGCATCAAGAAAAAGAAATAAGAGAAAGAGTATGTGTTACTCTTATGCCTTCAGATTCAAAGAAGGAAGAAATAAGTGAGAAAATGAAGAAATATGAAAAGCAGTTCTCACCAAAAATGAGAGCATATGAATTTCTCAAAGGGAAGCTAATTGATCTTGATCAAGACAGCATTAAGAAGTGGTGCAAGATACTCAAAAAGCCCATTAAGGAAGCTATCCCGGAGAAGGAAAACATCATCATCAAGGATATGCAAGATGACTCATCTGTGGAATTGGACAAAGAAGAGAGTGATCCAGCAGGCCCCAAACATACTAAAGTTATAGATGAAGTATGGCCCGACACCACTCTTAACAAAACACAGAATGAGGAAAGCCAAATTCCACCAAGTCCAATTCATATTGACTTGAGTAATGAAGAAGAGGTTACCAAAGAAGATTTGATAATAAAAGGTAACATAATTGATGATATCAATGATGAATCATGGTTGGATAACATTATCAATGACACTACAGGAAAAGACCCTACAGAAGAAGTGCAAAAAGATGAGGATATCAATGTTGCACAGGGCAATATGGACGGATAGGATACAACTATTGACACTGCAGAGGTCAATACACCGACCAACATGAAAATTTTAATACAAGCTATTGAAATTGAATCAAGTTAGGAGAAATCATCTAAGAAAGATGATGATATACCCAAGGATACAGGTAATGAACAAAATCAAAATGCATCAGATACTCCAAAAGATACATATACAGAGATGAAGGATGCAACTGACACTCAGCAAGAGGTGTCTACTGAAAAATACAAAGGAGAAGATAATAAAACAAATGAAACATTGAGAAAATATGAAGAGAAAGAAAAGAGTGAAGAAGTCAAGTAGGATGAAAGCATGACAGAAAAAGAAGATAAATCTGTTGATACACCCAAGGCCAATGAGGAGACATCTTCACAAAACCAACTGGTGGACTTAGAATAGAAAAAACAAGATGCCTCATCTTCTCGACCCTCACCCACACAATACATCCAATCTCAAGGTCTACAAATGGTAGTACACCAATCTTCCAAATAGAAGAAGAAGAAGAAGAAGAAGAAGAAGAAAGCAAGGAAGAAAGATATCTGGGTGGTCACACTTGATGAGGTAATTGAGATATCCAAGTGGGATGTATCCAATTTAGATACTGAAGCACTTCAAAAGTTTGGAGTGATGTGTCAAAGAAAAGAAATTAAGAGAAAATGAAAAAGGCACATAGGGAAGCCCAAGCACTTGATAAAGAAAGGGACATTCTACATCAACTTGTTCCAGATATCAAAATTGAAGATAGTATATCAGTCATGGAACAAATAGCAGTTCTTACTGACACCATCACAAATCAAAATGTTGATGCAAAGAAGGCAATGGAAGAATAAGCAGAGATGAAGTATCAACACAAACTAGTTGAGAAGATCAGCCAAGAAGTGGCAGATAACAAGGTAAATCTATCTGAACTAGCAAGTGAATTAGAACCTATGATTGCTGAAGTTGTTACCTTAGTTTATAAATTGTGCACATTAGAAAATTTTGCAAAAGAAAATAGTGAAAAGCTGTCACAACTAGATTCGGATCTAACAGCAAGTGCACTAAGTTTAACCTCTAATGCAAACACAATAAATCTGCATCATGAAAAGATCATAGAGGTAAACAGATTTAGACAAGAAATATGGGATGCAGAGACACAATTCTGAAATGAGGTTACAGAGCTACAAGCTCACATATTGCCAAACCTCACCACTCTACAACAACATATCACAGATGCACAAAATCTGATCTCAACTTTAGAGATGTCTGTGGTTGACAGCATATATGATATGCATGTGAGGATATCACTTGAGCATATGGCTCTTGAGAATTTAAAGGAGAAATGGGAGAAAATGATGGAGGAAATCAAAGCCTCACACTCTCACAATTTTGAAAAGCTGTAAGTACCTTTGTCCTCATTATCAAAAAAGGAGGAATGTATAAATATGTACAAATGTACTTTAGTAGAAAAAGGAGGAATGTATACATATGTACAAAATACTATATGAGGATATGTATAATGTATGTACAGCAAGAATATATATGTACATAAACATACACTTACCAGCATATGCAAAGGGGGAGTCATTTCATGACTAAGGAAGAAGTATACAAAAGTGTACATACTAATACATCAACTATGTTGCACATATCAGTTTTTGATACTAATGTCAAAGGGGGAGATTGATGACATTAAGTTTTTCCATTAGTATACTTAAAAGGAAAAACATGATAAAGTTCATCGATATAAGCATAACCGGCGGACAGCAAGGATACCCGACAAGATGAAAATGTCTATCGTAAAAATGATAAGTATAGACTTGCCCGACGAACATTGACAAGAGTCAAACCGACAACAAGCATTACTGATGATACAGTTTTGAGAACATCACCAATGGAGCAGAAAAGGCATACCCGACAAACAGTTCAATTAAGGGACACCAACGGAGTACAAAATTGACATAACTGATAGAACAGCCTAACCATCAAAACCGACAGTCAGTTACAGTACCCGCAAAAAGTGGATCTGACTTTACACATCAGATAAAACATTGAAATTCTATTTTATAGAGTTTTTATTTGTTTTAAATCTTTACTTGAGGGTCAAGCAAGAAAATTGTGAATATTTTAAAGCATCCTAATAGATCTAAAACATATCTAACTAAAGATCAAGGTCAAGTTGTAAACCTTGGATCTAGAGTTAATTTGTAAAAGCGTGAATCAAGAATAGAGCTAGAAACTAGTATAAATAGATGTCCAATCATTTGTAATGTAATGTGACTTGTAATCATTTGACAAATGATAGTAGCCATAGAGAGCATCTAAGAAGTAGAAGAGAATTCATGCAAAGTATAGAAATAGATCAAAGCAGTTATCAAGAACACAGAAAGGCTACCGATAAGCAGAGACAAGGTATCACTCAATCACTCAAGGTGATTACATTTACATTGTAAGTTTTACAGGATTTGTTATCAGCAATTAGAGATTGAATTCACTATCAGATCAACATTTATATTGTAATTGCATTATAACAAGTGCATCACAACAAAAATTCTTTTGTAGAAGGTGGACTTAACTGTTCTTTGATAAATCTCTTAACAGAGTGCACACCTAACGATGTTGCTAAAGCTTCAAATGAAGTAGATCCTAACAGGTCTCCACTCTAATACTCTTAACAGGGTAGATCATCAGAAGTGATCAATTGTAAGCCTTTACCGGCTCCCTTCTTATCTGCAGATAGTGAAGTTTTGTGGGTAGACATCCCCACCGTAGTTTTTACTTCCTAACAGGAGTTTTCTGTGATATCATATCATGTGTTATGTGTTATTTGTTTTCATGAATGTTTCTTGAATGTTTACACATGTAAAGAATTTATATTCTGATATCACATACATATAGAAAGATGAACAGATCTATAGGAATATACAAATCTGAAGACTAAAAGGTTAATGGGCCAACCACATAAAAAATTTTAGAGGTACTGATTCACCCCTCCCCTCTCAGTACATCATTCCAATAATTCCAACAATACTTGTGGCAGATTAGCTCTGTTATGGAGGCCTCCCAGCCTACAAAAGTTACGTTTTGTAGGTTTTAATGCACCACAAGGGTACTGAGGGAGATCTTCTTCCTGGTATAATGTACTCAACACCTATTCACTGTGACACTAATCACAATGACATTTTTATATACCGATTCAAAAGGGTTGGCTTTAGCTTGTTACTAGTTGGGTAATCCACTCTCACCAGCTTTGTTAAAGCTCTCGAGAGGTAACCACGCTAAATGATTTCTATGGATTTCTCTTTCACCCAAGATCTGCGAAGGTGAGGGGAGAGGATATGTCTATACAATTCCTTGGGTTTATAAAACTAGAAGACACTTCAGACACATGATAAGAAGATGACAATAAAGTTTTTGGATTTATGATCATCCCAAAAGGGCGAGAGCATAATTTCTTGACATTATTGTCATCTCTAAAAAATCAGATAGAAGTTCATTTTAAAAGTCTTGCATGTGCGTTCTTATTTTAATAAAAACAAAAAACAAGATGCCAGCAAGATGATTCGTTACTATTCAGTGTTTTAGTCTTCTTTTTCAACATCTTGCAAACCACTGTTAGACTGAGACTAATAAGATAATCTAGAGAACAACAAAGCTCAAAATTTGTTAGCATTAGAAAAATTAAAAAATCATCAATCTGATTGCATATTCAGAAACTAGACAAAAACTAATGCACTTCCAAAAAAATTGCATCCAAAAACGTTACCGTATGAGCCCATATGAGGCTCTGGAAGTTACAAAATGCAGGATTAGGCAGGTATAGTAATCAAAAATAGTGATTTCTGATAAATCCAGCAATAAAAAGCAAAAACTAACTCCACCACAGTGATCTTTATGGAACTCTACCCCAAATAGAAAAAAATGCTCGAAAAAAGGAGTTAAAACAAGCAACTTATGATGATTTAAAGATAGACTGTAAATTTAAAAATGCAAATGGTGAAGGCAAGAAATTTTTCAACCCTACTGACGTCAAAAATTTAGTGAGTTAAATTTGACGGTCTCGTGAGTGTCGCAGAAAGCCAATAACCTTCTATTTTTTATGGTCAGATGGTCGTCAAGTTTAACACATCAAAATTTCCAGTGTGGAAAAAGAAAATATCATATGTTGATTAGGCGTCGATTGGAAAGGTGATATGGAAATGACTTGCCATGTGTCTCTTTGTGAGTGGCCCATTTGGAGGGTTGTTTGAATCCGCTAGTAGAGACATTTTTGGCGGAAGAGAAGCGATAGTGGAGGGTTTGCACAGTTTAAGGCAGAGGGTTTGGGCGGAAGAGGTTTGCGCAATGGTGAAATGGTGGAGGAGAGATGCAAATGGTGGAAGTGGAGATGCGCAAGCACTAAGAGGTGGGGAAATGGTGTGGGAGAAGTGAAAGGGAGAGTGCTACAGCGTTGGATGTGGGTTGCGTAGAACGAGAAGGAAACAGCACGGCCGAGGGTGGAAGCGCGGGAGAAAGGAAGAGGGTTGCGCTAGAAGAAGCAGATGGCAGAGGGAGGGAGGAGGGTATGGGAGCTGTGGAGAGCTGCGGAGAGTAGAAGCTGCAGGTGGGGTTGGCAGCATGGGGTGGTGGGAAATGAAGGGTGGTGGTAGAGGTGAAGGATTTCAGGAGAGAAGACTGAGGGCGGCAACACATGATAAGGATGCGGGTTTAGGGGAGAGCAGAGGGAGGCACGAGGGAAAAGGGAGTGAGAAGAGGAGAAGGATGTGGGTGGTGTGGGGGACTGTGGAGAGAGCAGAGGAGAAGGTTGAGCGTAGAAACTCGGTGGAGGAAGTGGGAATTTAGTCCCAGATTTGTGGGGCCATGTTAAAAGACTTTGTTTTTATACAAAGTGTAACTACTCTCAAATAAAACCAAGTGATTGGTACTTGTGATCAAACTTGGAGTTTGAAATGAATGCTATCATTATAAGTAGACAAAGCAAGATAATGCGCAAGGGTTATGCAGTTGAATCTAGGCTATTATGGATGAAAAATTGGTATGACAGACCACAATATTTTATGAAAAATTGGTACGCCAAACCATAATATTTTATGAAACATTGGTACGCCAGACCACAATATTTTATGAAAAATTGCCTTGCTATTCGTGTAGGAGGACGTACAGCCTATTCTGGCAAAATAATTTTTCCATAGATTCAACTTTGGGAAGATACAGTCATATTTATAGTTGTTTCAAACCGAAACGACAACCCAAACGCAGTGGTGGAGTCAGATTCGGCTCAAAATGAATGTATAAAATAACAAAAAACAAAATTGATAGAAAATGTAAAGTATGAGGCCAGAAATTGATTATTTTTGCCCCACGGTGGGTGCCAAAAATGTATATGTTAAATGTGGAATTCTTATTTAACCATACACTTCAATATGGTCATTGTTCACCAGTCACATACAAGAATGGATATGAATTCATCCATCTTGCATGCCTGCGTGAGTCGACCTGTTGCCTCCTATCTAGCTGGGGTTTTTGAATAACTCTCAGAATCAAGAGTCCAACAACCTAGACCAATCTAAGAATGGAGGATTTAATCTAGAAAAGTAAGTGTGATATTAATCTAGGAATGAAAGATTGCCAGACTAATCTAAGAAATAAGCATGAGATTAAGCTATGAAATGAACATGATCGTAAACTAGAAATAAGATTAATCTAAGAATGCTTGAAAGAAGCTAAACTAGATATGATTAATCTTAGAAAATGATATTAGTCTATTGCATGAAAACTATTGAATTTGAAAATGCAGCAGCGATTTGATGCAACAATGAATCCTCCCTCGTCTTTTGAATGAGAAATGAGGTTCTTTTATAGGATGAGAGTCCAGTTAGAATGGAAAGTTTCCTTTTAGAGAAATAGTTAACACCTTAAAATCCAGTTCAGATTAGCAAGTTTCCTTTGAGAGAAACAGTGAACTGTTGTCTTTTTGAGTGAAGGAAGCAGTTAACTGATTAGTTGCACTTTTGAATTTCAGTCAACTCAAAGTTTCCATTTCTGAACTGGAGAGAAGATTTTGGAGAAAATATTTAATTAAATAAATAGAATATGACCTCCTAAATATATTTTCTCAATTATTTGAACAATTAAATTCAACTATTGAAATGAGGATATTTATTTAATAATTAAATATTATTTAATTCCTTTTTATGTGTTTTAGCTAAAAGGGTGAATTTAATTTAATTTAAGTGCTAGGACTTTGTAATTAAATTAATTCAATCATGGGGTTTATTTAGCCAGGTAATTGATATTTTAGAAATTAAATATAATGTATGATAATACAGATTTAGGATTTTTTGCATTTGACACTTAGGTCGAGTAGAGTCGGTCAAAACTCATAATTGCTTAGTACAATAGGACTTTGATGATTCAGAAGGTTATTAATGCAACAAAATTGGTTAGGGTTGCATGATACCAATTTTGAGCAAAGTTTTGATCTGAGAGAGTTTGAGTCCATGTGCAGTACTAACTGTGTTAGCACCTAAGAAGAGTGGAGAATGGTGAATGTGCATGGATTCAAGAGCAATCAATAAAATCATAGTGAAGTATAGGTTTCCCATACCGAGAATGGATGACATAATGGATTGTTTGAGTAGAGCAAGATATTTTACCAAAATTGATTTGAAAAGTGGATATCATCATATCAAAATCAGAGAAGGTGATGAATGGAAGACCAATTTCAAGACAAAGGAAGGTTTGTATGAGTGGTTGGTTATGCCTTTTGGTTTAACTAATGCACCGAGTACTTTTATGAGGTTAATGAATGAAGTTATGAATAAATTATTGAATAAGTATGTGATTGTATACTTGGATGATATTCTGATATTCAATAAAACTAGAGAAGAGTGTTTGATGCATATTAGACAAGTGTTACAGAGATTGAAAGAAGAAAAGTTGTTGATAAATCTAAATAAGTGTTCCTTTATGAAAGAAGAGCTTGTGTATTTGGGTTTTTTAATTTTAACTGAAGGATTGAAGATGGATCCTAAGAAGGTTGAAGCTATAATTAGATGGCCTACACCTGAAAATGTCACTGAGGTAAGATCATTTCATGGATTGGCAAGTTTTTACAGGAAGTTTATCAGAAATTTTAGTTCTATTTTTAATGCTATGACTAAGACAATGAGAGGAGACAAAAGAGATTTCAAATGGACACATGGAGCTGATAAGAGTTTTGATTCTTTGAAGCTGAAGGTTGCTGAATTACCTATGTTAGCATTACTTGATTTCAATAAGGTATTTCAATTTGAATGTGATGCAAGTGGAAGTCCAATTGGAGTTGTGTTGACTCAAGAAGGTAAACCTATTGCTTTCTTTAGTGAAAAGTTGAATGATGCTAAGAGAAAATATTATGTCTATGATCAAGAGTTCTATGCTATTGTGCAAGCTATAAAGAAATGGAGACATTATTTGATGCCAAATGAATTTGTATTGTATACTAATCATAAGGCTTTATAGTATTTGGGTAGTCAGAATAAGTTGAATTAGAGACATATGAAATGGGTAGAGTATTTGCAGAGTTTCACATTTGTGATTAAGCGTAAGAGTGGAGTATCTAATCAAGTTGTTGATGCATTTAGTAGAAGAAGATCTTTGTTGACTGAAATGAGAATTGAAGTTATTGGTTTTGATGACATGAAGCATTTGTATGAAAGTGATCCTTATTTTTCTGAGCAGTGTAGAGTGTGCAAAGTACCTAATTCAAATCAATCAAGTAAGTATGAAGAATATTTCATTCAGGAAGATATGTTGTTGAAAGGTATTTAGTTGTGCATACCAAGAGGATCAATGAGAAATAATTTGATTAAGGAGAAATATAGTAGTGGATTGGCTGGACATTTTTGTATTGATAAAACATTGAGTTTACTTAAGGAAAGGTACTTTTGGCCTCAGTTGTATAAGGATGTTTATAAATTTGTGAAAAGTTGTGGAGTTTGTCAAGTTGCAAAAGGAGTGAGTCAGAATACTGGTTTGTACACACCGATTACTATTCCTGAGAAACCTTGGAGTGATATCAGCATGCATTTTGTTCTTTCCTTACCTAGGAAAGCAAGAGGTAATGATTCCATATTTTTTGTTGTGGATAGATTTTCTAAGATGACACATTTCATACCATGTAAGAAAACATTAGATGTAGTACATATAGCAGATCTTTTCTTTAAGGATATTGTCAGATTGCATGGATTACCAAGGAGTATCATCTCTAACTGAAATAGTAAGTTCGTTAGCTATTTTTGGAGAACACTTTGGAATAAGTTGGATACTGAGTTGAAGTTTCATTCTACATTTCATCCGCAGACTGATGGAAAAATAGAGGTTTTAAACTGAAGTTTGGGTAACTTGTTGAGATGCTTAGTTGGAGACACACCAAGCAATTGGGATTTGATGTTGGCACAAGAAGAGTTTGCATACAATAGTTTAGTAAATAGAAGTTCTAGAAAGACACCTTTTGAGATTGCTCATGGCACACAACCGAGAGGTATATCAGTTTTGAGAGATATTATTGGGGAAGAGAAAAGAAGTGTAGAAGTAGAAGAATTTTTTGAGTTCATGAAGACATTGCATGAAGATGTAAAATAGAAGCTGGAGAAAAGTAATCAGAAATATAGAGATAGTGAAAATAGATCAAAAAGATAAAACATTTGAAGTTGGTGATGCAGTAATGGTTCATTTGAAGAAAGGAAGATTTCATATTGGAACATATGGAAAATTGAAGATGAAGAAATTTGGTCCTTGCAAAATACTGAGAAGATTTGACAGTGGAAATGCTTATGAAGTTGAATTACCTGATGAAATGGATATATCACCTATATTCAATATTTTAGACTTATATGAATATCATGAACCTGATGAAGAAGTGACAATACCAAGTGATTATCCTAAGAAGCAGATAGAGGAAGTTGAAAAGATTTTAAAAAATAGAATTGGCAGAAATACAATAGGAAAAGAATACATGGAATATCTGGTAAAGTGGAAGAACAGACCATTTGAGGACTCATCTTTGATTTCTCAATCTAAGTTGGATTCATTTTAGGTTGGACCTAATACATGATTCAGGGAATCATTTCTATTAACCCCAAGTGTCTGATGTAGGAGCATCTTAGGTCATTGGCAATCCTTCTCAACCAGAAAGATGATTTCTTTTGTTATTTAGTTTGTTTGGAGACTGCTCAGGAAATACTTTGTTGCTCGGGCATGCTTGTCTTTCTCGGTTAGGTTTTGTTGCTTGGGCATGCTTGATTCTATTGCTCAGTTTTGTCACTTGGGCAAGCTTGTTTATTTTTCTTGTTGCTCAAGTTTCTCTTCTGACTCTCAGGTTTTGTTTCATCTTGCTCAGGATGTTCCTTTCCCAAGTCACTCTGCTACTCGGTCAACCTTTTCCTGAGATGCTTATTTTTGGAGTTGGATCTAGTGGCTAACTTCTTCAGTTAATTTTGATGGCTTAATTGATTTGGGGTCTCTCATTGGGATCTGTGTAGACCTAAATTTCGGTCTCACTTATGGATTTCAGTGTCGACCTCTCTTGGTGGACTCTTGTATATATTTTTTTCTATGTTCTTAGTTTAGGAAATGGAGGAGGAGTTCAGAGGTAGCAGTGCTAGAATAATATTTGATATAAGATTATATGTAAGTAGATTTGTGACCTCGCATGTATAAAGATCAATTTGTAATTCTTTGAATATATGGCCCAAACTAGGAAGGCCTAACAGCCTAGCATGTAATGATTTTGGTCAATTAATGAAAAGGATCTCTGTTGTTTCTTCTCTCACTATGTTTTTTTGGCTTCCACATCGGTTTTGCAAGGTGGTTGGTACCTGGGAGATCCTTTGGCCCCTTTACCTTACCTCCCTTACATCAGTTTTTTAGACCATACATCTCATTGCCCTACTCAATTTGGATATCATCTATGGGCAGTTCCTACTACTCTTTAGGAGGAGGGTTCCCAAGTTTGGATGATGTTTCTTCCTCCTATTGTGGTTGTTTTTCTATTTGTGAACCCGACTGTGAACTCTATTTTGAATTTGGTTGTGAAATCGATGTGATGCTTTGCTACAGATCTGGTTGTCAGTTTTGCGGAGTGAATGTAAGATTCTCTAGGGAGTGTTTGATACATGGGGTATCATTATTCCTAAAGGTTTGGTTTCCCCTTGTGCCTTTTTTTTCTCCTCAGCTTTTCTATTTTCTTCTTCTTCTTCTGTATTACGGGCTTCCTCTTCCTTTTGTCACTTTTGGGAAGCTTCCTTGTCTCTCTGGATTTTATCTGTAGCCTCTGCGGATTTTTGGTGAGCCTCTTCTTGTGCTTTTTCTTGAGTTTCCTTCCCTGCCACTTTCTCATTCTCTTCCTCTTTCCACCACTGCTCTTCTTCAACCTTTTTCTTTTGGCCTCATGTTTTGCATTGAGGTGAGATTCCTCTAGATGGGTGTAAACATTAGCCTCCTTCTTTCCCTTAGCCTCCTCTTTGGTGTTAATCTTCTCTTATTTTACCTTACAAATTCGTTATTCCTCTGCCTTCACCTCCTATTCCACCTGGATTTTCTTCTCTTCCATCTTATTTCTCTTATTTTCTTCTACTTCTTGGAAGAGGCTCTCCTTAGTTAATACTTTGTTGGGATTCTCAAGGGTAACATCTAGGTCTTCAAATTATAATACCTACTGCAACATGATATCTCATATGGGTTCCTCAGTTCTCAAATCCTGGATTTCATTAAAATCCTTCCCACTTTTAGGACCATACTCAATGGATGCATCATCCACTATTCGTATCCTCTTTTTATTCTTCCTTCTAGGGCACACTAAGGGAATGAACTCTTCATCTTCAACATTTGCCTCTGCTTCAATGGTGATGTGTGAGATGCTAGAGATCATTTTAGATGAGCTTATTATTGCTTGGGGATGTTGTGTGGGCGAGAGGGGCTCTGACATTGAGTCTGATAGTGACTCGTTTCCTAGAGGCAAAAGTAAGCCGAGAGGGGATTTTCTCTATCTGAGAGCCCTCTTTATTCTTATGCCACCTCTTGTATAATGGTGAGAGGGTTGGGCCTAGGTCATTATTTTGACCCTTCTTGCAAAAACCCTTTCAAAAAGTGTGTGGCTTCTGTTTATGACTTCCTGTGTGATTACACCTATATCATACACTTCTTGAGCATCCTAATTTATCAATGGGAACGTGTTATCTCCTATCTTATTCTGATCAAAATTGGGATCCAAAATGGTTATCTTGTCAATGTACTTCTTCGGGAAAGACCAAAACCTAAGGTCTTCCATCTGCAATGCAAAAATCTGATGATATCAGCATCAATGCACGTCAAAATTATCTTGGTAATCCACCTATAAATCCTCAAGGTGAGAAAGGTGACCTTTGAAGGAACTAGGGATTTCCTTCCTTATTCTTCCATGTGGATCATATTTAGGCTACTGCAGATAGAATTTCTCCCATTGGATACTTTTCAACTCATTCTCTACCTCCTATTAGTGGCCAAGGTGCACTAATCCCCACATGAAAATAGAAACCCGAATGCTTCAATCTATTTGACACTCTATACATTATGTGTTTCCAAAATTTTCCTATGAAACTTGAGAAGGATGATTTGGTCATTATAGTGTCATGGGAGAAGGAAGGTGTCATGCCCCAAAATCTGGGCACTCAAACCTTAACCTAATGAACTTAAAATTTTCATTAAAACATGATAAATTAACTAAAAGAGGTGTAGAATTTTCTTTCCTTAATATACTGTTACAAATTTCACAAATTTAAATGAGATGA
>MU227026.1:1328961-1351548 GCA_018584345.1 Thuja plicata
AGGGAAGACTCTAATCCATCTACTCTCCCCACCTGCCTTCTTCATAAATGGACTTAAATGTTTGTAAGGAAAGAAGGGATGGCTTAACCAAAGTCTTCCAACTCTCCAAATTCGCCACTTCCCAAAATGGAGACTTTAGGGGAGTCATAAATGAGTTTGAAGACTCTTAATGGGCTGAAAATGACCCCTAACCCCTAAGGTACCAAGTGGGGTAGTTAGTTTTGACCCTAGTTACTCCCTAGAAGTCCAAATGACCCTCCTAAACTCCACCCAAGGTTAACTCTCGAAAATCCAACCATAAAGACTCAATCTAATCTCTCTTGACTCATTCTTATCTTCCTTGACTCAATCTAATCTTCCTAAACCTTAGGGTAAGCATTGGGACTATACTAGGTAACTCCCGGGTAAAGTTAAGCCTATGCTAGTCACATTTACTAGCCATGCCAACACACAAGGTGCACATGTGTCAAGTGACACAACAATTTTACATAAGCATGACTTATTACACATTTACTCAATTAAATAAAATACAATCATACACCATACTTTTATGAATAAAAATACAATACAACGAGGTCCATGTCTCTCTTTATAGACAAGACCTTAGCATCACGATTTTCACATAGGTCCATTCCTGAATCCCCGATTAGTTCCATGGTCATTCTTTCCTGCACACTCAATGCACACATCAGTAGGTCCAATAAAGCTATACTTTAAACATATCAAGATGCATAATATAAAGTGAACACACATTCACTCACATTTGCATCCATGATTCATTTAACTTAAACAATATCTGCATCTAATCTATATGCATAAACATAACTCTTAATTCAAGAAAAGGATTCAACAGATCCCTAAAGAATTCATTCTTCCCAATAGTCCAACTATAACAAAATCTGAATTGACAAGAGAACATATAAATGAGAAATAGTGTTAAGATTATGTCAGACTGGGGTAGGCCTCACAGAAGGGTTACAAGTGAGCTCAGACATGCGAATGAAGGTGTGCTTCCATAACTGTAAAAACTAGCACCTCCATGGCTTAATCAGGGCATTGGCTTCCATAGACAACCATTATCTGATGTCCATATTGAACCTTACTATTCTATTATATATAACAACATCATTCACTCTAAAAATGCTTCAGGGAATCCGTCTAGCTACAATTGTGGGTAATGAACCCATGGGAGCGATTCCTATGGATGGTTGATCATGAGTCTAATTTTATGGAGCCCTTCAATATTTAAACGGCTAGGTGTCACCTGACTGCAAAGGAAGTCATGAAAAATTGCTTCTTGGTTTTCACTTCTCAAAATTTTTAGTCTATGTGGTTTGAGATGATCTGGGCCCAGTCAAAACAGTTCCTTCCTGTAACAAATTTGATGGTGAAATTATACATCTAGGGAGTGTATTATTTCATGCTTGGCTTACTAAATATAGGACACAACATAATAATTATCCCCTGGATGGGAAAAAAGAAGTTTTCCTGAGGAATGATGGAAGATATCTTCAATGCATCCATGCATGGTGCAATGAGCTAGTGTGAGTTCAAGTACGTTATTCTCATTCTCAGCATGTAGGTATTCACTCAAAGTCAATGCTTTATCTACTACTATTGCACTTTTATGATATGGGATGCAAAGGATGACAATGATGGAGTCTAGATTAAAAGTAACAATCAGGGTATTGTCTAGTAGAGAGCATGAGCATATGGCCTTAGAGTAGTGGCTCACCAAGGTACAGATAAACTCTTCACATTTGAGGGAGATGGGAAAGAAAGTAGCTAAAACTAAGCCAGACCCTGGGAGATGAACACATTTTTGATCCCTAAAAATCTCGCCCCTCTCAGATATTTGTTTGGATGACTTCTAAGTCGCAGTCCCAAGCTCTGTATCTATTATGTTTTGTACTATGCTCTCCATCTTGGAGGCTTGAACGACACTATCCACCTTGTAATTAATGGTAAGGGGTAGCTTCTCTAGTTCCCTTGCTACTTTAATTTTTTTCCCAATTAGCCTGGGAATGATTGCCTCAGACTCTACTTCTTCCACTGATGAGGATGATGCCATGATACCTTGGTATTTCCCTGCAAAAAAAATATTATCATTAGTACACGCATGATATAAGAAATATTATTAGAAAGCATAAGATAGTTTGATGTTCAGGTTCTGGGGATCCTTGTAAGTGTATCCTTGAAAATTAGATATGAAGTATGATAGATTCCTAGAGCCCGAAGACCGAAATTAATTTTGACAAATAAGATAGCCTAATGAGAACCTGGGAAAATTAATCGCTAACTATCATAAGGGTTATTTATTTTAAGATGGCGATTCGTGCATAAGGAGACCTGGGGTTCGAGGACCAGAGGATTTTTTCAGAATAAAATTATTCACCATAAAGAATGTTGGGACTTAGCCAAAACTCAAGAGGTAAATAATTTTCAACTTTAATGACCTTTCCCGCAGCTAACTCTTGAGGAGATTTGAAATCATGGTCATGAAAGCAACTGGTAGTCGAGAAACAAGGTTTCATTGAAACAAGGGTCAATGACTATTTGGAAAAAAGGGTGTCAAACTAAAGGTTCATGGCTTGTTCTTTTGGCACATGGCCCACCATCGGGTCTAAACTAGGTAGGGCTTCAACAGGAAAACCCTTAACAAGAAAACTCAACATTTTGGGTGTGGAAACTGCTTGCACCTCAAAAAGGGTAAATACCAGAGAAAAAAACTAGGGCATGATAGGATGAAAAACTTGAGAGACCTAGGTGACACTTAATAAAAAAGGGACATCGTTTGCAATCTACAAAATTTGACAAACCAGGGCATAAAAATGACATGAACAACAAGCCCTAATTGCATGAAAAACAAAATTGACAGGGTCAAAAACATGACATTTGTGACTAAGGCGCAATAGAAACCCTAGAACATGGAAATACTAGACTCCTAGAATGCATAAGGCAAGTCTCCTTGTGGGTAAACCTCCATTATGCTAGACATACTTCTGCTACCAAGAAAAACAAGCGACCCAACAAAATGAAATTAAAAAGGCAGAAAATAAAAACAAAGAGATTGCACAAGGGAGGGAAGGATATAGAAAAATATACAAGGGTGCACAGACCGTACACTGACTAACATTTACATCGAGAAACTGTACACAATATACATAACATGCAAGGGGTGGACTTTTGTATCCTACTCAAAGTAGTGTTTAAATAATTATCCATTGACTGGCAATAGAACCACTTCTCGAGTTAGGGGGTTAATGTGGTAAGTGTTGAATCCAAAAATCTTGGCAAGTTTGTATGGTCTGAGCTAGAGCCTTTGGAATTTTGAATAGTTTCCCTCCTTTTCCCTGGATTGTTTCTACATGAGGACTAGGTCTGAGATCCTAAAGGCCTTGTATTGGGCTCTCTTTTCAAACTAATGCTTGACTACGGCTTGATGATTAGAGAAGTGCATGAGGGAATTATCCCTCTTCTCTTCTAATCACAAAATATTGAGGAGGCGTACCTCCATGATTTTTTCTTCATTGTCAAATTATTGCATGAACTGTAGGACCAGTATTTATAGATTCATAGAGAAAGCAAGGTTTTGTCCATACACCATGTAAATGGGGATGTACCAAGAGCAGCCTTGACTTGTGTGAAGTCTTCCCATAAGGCATACTTTTTCTTTTGGTGCCAAACTCGGGGGTTATTTTGTAGTAGGCGTTTGATGACCTCATGGAGGTTCTTGTTAGTGGACTCTTCCACTTCGTTACCTTAGGGATAGTAGTTTCTTAAGAATTTTAGGGTAACCTTATGTTGATGGGCCCATTGCATGAGCTGGATAGATGAAAAAGATAAACCATTTTCACATACTAAAGAGAAGGGCATTTCAAAATGAGTGACGATATGGTCCTCAAGGAAGCGGATAACTACATATGTAGTATTTATTTTCATTCTATAGCTTTGATCCATCTTGTAAAATAATCTATTATGGTGCAGATGTCCTTATGATCGTTAGGGGATTTGGGATTTACAACCCAATTGAAATCTAATTCCCATTGGGCGAAGGGTATTACTTTATAGATTTATTGAAGGGGCATTGTAGGGTTCCATTCTCTGTAGGTAGTAGTTTGGAAGGTGTGGCAATGCCAAACATGGTTATAAACATCCTTGAATATTTGGGGCCAGTAGTAACCTGCCCAGAGGATTTGATGGGTTTTTGCATTGGAAGATTCAAGCATGTTTCAAACTATCAGTGAAACTCTTCAACCATACTATGTCCTTCATAGTGATCTAAGCACTAGAGGTAAATGCCTTCAAGGTTTTTCTGGAACAGGGTCATGTTCTTTATCACAAAATGGGTGCTCTTGAGTCTGTGAATGTGACGTTTGGAAGGGATGAGTCTTTTAGGGCATTTATTATTGAGCATCAGGTACACCAAGTCAGCATACCATGGATCTTGGGTGAAAGACTTAATAGTGTAATGGTGGCATTTGATTTGTGGACTTGCCTCATCCATGGCCTGGAAAAGGCCTTTCCCACAGATGAGTCTCATGGTTTGCATCTCTAGATCTTATTCCTAGAGGATCGCCATCCATTTCCCCCAATGTTCCCCTAATTTTCTCTGTAGGAGCGGGGATTAAACAACTTGATCTGGCACAATGACACGCACCTTACTCCTAAGGATGTAATGTCTAAAGTTTTTTACCTCCCTGACTAGGGAAAATGCTTTCTTTTACAAAGTGAAGTATCTAAATTTTTCATTCTTAAAGGGGGA
Source organism: Thuja plicata (assembly GCA_018584345.1). Classification (NCBI taxonomy): domain Eukaryota; kingdom Viridiplantae; phylum Streptophyta; class Pinopsida; order Cupressales; family Cupressaceae; genus Thuja; species Thuja plicata. Next base: position 1,333,727 of record MU227026.1, read on the forward strand.
GCTCATGAAATTGATGGTTCGCTCTTCCCCATCTATTCTCTAGGTTAATACAGTGTTCGCAGAGTGCACAGATACGAAGGAGTATATGTGAAATGGGAGGGTATAGTCAGGGCTAACGAGCACTAGTGCCTCCACTATGGCATTCATGATCTGAACAAAGGAATCCTTTACCTCTTGAATCCACTCAATATTAGTGTCCTTCATCATGTCGTTTAGGGATTTCACCATTTTGGAAAAGTTAGTGATGAAGTGATGCACGAAGTTGATCTTTCCAAAGAAATACCACATTTCCTTTTTTCTACCAATCATCTACAACTTGAGTAGATCCTCCACTTGGTTTGAGTCAATGGATATTCATTTCTCATAAATGATATGACCAAGTAATTTTCCTTTAGTGACCCTGAATATGCACTTCTTGGGGTTGGGGAAAATCCCATAGGTATGATATCTCTCAAATAATTTTTCCAGATGGGCAAAGTGTTCACACTAGTTGTGAGAGAAAATTGTCAAATCATCCATGTAGATGATTATGCATTTATCTACCAACCCTTTGAATGTGATTTGCATTGCCTTTTGGAATTTGGCTCCATCATTAATAAGACCTAAAGGCATTCTTCAATATGTGAAGGTGCCATAGTTAGTAGTGAAATCAGTCTTAACTCAGTCTTCATATTTTACCATGGTTTGATTATAACTGGAGTAACCATCCAAGAAGAAAATCATTTGGGATCCATTGACAATTTGAAGCACCTCATCTAGTGAGGGAAAGGGGTGGTTGTCTTTCTTCGAAGCCTTATTCAAGTTTTGAAAATACACATAATCAAATCTCACTATTTTTCTTCCTAACCAGAACCAAGTTGGCCACCTAGGTGGTATGCCTAATTAGAACAATAATCCTTGTGGATAACATTTTCTATACTTCCTTAAAACTTAGGGGCTCAATTAGGGGTTTCACTAGTATTTGCTTCTGCCTAAAAGGATTAGCATCTAGTTTAAGGGGAATTGTATGAGTCATAATAGAAGTATCATAGGTCTTAAGATTCTCATATTCCCGTGCAATGACGCCTATGTATTCTTTGAGGATGGTGATGATCATCTCCTTTTCCTCAAGAGAGAAGGGCATGCTTAAATATACATTCTTGTCTTCTCCCATCATGCCCAAGTTAACCTTCTCATATTTTCCCCGGTAGAGAGGTTAAGTATTTCATCCTCCTCCTCACTCTATCCCTTGGCATGTTCTTCTTCCTCTATAATCTAGTCCTCGGAGACTCTAGTGTTTTCCAAAAAGGTGAGAATATGCTTATCATCTTTGAAAACATGGAAATGGGTGATTTTTTTAGGGACAATTGGGGTTGATAATAGTTCAACAAAGAATTTTCAAAGTCATGAGTCGTCCATGGGTTCTAGAGTACTAGCAGCTACTACTAGGGAATCTGGAATGTAATTGCATTTCTGGGGAAGTACCTCGATACCAAAGGCATCAAATTCTTCAACAAGATCCGCACCCTATTGCAGTAGGCTTCTAATTTATTTTTATGGCATGTATATTATAGACTCTGAACTTGCTTGACTATCAGTTCTGATTCACCTAGTGCCCGGAGGAGACTAGCTCCTTTCCTAAGGGCGAGTAGGATACCTAGGTGTAAGGCCTCATATTCGGTAACATTGTTGGTACAACCGAACTAAATTCTATAGGACAGAAGGAAAGATCTTCGGTAATTGATTAATTCCACACCTGCCCCACTTCCTTGTTTGGATTGTGATTCATCAAACTTTAGGATCCAAATATCATTATCAGGAGGGTCCACACTCGAAAGACCAGCAGTAGGTGGCAGTATTTTGGGAGATAAAACTAAGAGTTATGACATAGTTTTGGGGGGGGAAATTAATGGTTCCATTGTGGTATCAAGAAGAGGATCCTATTCATATTCCTCAAGAATCAACACTTTAGTTTTAGGCATTGGTGAGATGGTTTGTTATTGTTGTGCTTCTTTCATCTCATCGTTCATGGGAGAGGGGACTAAACTACTAATAGTGGTCATCCACAACTCGCACTTGAGCTTAGAGTGTCCTTCACAATGTATTCAACACCACTATAGGGAGAGGATATTTGACAGGCATGTGTTTGTGCCTACAGTCGGGATGTCATGATTCAACAACATGATAAGGTTCTGAGTTCTCTACACTAGTATAGAATTCTCCAGAGAGGAAAATCCTCCTAAGGGGAACTCTAGAGTTAATATTTCCCTAGCCTTGTAAAGGTCTGGCTCAACCTGAGAAAAGGATACCTCATTCATTTTTCCATAATCCATGATGATTTTTTTCATTTTAGGCTCACTATCAACCCTGATATGGTTATCCACCCCTCTCCATGGGAACCACAAGTGGGAGAAGTTGGTCGAGATATAACAATAAAGGGACTTGGACCAGTTTTGACTTAGGAGCATCCTGTAGGTCTTAGGGGTTTCTGCCACTTGAATGTCAATGACACTTGAGATGCCAGGTTTGGAGGTGAGATAGATCTGGAAATTTTTAAGCTTCCCCACCATTTTGACCTTGGTTTTGTCAAGTTGCATGACTGCACCATTGGTATTTATGAAATTTAATCCAAGCTTATTGCATATGGATAGGGGCATGAAATTCCTCAAAGCTCCATAGTCAACCAAACAATTATGCAAATTGTTTCCATATATTTTTAGACAGCAAGAAGGGAGGGTCCTCAGTATTACCCTGGAAGATTTCCGCATAGGAATCTTTGAATCTGATGATATTGGCCTCATTAGGGTGAGGTTTAGCACTTTGAGATATTTGAGGAGGGATTCCTTCCGCTTTAGGAAAATACATAGTACTTCCATAAGATAAATGGTGGTGGTAGTGTCATCCATTACCTTGGTAACATCAAACTTCTCTTTTGGGGCCCGATTTCCCTTTATTGCATTGGTTCATGATGAGTAGAACAAAAGTCCCTTTGGAGGGGAGGGTTCTTACTAGTGTTGGGGTCTAGAGGATCTTGGGTGTTCTTGGGTGGTATTGATGTGGTGAAGGGGCCCTAATTTTGGCTCTGAGTATTGTATCGAGCGCATGTGTTCTAGAAGGCCTGAGCCTCGTATTCATGAGGAGGATCCTGGAAGAGTTCTCTGAGATCCAGTTCTCCTTGGTCATCATTCTCCTCTTTTCTAAAGAAGAGGGTTTCACAAGAGAAGGCTCAGCTAATATTTTTTGGAGGTGGGGAAGGAGAGGACAGATCAGATGGTGGTTGATTATCAGTCTGTGAGATCTTGATTATCTTTTCCATAGTAGCACAATTCACCTCAGAGTACATAGTTGTTTTATGCAGTATGCACCAGTTCATTAGGGGGTAAAATTTTGTGAGGTTCACCGCATGGGTGGATTTAACATTCCTTGAGGTATTTGGTTGATTGGGGATCACACCGTCAGTTTTGGGAGTGGTATTGCATGACGGGTTATTATATGGTCATTGTTTATTGTTATACCGGCGACCAGGATTTTGGTAATTCATCTTCCCTTGATAGTTGTTTCCCTATTGTTGGGAAGGACTAAGGTTTTGGGAACCCAAAGGTCCTAACTTCATTTGACCTTGTTCAGAATAGACCTAGGATAACCTCTTTTGTAGGGCATCCACCTCCATAGTTAGGTGATTCATTTATTCAGAGGATGGTAGAGGTTTGACTTGTGTGGCTACACCTGCATGAGTTGTGGCAATCTAAGGTCTAAATGACATGACCGATTGGAAAAAGGAATTTTTTGGGAATTGAGGATCTATAGGCTTCCTCCATGACCAAGGGTATTCAGGTTGAACTAGGGTTGAGTGTGCCAAGTGACTGTGCACATACTAAGGTACTGGATTCATCGGTGGGGCATTGACCATAGTGTTTGGATTATACCCAGTCATTTGGGGACAATTCCTAGGTTTCATGTTGAAGGGTAAGCTATGAATAATACCCTTGAGAGTTTTATTCAACTCTTGATTCATCCGTAAGGCTACGGCATAGACCTTAGACAAGGTATCCCTATCCACATTGGGTGTTTGTTCATGTTAGTATAGTGGCGACTAAAGGATCGAGGGTGTTGAGGTAAGTATGGATGGCTTCAGGCTTTGCGGCAGTAAAGGGAGCTACCAATTGTATGTAGGCTCGCTGGCAGATTTTATTGAAGATAGTGAGGCGATCATTAGGTTCCTTCTTTAGAGAAGAAAACTAGTGGTATAGGGCTGCGGGATCTACGTAAACTAGAAATATAATAGGAAGGCATCATCCATCTCTTTCCAACTGTGAATCAAGTTGGTAGGAAGAGAGAGGTACTAGTTTATCTTGTTCTCTCCTAAGAAATAGGGGAAGAGCTTACAAACAACATCTTCATAGTATATTTCATGGGAGGCCATGAAATCCTTAAAGGCCTATAAGTGCTCCTCTGTAGTTTAAGAGTCATTATGCTCATATGTAGGGCATATCATTTCTGAGTTTCACGAGAGGTCATGGATTCCACCTGCTATTTGTCCCAGAGGGGAGTTTTGATTGAATTAGGTAACCATTGGTGGAAAAGCAAGGATAAACTAAAATGGAGGTGGAAATACTCCAACACTAGGCTGGGAAGAAGAGATACTTTGGGTGATGGGATTTGAACTAGAGGTTGAAGCCTTGTTCTTTCTAGCAGTTCTCTTATCTAAAATGGGAGGTCATAGCTCTACAAATCCTCTTGAGTTTTTGGTTCTTCTAAGAACTGTCTCAAAATGCAATGGGGAGAATGACCCAAAAGATAGAATTTCTTGGATATGGGGATTACTCAGGGATGAACCAGGGGGCGTCAAGTCAGAGTCTTTAGGCCCTTCTTCTAGCACTAGCTCCTATTGACATGACTCTTATGCAAGGATACAAATCAAAGAATGAGATGTCATTGGACACCAAAAGACTAACCAACTTCACCTGAAAGAGGGTACTGGGAAATGAGTTCCCCTATCTCTGAAGTTCCTAGTGGTTGGATCACGACGGTGTTAGACGAGCTAAGTTGGGCATGGGAATGTTTGCTCAAGGACCCTACTAGTTGTGGGAAGGTTCTAACACATAAAGTATTCATGCAAGTAAAACATTAGGATGAGGTGCAAGAAAAGACAAAATATCGAATAGTATTTAGAGGAACGTATCTAACTATAACCACTTTGCGTAGAATACCATCAACAATACTCAAGACTAACAGTAAAGTTTACTTTAAAACATACATGATCAGCGATCACAAATATGCAAAAGAAAATAGATTCATTTCATAAATATAATTTTCATTCATAAAATAATGAGGAACTCTTGAGTAAAGGACAAAATCGTAAGAAAATTATACAATATTACCCATACCCAAGATGAAAAAATAGAAAAGTTCAAGGCCAATCACAAGCTCTTCATTCCATTATTAGTGAAAATATCCAACTTTCACTGGTCTAGGCTTACATATGCCCAAGGGACCATAGACTTTTAAGCTAAGGAACCCCAGGGTGGGGGTTTATCTGGTCAATTATCTATCACTCTATCTATTGCTATCACTAGTCCCTCAAATCATCTATTTTTTGGACCCTAAAAATGACCTCAAACTGTGTATATATAGAGATTTACAAATGTACAGATTTTCCTTTACAATATTTTACACTATATACATTATTCTACAATATTCACATGCAATTACATATTTAAAAATATGTACATTATGTACAATTACAAACTTAAAAGGGAAAGAAAGAAGCGGGAAGCACTGGAATAGAAAGGAAAACTGGAGACCTAATTCCTGAGGGAGAGATCCACCTGTGCACACAAAGTCATTCTATCATATCCATGAGATCTTAATCAACTCGTCTCCTAAATGTTGAGTTAGTGCCATGTCATTCTTCTATACTTGAACCTTCAATGCTAGATCAACACCCTTGGTAATGGGAAAGTGTGTGCAGGAGACCCACTCTATCTAGCTCTTCCATGTCAAACTGTGTCTGGAAGAATTTTGACACAGTGTTGGAAATAACATATTTCAGCACCATTCGGTCGGCTCCATGGGGAAACATCAACACATACCACTAAAATAAATAAATAATTAAAGAATTAATATTGCAACTCTGAACACTCACCAGGATCCAGAGGAGTTTAACTAAACAAAAGATGGAGAAAGAGGGGATGGGACTTTCCTACCATATACTTCTTATATTTTTTTATGCACTCATTTGTATCATCTTCTTCAAGTTCCTTCATGCACTGAATACGAACCTCAACCTCCCTAAGTTTTTCCTACACCTCGATGGCCTCATCTCGCATCTGGGCTCTCATATTTTTGGTTTCATGGGTCACTTTAATGAACTTGGTGCATTCATTTAACATTACTTTGTCAAATTCTTGGGAGGAACCAAACCTCTTCTCCATCTGTTCATCAAATCTGATGAGCAAAGAATCTATGGGTGTAAGCCCATCTACCTTGGCGAGCTCCAACCCCCTGACATCTTGCACAAATCTCGCATATTTGGAAGTGATCCATTGTATAGTTGAGGGAAAAAATGTGAGATAATTTCATGTCATATCCAATTAGAGGTCCAATTTAATATTTAATTGATAGTAAACGAGCCCCAGGTATCCCATGGTCTCATTATCGAGGATGTCAACTCCATGCAATTTATCTTCACCTAGCTCAGCAATATATTTAATCATTTATCTTTTCTTAATATGTTAGGAAATTTCACTTCCCACACACTTATTTACTTCCTAATGCTTGAATGTATTATTATTTCTTTTAAATATTCTGGAATGGACTCAGTAAGAAAGCTCCAGACTATTGGCATCTGAGCGGAGATCTAGACATCTATCGATGTCACTTTCTTCTTCAATGTTTGTAAATAATTCATCTTGGTCTACGCATCTGGATCCAAGGTAGACACTTTCATATTAAGGATGCAATGGGGGAGGTGAAATCCCAAAATATTTCTTTTAATTTTGCTTCTAAGGCTTGTATCTCTTTCTTCTTGTGGTACTCATTTTTGTACCGGTTAAGGACTGCATTAATGGCCTGGTCAAGGATCTTTAGTTCTCCCCACTTGTTTCTTCTATCAAGGTTGATATCACGTATCTTGTAGTCTTTAATATTTACCTTAGAATCATCTTTATCCTCACGAGGCACTGCTATGGTAGCCACTATCTCACCTCAGTCATTCTTCCTTGTTGTATACATTTCTCATGCCTTCTTAGCCTTCTTAGGATGAGGGATCATTAGTTCCTTCATAATATCCTAGAGAAAGCATGTGGCAATAGGATGATCCATATGTATCCTCTTATGCATATCTATCAACTATTTTGGTGGACCGTCAGCGTTTTTTTATTTTTTAGACCAGACATCATTTCCCTGCTCAATTCGGTTCTCATTTGTGGGAGGTTCCTGGTGCTCTTTAGGAGGACAATTCCTAGGTTTGGATGTTGTTGCTTCCTCCTATGGAGGTTTTTTTTCCATTTGAGAACCTGATTGTGAACTCTCCTTTAGATCTAGTTGTGAAATCAGTGTCGTGCTTTGTTGCAGATCTAGCTGTGGGTTTGGTGGAGGAGTGAATGTGTGATTTTCTAGAGAAGTATTTGATATTAGGGGTATGGTTGTTCTTCAAGGTTGATTTTCCCCTTTTTCCTTGGCTTTCTCCTCAACCTTTCTCTTTTCTTATTCATCTTCTCTTTTACAAGCTTCCTCTTTCATTTGTCTCTGTTTAGCAGCTTCCTTGTCTCTCTTCCTTTTCTCTGTATACGGATTTACAATGAGCCTCTTCCTATTCTTATCCTTGATTTCTCTGCTTTGTCACTTTCTTATTTTCTTCCTCTTTCCGTTGCTACTCTTCTTTGTTCCTTTTTTTGCCACTTTTTCCACCTTGAGGCAAGCTTCCTTCCGACAGGTGCACTCATCAGCCTCCTTATTTCTTCTTACCTCCTCTTTGGTGTACATCATCTCTTCTTCTACCTTATAGACTCATTCTTCCTCCACCTTCTCCTCTTGTTTTTCTCGAAGTCTCTCATCTTCCATCTACTTTCTCTTACTTTCTTCTACTTCTCAGAAGAGGCGCTCCTAATCTTCTTGCAGTCAATACTTCATTAGGATTCTCAGGGGTGGCAGCTAGGTCTTCAAATTCCAAGTATTGCATGAATGTGGGCTCTCATGTGGGTTCCTCGGTTCTTGGATCTTGCATTTCAATAAAATCTTGCCCGCCTTCAAGGTCGAGCTCGGTGGGCGAATCGTCCACCACTCATGTGCCCTTTTTCTTCTTCCTTCTAGGGTGCACCAAGGGAATATCCTCTTCATCTTTGACATATGCATCTACTACATCAGTTATGTGCAGGATGCCAGAGATGGGGAAGTTGAGCTTATTGTTTCTTTGGGAGGTGGTGCGGTTGATAGGGGCTTCGCACTAATTCTGACAGTGAATTCTTCCCTAGAGGTGGATTCAAGCTTTTTTAATTTGTCTATTTGTAATCCCAATCCCTCAAAAATCACTTCATTCGGGTCATCTCAGAGCATATCTGGATGCACGGATGGAGAACCCACTTTCTTCTTAGCTTGCCTCTTGTATTGTTGAGAGGGTTGGGCCTGGGTCATGATTTTGACAGTTTTGTGGAAAACCCTTTGAAAAAGTGTGTGGCTTTTGTCTACGACTTCATATATGATTACATTTATATCATACACTTCCTGAGTATCACAATTAATATGTGGGAGTGTGTTATCTCCTATCTTATTTTGATCAAAAATAAGATCCAAAATGAATGTCTTGTCAATTTACTTCTTCAAGAAATCTTGTATCCAAAGGTCTTCCATTTTCTATGTGGAAAGCCACTGGTATCAGCATTAGCGCACGTCAAATTTATCTTGGAAATCTACCTAGAAATCCTCAAGGTGAGCGAGGTAACCTTTTAAGGAACCGAAGATTACCTTTCTTATCCTTCCCCGCGGATCATATTGAGGTCGTTGCAAGTAAAATTTCTCTAAATAGATACTTTTCAACTCATCCTTAGCCTCCTTGGCGGGGGTCAAGGTGCAGTTGTAATCCTCACATGAAAAGTGGAACTCAACTGCCTTGATCTTCTTGATACATGTTTCCAAAATTTTCCTGTAAAACTTGAGCAGGATGATCTGGTCATTGCAGTATCATGAGAGAAGGAAGGGCATGTCAGTGAATATGGGCACATGAATGTAGGTGAGCTTCTAGAACTAAAAAAACTAGCACCCCCATGGCTCAATTAAAGTCATGGCTACCTTGGCCAACTGATATCCAACTTCCTCATTGAGCCTTACTATTTTGATGTAAATAAAGGCATCATTCACTCTACAAAATGCTCTGAGGAATATGTCTAGCTGCAGTTGTGGGTAATGAACACATGTGAGTGAGTCTTCGAATGGTTTCTCATGAGTTTGACTTTCTAGACCCCTTCAATATTTATGTAGTGGGTTGTCTACTAGACTGTAAAGGAAGTCATGAAAAATTGCTTCTTTGTTTTGATTTCTCGCAACTGCTAATTTATGTGGTGTGAGAGGATCTAGGCCTATTCAAAATAGATCCTCCCTATAAAAAATTTCATAATGAAATAATACATCAAGGGGGCATATTATTTTGTGCTCATCTTACCAACGACACGAAACAACGCTATAATTATCCCCTGGATAGTCAAAATGAAGTCTGTTGGAGGAATGGTGGCCGACATCTTCAATGCATCCCTACATGATGAAATAAGCCAATGTGAATTCAAGTACCTTCCACTCTCATTCTCCCCCTCCGAGTACTCACTCAAATAGAATGCTCTATCTACTACTGCTGCACTTTTTTGGTAGGGAATGTGGAGGATGACATTGATGGAATTCAAATCAAAATTAACAATCGGGGTACCATCTAGTAGAGAGCATGAGCGTGTGACCTCTAAGTAGTGGCTCTCCAAGGTGTAGATAAACTCTGAACATTGGAGGGAGATGGGAAATAAAGAACCAAAAACTAGGCAGGGCCTAGATAGATGAACACATTCTTCCACCCTAGAGGCTTTCCCCTCTCGGATATTTATTCAGATGGATTCTAAGTTGCAGTCCTCGAGATCTATATATGTTATGTTTCAGACTGCACTCTCTAGGTTGGAGGCCCAAACAAAATCATCCACCTTGTACTTCATGGTAAGGAGAAGCTTTTCCATTTCCCTTGATGCTTTAGTTTTCTTCCCAGATGGCCCTGAAAGGACTACCTTAGACTCTTATTCTTGCATTGATGGGAGGATTTCATGATACCTTGGTATTTCCCTCCAAATAAAATAATATCATCAGTACGTTCATGATATAAACAATATTATTAGAAAGCTTAAGATAGTCTGGTGTCTGGCTTTCGGGGATCTGTGTAAGTGTATCCTTGAAAATCATATATGAAGTATGATGGATTCCTAGAGCCCAAAGACCAGAATTATTAATTTTGAAAAATAATTTAGCCTGATGAGGACTTAGGGAAATTAATCACTAACTATCATGAGGGTCCTTTATTTTAAGATGGTGAGTCATGCATAAGGAGACCCGAGGTCCGAGGACTGGAGGCTTTTTTTAGAATTAAATTCTTCACCATAAAGAATCTTGTGACTTAGCCGAGACTTAGGATGTGAACAATTTTCAACTGTAACAACCTTGTGTGATGGCTAACTTAAGAGGAAATTTGAAATCATGATTGCAAAAGCGACTGGTAGCTAAGAACCAAGGTTTTGGGGTGATGAGGGCCAATGGATAATTCGTAGAAAGGGTGTCAAACTAGAGTTTCATGGCTTGGTATTTTGACATGTGGCCCACCATTGGGCCTAAACTAGGTAGGGCTTCAATGGGAAAACTCTTAATGAGAAAAATCAAAAATTTGAGCGTGGAAACCACTTGCACCTCAAAGCAAGTAAAGAATAGGGCACAAACTAGGACATGGAAGGACAAAAAACTTCAGATCCCTAGGTGAAACTTACGCAAAAAGGGACATTGTCAGTAATTTGCAAAATTTAACGAACTAGGGCACAAAATTGACACGAACTATGATCCCTAATTGCATGAAAAAACTAACAGGTTCGAATGCATGGCGCCTGTAACTAGGGCACAAAAGAAACCCTAGAACAAGGAAAGGAAGTCCTTAATTAAGTTAAGGTCCAAAGAATTTTAGATAAATTCCACTTTATTTAACTCTACAAAAATAACTAAAGCAATGGAAAACCTTAAAAAAAATGAAAACATAAACAAAAACCCTAATAAGACCAATGAAAGACATAGAAAGGGATTTTCCTGAATAGAGGAGTGTACCTAATAGTCAAGAGATCCTTCGAAAATACCCAAAAAGGAGCCAAATCTAACAATAAACACACGAATTTACAAGCCTAGAAAATCGGTCAGAGAAGTGCTCTCATGCATAATTTTTATCACTTAGTGGTTAAAATAACCATTGAGAAGTCCTTTTATAGAGCGTTCGTGGAGAAAACACTAAATGCGATGTACAATTTTGGCGTTAATTAAATGCTCTTCATTTAAGGCTCTGGGAATCTGGATTTCGTAAAGCCAAAGAAGCATCGATGAAACCAAATGCCTGAAGACCGAGAAAAAACAATGGTGACAGAGGGAAGAATCCAGGATCTCAAACCCTAGAGGAGGGAAAAAGAAAAGAAAGGCTAACAAAATGGGAGGAACAAAAATAAAAAAGGGGACCCAACATTTTTCCCCCAGGGAAAAATGTAGGGACGTGTATGCAGGGCATAACAAGCTCTTATGGAGGGATATGAAATAGAGAATGAGATATCATCGAATATCGAAGTACCACCCAACTCTTCATAAAAGAGGGTACCGAGAAATAAGTTCCCCTATATCCCAAGCTCCTGGTATTTGGGTCACGACAGTGTTGGATGAACTAAGTTGGGCACAACATTGTTTGTTCAAGGTGCCTATTGGTTGTGGGAAGGTTTTGACACATAAAGTATTCATGTGAGGAAAATGTTAGAATGGGGTGCAAAGAAAATACAAAAGATCAAAAAAATGTAGAGGAACAAATCTAAATATAACCACTTTTCATATAATACCATCAACAATACTCAAGACTAACGATAAAGCTTACTTTAAAATATACATGATCGATGATCACAAATATGCAAAAGAAAAGAGATTCATTCCATAAATATAATTTTCATTCATAAAATAATGAGGAACTCTTGAGTAAATGATAGAATTTTAAGAAAATGATACAATATTACCAATAACCAGGATGAAAAACCAGAAAAGTGTAATGTTAATCACAAGCTCTTCATTCCATTATCAGTGCAAATATCTAGCTTTCATTGGTCCAAGATTAAAAATCTCTAAGGGAGCATGGAATTCTAAGCTAAGGAACCCCAAGGTGGGGATTTATCTGGTTAGTTATCTATCACTTTTTCTATTTCTATCACTATGGCCTTCAAAATCATCAATTTTGTGAACCCTGAAAATGGCCTAAAATTGCATATATATATATATAGAGAGATTTATAAATGTATAGATTTGTCTTCACAATATTTTACACTATATGTTGTACTCTACAATATTTACATACAAGTACATATTTACAGATATGTACATTATTTACAATTACAAACTTGAAAGGAAAATAAAGGGCGGGGAGGATGGGAATAGAAAGGGAAACCAGAGACCTGATTCCTGAGGGAGAGATCCACTTGCACACACAAATTCAGTCTTTCATATCTATAAGATCTTAAAAAACTTGTCTCATAAATATCGATCTGATGTCTTTTCTAGATGTTAGTCTTATGTACTTGAACCTTCAATACTAGATCGGTGTCTTTGGTAATGGGAAAGGTGTGTGTAGGAGACCCACTCCATCTATCTCTTCCATCTCAGACCGTACTTGTTAGACTTCTGACACTGCATTGTCAACAACACATTTGGGTGGTGGTTGATCGACTCCAAGGGAAACATCAACACATACCATTGAAATAAATAAAGAATTAAAGAATGAAGATTGCAACTTTGTAAACTAACTGGGATCTGGGACTCCGGGATCCAAGGGACTTTAACTTAACAAAAGATGGAGGAAGAGGGGATGAGAGTACCCATTACCCTCAGGACTGACCTTCCATATACTTCTTTTATTTTTTTATGCATTCATTTATATCATCTTCGTCAATTTCCTTCATGCACTGAATATAGACCTTGGCCTCCCCAAGCCTATCCTAGAGTTTCTCTCCCTTCAAACCCTTCAAAAAAACTAACGTTATCAAATTAGAATTTCTATTTTAAAACTATCAATAAAATTAAATTAATTCATTTCATGGCATTTGTTTCTCCCAAAATGGTATGCCATTATCTTGTTGCTGCAAAAAAATGGGAAACATAAACAATATGCTTCACAATTTCTTTCATGCAATTTCATAGCTTCCCAATAAAGATGGGAGTGAAATTTTCCCATTTTCCACCAAAAGAACCTAAATTAGAAAAATGATTTTTTGCATAACATGGGTACCTACCCCTAGGCCTTATTTTTTAGGAATGTTGAAATAAGATTAAAAATCCTTTGCCTCCAAAAAGCCAATGTCTCCCTTTGCCTTTTTTGGGCGTTTTGACATTTATTACACTGAAATTATGAAAGTTTGCACAATTTCCACAATGCCATTTTGGCCACTTGAATATGAATTTGACCATACATGAAATTTGAACAAAATGTCATCAAATGCGTCCCCAAAAAATTAAATCCAACCAAAAATCAACTTCTCTCCAAAAGTACAAAAAAATGCAAAAATCCAAATGATATCTTCTTGATTGATGCAATGTTGCCAACCTTCCACAAATGCTCCTACATCGGACACCCACAATACAAGAAAAGTGAGTTTATTTATTCTCAAGATGATACCCAAGATGAATAAACTCGTCCTCTAACAATGAAGATGAATCCTCTACAGGTCTTCCAATCTATTTGACCAAGTAATCTCCATGTATTACTTTCTCCTAGTGCTCCTTTTCACCTTGTTGTCAAGAATTGTTTCAATCTCATACTTCTCTGAAGTAGGTGTTGATGTTTTTTGATGTTCACTTTATGTAAGTTTACCAATTTTAGAATAATGAAATATTTTTATATAATAAATATTGAAAATAGGTTAAATATTAAGATGACCTGGAAATTATACCTCGTGTGCATTACCAAAACTATGTTTTCTTACAAATCTGCAAAGCCCAAACTTCTTCATTTTCCACTTCTTATAAATGCCCACTGGAAATATTTGTTTTCTCAAGTGAATGATCACCTCATCACCAACTTTTAATTCTTTATGTCTCCTCCTCAAATCATCTTTAGTCATGTATTGAAAATTCATTTTGTTTATTTGATTTATTACCTCTTCTTGTAGCATTTTTATGTGATTAGCAAAATCCTCAACATCTGCACTTTTCTTTTCAACTTTTTCAATCTTATTAATATATTAAAAAAATCTTGGATTAAACTATTTGGAATGGATATTTGCACTTACTTTTATTCACCAAGTTGTTATAGGTGAATTCTACTTGTGGTAAGATCAAATCCCACCCCTTTGGCTTGTCTTCACTAGACATCTCAATAGATTTCCCAAGATCCTATTCACCATCTCTTTTTTTTCCATCTATTGAGGATGGTAAGATGAGAAAAAAAATCCTTATCTTATTTCATAATGTCTTCCAAAATTAGCCAACAAATTTTGTGTTTCTATCTAAAACAATGCTCTTTGAAAGTCTATGTAGTCTCACTATTTCTTTGAAAAACAAATCTACAATATGGACAACATCATTGGTATTTTTTCACGGTATAAATTGATCCATCTTGGAAAATATATATACTACAAAAAAATATAGAATCATGCCCTCTTTATGTCCTTGGAAAACAAAGAAAAAAATCCATTTGAATCTTCTCCCATGGCCTCTCAAGCACGAGTAGTGGCTGATATAAACTAATGTTTTGACTTGCACCTTTGGTCACTTGACATATCCTAAAACTTTGAACATATTTCCTTACATCTTGATGTGGTTGAGGCCAATAATACCATTTTCCAACAAGAACTATAGTCTTATCAAAACCAAAATGTAATACAAGACCTCCACTATATTTTTCTTTGATCAAATTCAATCTCATTGAACATTTAGGATTACATAAATGATTACCTCTGAACAACATACCCTCTTGGATTAAGTCATCCAACCAATTGGTCCTATTTTCTGCAATAGGATCCTTAAAATCCCTTCTTGCCTCTCAAAAGCATAGATCTTTTCCATACAACTCCTTGAGCTCATCGAAACCAACAACTTCAACCTGCATCTCAATCAACAAATTTTTCCTTTTACTCACAGCATCTACAACTCTATTCAACTTTCGGCTTCCTTATTTCAATATATATATATATATATATATATATATATATATATATATATATTATAACTCTACCCATTTCATATTCATTTGAATCAACTTCCCTTTATTATTCAAATATTGAAATGCTTGATGATATGTATACAAATCAAACTTCTTAGGCAAGAGATAGTGTGTCTATTTATTAAGTGCTTTAATAATAGCATAAACCTCTTGACCATAAACTAAATACTTTTTCTTAACATCATTTTAATTCTCACTAAAGTAGGCAATGTGTTTACCTTCTTACACTAATATATCTTTCATCCTTGTCATTCGTTGCCTCACTATGCCCTGTCCTAATCGGGATCTTATGAAACTCCTCAATATATTCTTTTACTATTATTTCTCCTTATTTTAATCCTTGCATATTGTTTAGAAAATCCAACTCGTAATATACTCAAATAAACTATCTCAAGTCATTTTATCCATCAGTTTATCACATTTATGAATGTGATCTTTTCTTTTTTCCCATTTCCATCTAAATTTCTCTCCATGAAATTGAGGCATGTACTTTCAATCTATTTTTTGCAAATCTAAATCTATCAGGGTCTTCAATTTCTTCAACTTAAAAAATACTCTTCCATGTCAATTATCTAATCTATTAATTCTTCTAGATTTAAATTTCCATTAAAGTTAGGAGATTCAGTATTTTCTCTTTATCCAATCTTTGATAATGCAATCAACAATGGATCATAATGACCCCTTGAGTATGAATTTGATCATACATGAAATTTGAACAAAATTTCATCAAATACTTCCCCCAAAAATTAAATTCAACCTAAATCAAATTTACTCCAAAATTACAAAATAATGTTAAAATCCATACATCTTTTTGGTTGATGCAAGATTTCCAACCTTCCATGGATGCTTTTGCATCATGTTATAAGACCAATGCACAAAATTCCATTGGTTTCTTAGATTTTGGAGGATTAAAAATCTTTTGACTCCTAGGAGTAGCTTCATAAGAGGTTGCATGTGCATTTAAAGTTTAAAGGATTCTAGTGTTTTGGACATTTCAATATTTTAGTAACATTTAAAATTTTATTTGTAGTTTTTGTAGAAGCAACTTTTTTAATATTTTACACTATAATATATTTGAATAAAATATTAATTCATATCTAATATTACACGTGTAAATTTATTATATATGTTTTGGGTATTTTGTGTCTTACAACTTTGTAATTGTATTTCTAACTATGTTGGTCAATATTCCATATCTAAACTATTTACATAAATATTTAGCAAACGATCATTACATTCTATTATCATAATACCTCACACCAATCAACAGTATACCCCAATATCCCATGGCTAGATATTATCATCCCACCACTTCCAAGGCCTTCAATTCCTAACAACCACCTTCACCTTTATATCTTGTGTAGCTCATATCTCCCCACAAACTCGCCCCTTTCACACCCATGCAACAATTTGCCCCATCAATGCCCATTGTTTTACAAGGGGTTTTCAAATTATATTATAAGATGATAGTTATAAGGGATCCAATCTTATATTAATAATAGATGGACCAAATCCATGTTATCACACACTATAAAGAGGAAAAATGGAAGATGAAACAAGATGACACTCTTGTAATGAAGAGTTTTATAAATAAGTATAACTTAATACATGATACAAAGAAATTTTCACCCTTGGATCTCCTCATGGATACACTTCCCAACAAAAAAACTACCAAATGGAAGAAACCAATGTCACTATTATGATGAAGGTTTGAAAAATAGGATAAATTCTAGCTGTAAGGAGAAAAGGCTTTCAACTCATCTCTAATCATGATAAAGAGGAAATTCCACAAGAAATGTGTCAAGATGGATGTGACCAATGATAAGATTAAATTCATAGAAATAAGGATCAAAACAAAGGAGAGATAGGTTTTTGTAGCGGAATGAAAACCCATTGAAGCTAAAGAAACATAAGCTAATTAATCAAAGAAATAGTTGGTAGATGATCAAATATAATTATCACATTTCTAGATGGAATTTCTCACCACAGAGAGCTAGATATCGAGTCAATAAAAATTATGTAATAGTCATATTATGAAAATAGATAAAATATCTAAATGTTCAACTTGCTCAAGAACAAGCTAACATTAGTGTCATGACCATGTAAAGAAGGTTGTTGGTTAAGAGATTGACCCTTTATATAATTTTGATTCAAACCCTCAAAGGCCCCTCTATCAACAAACAGTTGAACAAACTACAATTAATAATGACATTTTGATCTCTGAATTTTATAAGTACAGCTCCCTCTGACAAATGTTCAATGAATTATCTTTTTGGTATTTTTGAAATATAAAGAGGGGTATGCTCTTAACCAAAGAGTAGGAGAGGCATATAATGAATGTTCATCACCTTGAAACATTCAGGGATATATATATATA
>MU227026.1:1355453-1386301 GCA_018584345.1 Thuja plicata
GTTGGCTCCTCACAGGGCATCACTTCAGAAGAGTGAAAACTTGGTAGCATGTTACTAGTGGTTTTTCCCATATTGGGTTTCCACATTAAATACTTGTGTCAACTTGTGTGAATGCTTATGGTTTACTTTACTGTTATGTTACTATAAGCTAATTTCAATTGACAGTAAACTGCATGATTAAAGTTGTTGATTTATGCTACTGCTGCCGAGTAGATCTGAAGTACAGAAAGTTTTTATTTGCTACATCTAAACCTAAGGATAACTGATTCAGCCCTCCCCTCTCAGTTATTCTAAATTCATTCTAACATAAAGATCTGATGTTCAAACCATTACAACTGCCTCTATAAATAGAGGTCTTTAGAATGCTCCAGATTGAGAACATTCTGGAATTGTGCAGAGTCTCTATGGACAGTGTCTGACGGTGCTGGAAGTTTCAAGCTTTATTATGCTGCCGACCTATCACTATCAACACATTAATGTTAGAAACTTCCAGCATCAATCCAGAATGTTCTCACACTTTCTAGGTTGGGATAGAAAATATATCTCTTATATATATATATTGAAAGACCCATCTTTGCTAATCACTCTCTTCCAGCAGAGTCCAGCTATATAGAGTTGTAAGGGGTTGTGTAGTATTTCAGTCTAATGAATATAATTTGTTGTTTGTCCATCTTTCTGCTGCTGCTCTTTGTTTTTTTCTCAATATTAGAGAGCAGCAGTAGAAAGATGGACAAACAGCAAATTATATTCATCAGACTGAAATATTACACAACCCCTTACAGCTCTATAGAGCTGGACTCTGCTGGAAGAGAGTGATTAGCAAAGCTGGGTCTTTCAATATATAGAAGAGATATATTTTCTATCCCAACCTAGAATGTGTGAGAACATTCTGGATTGATGCTAGAAGAGATATATTTTCTATCCCAACCTAGAAAGTGTGAGAACATTCTGGATTGATGCTGGAAGTTTCTAACATTAATGTGATGATATTAGCAAAGCTGAGTCTTTCAATATATATAGAAGAGATATATTTTCTATCCCAACCTAGAAAGTGTGAGAACATTCTAGATTGATGTTGGAAGTTTCTAACATTAATGTGTTGATAGTGATTTGTGCCGACAGTGGTGGTTGGAGGATAGTTAATTTATTTTCCAACAGTAATGCTTTTAAAAATTGAAGACATTTTGCGACTTTGAACAATCAATCAACAATGTCGTCAGGACTGCAAGCCAAAATCAACCTTCTCTAGCTCGAGCATTGATATATTTCATATGATGTCGGTGATAAACATTGTTGGAGGAGAATTCTAATGAAAAAATCACAAAGGAGAATTTATATTTCCAGAGGTATAGCTCAACTTCTTTATGAATGCTTTCCTTCCTTATCCACTGTGTTTTGATGAATGCCCATAATCTATTTAATACGGAGAGAGTATATACATTCTGCGATACAAGAATGTTTTATAAACATTCTGTTTAACAAATTTGGGAACTCTTGCAACATAATATGTCACCGCCAAGATTTTCCCTCATGCTTATATCTTCAACCTTAGACAGAGATGTCGAGTTAGTGAAAGGAGGTGTCCATAATCCCAACGGTCCAACTTGCAACATACCATAGGAATCTTGAAATAACATTATTGATATCCTTCTTGGGTGGCGCTAATCTACTTCTCAACCTGTATTCTATAGCTGTCAAACATGGGAATCATCTCACATCCAGTTCAAATTGTGGCGAGCATTTAGTTGAATGTTGAGCAAGCGATGTCTGGGATCTTTTTGTTTTGCACATATCATATCAAACTATGGGTTTTGCAAACCATCAACACCAAAACTTGCATATTTAGAACACTAAAGGTAACCAGAATGTTGTGACATCTCCATGTCGACTGATGTGTGACCAATACAAGAAACATTACTTGTATTAACAACACCCAATGCCTCATTTATTCTTTGTGGTCTTCACAAGTTGTATTCGATGGAGCGATTGTCTCTGCAATCGGGTGGTTATCGCTTTGCAAGGATGGAATTATCTAAGATGACACAAGGAGTTTATATTTTTTTGGTCTCTCTGAGTTGAGCTCAACCAAACTTGTGGATTGACAAAATCACGATGCATCTTAAAGTTAAAGTAGGAGCTCGTTTGGGGAACTCTATTGATGTAGAAAAATTACCCGCCGCATTCTACGATATAGTTCTGGTAGACAGAGAGAGCATGCTGGCTAATCTGCTTCATGATTTGGGACATAACAGGATGAATCTTGATTCTAAACAAAATGGTATCCTCATCGAACTTAAACAAAAGCATAAGCTAAATGTATCTTTGTGTCTCTCAACTCAAAATGTGATTTTCCATGCTCTATCCTTCGAATCTTCATAACATGACCTCGTGATAACACCACTACCATCGGGTCCAAAAATGATGAGGTAATTTGACAAAAATTACTATTGTTACACCTTAGCTCCCACAAGTATGTAAATTCCATCTATCCATTTATCAGGCCTTGAGTATGTTTAATCATATTCAGACTTCATTCAACTATTGAGGCATGAGAACACATTTGTGATATCGTGAACATCTTTATGAAAAACACTTAGGCTATCGGCGGCTTCAATGCTTCTTTTCACTTATCCGGGAAGATCATGAACCTTTATACCCAGTCCAAAAACCAGTAAAGTACCCCACATGGTATAATGAATAACATCAGCAAGGTTTAAAATATGTATTTCCATATTTTTCAATATGGATCGAAAATTGGGCAACAAAGGTCTAAAGAAGAAGATGAGAACCTAAGAAGACTAAATATTGAAGCTACAAAATCCAACATACACCCAATAATAGACCATCAAGGAGATCATTGAGAAAGGAGATTATCTCAAGGCCAAGCTAGAAGTGTGTAAGGAAGAAATAAAGTAGTTCAAAGCTAAGATAGAGGAGATAAAATTATTAGTGACATCTCTAAATCCCATTAGACCTCTTAAATTGGTCTACTATGGAGATGTTGAAGAATCTACAACATCCCTTTCAGTGGCACTTTAATTCATGTAATTTTTTCATAGTTCCGTATGATATGATACAAAATGAGGTTGATTACATGGATGTAACTCTATATTTGATCATGGATGATGTATGTACCTACATCTTGGGACTACAATGTCAATCTAGACAAGCTTTTAATAGTAGAATAATCACTAACTAAAAATTAAATATCGTCCTAAACAAGTATAAATTGAACTAATATTTTAAGATGCAACTTGAGGTTATGAAACACATCTAGGGAATCAAGGCCCATGCAGAAATTCTCGATCAGTAGTGTGTACCTTCACTATTTAACGATAATGACAAGATGTGCCCTCTAGTAGAATTATAGGAGTTGATAAAATGAGAAGCCAAGTTGAGTCCAAATTGAATGGGTTGCCCCTATCATCAATCATGGGGGAAAATAAATCAATAATTAAATTGATTGTTGAAATAAGATTAAGAGTACAAGAAACATTTACTTAGTTACTAGAAATTTATTATGATCCAATAGTTGAGTTAAAGTTTTAACATAGAATTCTACGAAGGGTCAACTTAAATAAGAATGAAGAATGAGAGCATTTATGTGTTAAGGTTTAGGAAGATATGAACAATAAACAATATTAAGATAATGTAGAAATTAAGAGAAGACAAAAAGACAATAACACAAAGATTTAACGTGGTTCACCCAATATGGGCTACATACACTAGAGAAACATTTTTCCACTTATTCTATTATCCAGCAAAGAGAAAATTATAGTATGATGTTTTCACATTCCATCGTCACATATTTATAGGCCTCTTAGGCAATTTACCAATGTTGGTTAACCAATTAATCCTAAAAATGCTTGACGAGTTAACCTAGGGAAATACTTGATGAGTTAAACAAGCTTGATGAGTTAACCCAGGGAAATGATTATCGAGTTAGCCAAAAATACTTGACGAGTTAACCCAAAAAAAAAATTGGTCCATTGTCTTGAACCCCATGAATTGCAAAGAGTGTAGAGTATAGCATGATCAATTTCCACATACCAATAATCTCCCACTTGGACACTGATCAGGATCCATACTAAACAATCTCCCACTTGGAGACTAAACCCATAGAAACACCACTAGACCTAAATCTCCCATAGGATTGACAAACCTCAACTCGATTGTTTCTCATTTCCACTATGATCAAGCTTGAAGACCAATGTAAACTTAGCAAGAAGTCAGTTTCTCTCGAGTTACTGCCGTTACTGCCTTGGTCAGCAAATCTGCAGGATTCCTTCTCGTGTGTATCTTCTCCAGCTTCAATTGTCCATCCTCTAAAACTGAGGGTATGAAATGGTACCGAAGTTGCATTTGTTTAGTCTTTAGAGTGAAGGGTTGAGTTCTTTGCAAGGTGAATTACACTTTGATTGTCACTATACAACCTGTCATGCTCTTGTGTCTTGCCCAATTCCTCCATAAATATTTACAACCAAATCATCTCCTTACTAGCCTTTGTAGCAGAAAAATACTCTGCTCTTGTTATTGAGAGTGCTACGACCTTTTGCAAGCAAGAAATCCAACTGACCATTGTGCCACCTACAGTAAGAACATACCTTGTAGTGCTTCTCCTACTATAAATCTCTCCTACTAAATCTGAATCAACATAACCTTGTAAAGTAGAATGAGAGCCTCCAAAATATAAAGACTGAGTTGTTGTACCTCTCAAATACCTAAAAATTTACTTCACTGCATTCCAATGATATTTTTCAGGATTATTCATATACCTACTCACAACTCCCACTACATGTGCAATATTTGGCCTTGTACACATCATGACATATATCAAGCTGCCAACTACTGAAGACTGTGGACCCTTAGACATATAATCCATCTCCTCATGTGTCTTGGGGCTCATTTCTTTGGACAATTTAAAATGACTAGACAAAGATGTACTAACTGGTTTTGCATCTTGCATCTGAAATATGTTCAATACCTTTTCTATGTAATCACTGTGAGACAATGTTAATGTGTAATTTTTCCTATCCCTAGTTATTCTCATACCAAGGATTTGTTTTGGTATACCCAAATCCTTCATAGAAAATGATTGTGTTAATTCATGTTTAAGGTCATTTATATGTTGCATATAAGACCCGACAAAAAGTATATCATCAACATATAATAACAAGATAATATAGTTACCGTTATCCAATCTCTTGAAATAAACACAATGATCAAAATGATATTTGTTGTAACCTTTTTCAGCCTTAAAACTATCAAATTTCAAATATCATTGTCTGGTGATTGTTTCATCCCATGCAAGGTCTTCTTCAACCTGCACACTAATTTGTCCTTACCTTTGACCTCGTATCCTTTTGGTTGCTACATATAAATATCTTCCTCCAAATCTCCATGGAGAAAAGTTGTCTTTGTTGGCATTATGATGAAGATGATTATATCCTAGATCATGTGATGAATGTTGTAGTGTTTTCATTGTTGGAAACAAAGCATTTTGAGCTAATCAGATCATACATACCAGTGGAGAAGGTGACTCTAAAAGGATTTGTATAAGTATCCAGTGTATCGGTGATAACACAGTCAGTCATGGTAAATTTAGTGTGCGATGATAATTCTGAGGATTCAAATGGTGCGGTCAAACAGGAAATATCTACATAAATGGTTTTTCCTACATCTATGATCACGTAAGCAGATTCAACGTACAGGAAGATATTTGAGGCAAACACCAGTAATATCAACAAGAATAGTGAACAGTTAAACCAGTCTAGTCAAGTTGAATAAATCGATTCAGCGGTGAGGTCAAAGTCAAATAGTGGTCAATTTAAGTGTTGCATTGTTCAGGCCGACATTGAACATTACAATTTCCTATGTTTCCATGATCACTTATGAATTTTGATTGGGATTTAGAGGTCGACATAGGTAACACATTTTAGGGTTATTCTACCGACCTAAATGAGTTTATAAGAGATGAAATTGAAAAGAGAAAGTGTGTTGTTCTTGCGATGATTGTGGTAGTTGAAGGCGAAGTTTGTATTATCAGAGTAGCACAATGAGCAATACATAAGGGGATCTGCCAGGAAGAAGGTGTCATTATTGTGTCATTGTTTGAGTTTCTTACTCAAGGCAAGTTCTAACAGGCTTGCAGTCAAAATCCTCTAACAAGGTTACTCCTAACATGGTAAGTAGGATCCTAACAAGTCTGAAGACTAAATCCTTTATCAAGGTGACTTAGAGAAGGAGTTTCAAATCCCTTAATAGGGTAGTTCCTAATAGGACTCTATAATAGCTTTTAACAAGGAAATAGATACTCTTAACTAGGTATACCCTTAGCACGGTGTTGTAATGCTCCTAACAGGGCAGATCTTATTAGTGCACTAGTGAGATTTGTTGGTGATAATTCCCACCGTGGTTTTTCCCTCTAACAAGGGTTTCCATGCTAAAATATTGGTGTCTTTGTGTTGATTTTGTGGATGTATGCTTTGTTTTGTTTTTATGTTACATTTATCTTTGCATGTTCGTTACTTTGGAAGTTGATAAAAATATTATGTATATCTATGGTTGCACTGATTCACCACCCCCCGCCCCCCCTCTCTTAGTGTCTTATAACACTAACAATTGGCATCAGAGCCAAGTTCCCTTGAAGAAGCCTAATAGCTTAGGAAGGATCCTTAAGGATGATATGGAGGGTTTGAGATATCAGAGGAAACTTGAGAAGAAACTTGCAAGTGCTGAGCAATTCATTGAAAGGCCAAAAGAACAACTCCAGCAATCAAGAGCCAAGAGACTAGAGCTTGTTGAACAACTATCTCAACAAAGAAGATCTGAGGATTCTGAACTATCTTTGGAAGAAATATTCAAGGAGAATGAGTAGCTGCATAAAGACAAGAAGAACATCCAAAGAGAGTTAGAAGCTTTTTCAATAAGAATGGGTGAAGAAATGGAAGGAAGGAAGCAAAAGAAGAAGCAAGGAAAATTGCAGAGGAAGCCCTAAAAGCCAAAGATAAATCCCTAAAAGCTAAGGTGGATGAGCTCTTCAAATGTGAACAAGAGGTTGGTACATTGCATGAACTTCTACAAGAGACAAATGAAGAAAATCAAGAATCCCTGAGGCAGAATGAAAATCTGAGGAAAGAAAATGAGAAAGTGAAAGGTGATTTGAAGGTTGCAAATGATTTAGTCAACAAATTTGATGATAGTTCTACAAAACTTGATAAACAACTCAAGAATCAGAGGATGCATGGAAAGAAGCAAGGTCTTGGCTACACCATTTGATGAAGTTGCTAAATCCTCTGGAACCAAGAAGGACATGCAAGATGAGAAAACCTCACTAAAGGTAACCCCAAGGAGTCCAGGTAAGAAACATTACAAAGCGGTCTTCTTTAAATATCAAAAGGTTGGTCATATTGCTAATGTATGCAAGGAAAATATCAGATCTAGTGTTCCGAGTATTAGATCTAATGCTAGATCAATTACTTTTCATGGTTATTGTTACAATTGCAACAAATATGGTCATAGAGCTAATGAGTGCAGGACAAGGATGAACAATCAATGGGTACAAGTCAACCGGCCCGATGGAATGTTACACGCTTACATTGTTACAATTAAGGACACATGGTTGTTAACTATGGATTGAGAACAAGTAAAGGATATGCTAGACCTTGGAGATCAACTGGTATGGCATGTTTCCATTTTCATAAGATAGGTCACATTGCTAGGTTTTGTAGAGCAAAGAACAACAAGGTGAACCAACCGATTAATCAGTTAGACAAGCAAAAGGGCAAGCGGATTGTGAATATTGAAGAGACAAGAAATTAGATGAACAAGACTTGGGTTACTTGGGTATGGTTATCCAATTGAGAAACTATGTTAGAATGCTTGGAAATGATTTCATTGAGAGGGTATGGAGATATTTCAAGAATTTCCAGAAGAAAATGCATGAGAGACAAAGGATTCCAGCTGAGATTGTTTAGAAGTATGAGAATGATATATGCTTCATGGTAGATACTGATTACTTGTTTGATGGAAGCAATTGTGCCTAAGACCTCATGGGGCATGCATATGGGTTACGAGGTAGATGCAGATATGTTAACATTACATGTTGAAGATATCTTATCCAAGCCATTTGATCCCAATACTCTCAGGTTTGGAACTTACAAGGAGAAGTCCCTTGAAGTTCATGACAAGTTAAGAGCACCGTTCATAGAAAAGAAGATCAGAAAGGAAGTGGAGAAATTTTATCTAAAGAAAGGGTTCACACAAGAAGCTATTAATAAGGCAAGAGCAAGATATCAAGATGGGAAGGATAAGATTCCAGTGAGAAGATCAGTAAAGCCAATACAACCTGAGCCCACAAAAGCAAAGGAGGCTACATCAACAAAGGTTGTTGGGAAGAGGAAGAAGGAGAAGGCAAAAGGGTACAAAGAAGGACAAGAGAAAGCTCAAAGGAATGAGAAAGCTGAAAGGAGTGAGGATGAAGGTATTGAATCAGATGATGGCCAGAAGGAGATGAAGGCCAGTAGTAAGAAGTCAAAGGTAGTTGGACCCCTTACTGCGAAATCTGTCAAGCCTGATTTCAGTAAGTTTGTTTCAATAGATAACATAGTGAATAAAGTTAGAAAGTGGGGTGTATTGGTTGATGTCCAAAAGCATTATGATAATTTCAATAAAGAAGAGCAGAAGCTATTGGAGGATGCAGTTGTATTCCGTATGAGTAGACTGAGAAAAGCTCGTATTGAGTTACAACGACATATTCCTACATCTCTGTACACTAATATTGAAGCTAGGTGGCGTGGAGCAATCAAGCAAGATAAAGAATTGATTGAATATGTTTTAGTTCACTTACAACTAGAGATGTCAATGGAAGAAATCAAAGAGACTTGTGAGAAAGTTAGAACAAAATTCAAGATCAAGAAAATATCGACAAGGATACTCAATGGTGAATGTTAGTCCGTGCAAAAGGAAATTAAAAATATCTTGAAGAAATACTTAGGTCTTGTTGAGGAAAATAAGGATGAAGAACATGACAAAGAAGAAGAGGAAAAGGAAAAAGATTATGATGTACCTAAGGTTACTCAGACTGATGAAGGATGGACAGTTGATGGTGTGAAGATCACACTTGATAACGTTTATATGGATGATCCCAAGGATACCATGGACACCACAGGTGATGTTCTTGTCATGGATATTTCTGAAGAACAAAGGGACACTACAAAGCAATGGGAGGTTGCACCCAAGGACACACAAGAACAATAATAAAAGGAGAAGAGAACAGAGGAACAGGTCGGGATATGACCAAAGAAGCATCAGTGGAAACACCTGTAGATGATCAACTGCAACAGGCACCGGTGATGGAGGTAATAGGTGGAAATGCAAAAGCTGAAGATGAACCTAAGGAGAAGACCATTGACAAGGAAACATAAAAGGTAACAACTTTTCAGTCTATGTCTTCTAGCATTGTTGGTATGGATGAAGATATACCAGTTATTAAAGGGCAATTCGATTTGAGTACTATGAGTCCTAAGGAAATGATAGATATTGCTATGGCTATGAAGTCTAAAGCAAAGAAGATGATGAAACAAGAGGCAAAGGTTATACTAACTACTAGAGATATACTATCTGACTTAGATCCTAAAGTACAGTATGATGAGAAGGCCAAACCGATTGAATAGTTAGGTAAATTGATCATAGCTACTGGAAAGCAAATACAAAGTCTAGAGGATGTTGCCACAATGAGAGCAGAGAGAGATTACGAAAGGAAGAGGTCAGAAAAGTTGGCTCAATATATTGAACATGATAGAAATACATTAACAATGATAGTGAACAAGGTGAAAGATGCTCTAACGGAAGGTGGTAATATTCTTACCTCAACTTTTTAATTTTTCAAAAATTTTGAAGGAATTAGATAACAAGAGATGTGAAGCTCAACAGGAGCTAAGGCTATTGACAAAAAAATTTGGTCCTATCAATGGTTCAGCTACAAGTTTCGGAGCACAAGTTAGTGCAATCAATCATCTTAAGACTTATAGGGATGAGCAGGAAAAGAAGATTGCAAACTTAATGGAGTTACAAAGTCTATTGATTCCTAAGTTGGAAATTTTTCAAAAAGGTGTTAAAGAGGTTGGAATAGTGTTAGTCTCACCTTCTCTGTGCATTGTAGAAGGATTGGAGGAGCTTGCGCATTTGCTGCATGGGTAGATACTTATCATGGAGAACCTACTAAGCACTTGGGTTAATGACTTACACGTTTGGAAGGTCACTTTTGGTGATGTATTCAGTAGATTATAATAGGTATATGCTACTCTATCAAATTGTGTTATCTTTGTAATACATTTGTCATTGTTGTCAAAGGGGGAGTAGTATAGTAGTATAGAGTGAACATTTTTGGCTAAGTATTTGTAAGGGGGAGTGGATTTCATTTTTTCATAGTTAGACACTTAGCACTTTTTTCCTAAGTGTTGCCATCAATGCAAAAGGGGGAGATTGTTGGCATTATAATGAAGATGATTATATCTAGATCATGTGATGAATGTTGTAGTGTTGTCATTGTTGGCAACAAAGTGTTTTGAGCTAATCAAATCAGACATACCAGTGGAGAAGGTGACTTCAAAATGGATTTTCTAAGTATCCAGTATATTGGTGATAACACAGTCAATCATGGTAAGTTCAGTCTGTGATGATAATTATGAGGATTCAGATGATGCGGTCAGACAGGAAGTATCTACAAAATTATTTTTGCCTACATCTATGATCGCGTAAGTAGGTTCAACATAAAGGAAGAGATTTGAGGCAAACATCAGTAATATCAGCAAGATCAGTGAATAGTTAAACCGGTCTAGTCAAGTTCAATAAATTGATTCAACAGTGAATTCAAAGTCAAAGATCGATCAGTTTAAGTGTTGCATTGCTTAAAAGAGATGAAATTGAGTTTATAAGAGATGAAATTGAAAAGAGAAAGTGTGTTGTTGTTGTTGTGATGATTTTGGTAGTTGAAGGCAAAGTTTGTAAGATCAGAGAAGCACAGTGAGCAGTACAGAAGTGGATCTATCAAGCATAAGGTTCCATTATCAGGTCATTGTTTGAGTTTCTTACTCGAGGCAAGTTCTAACAAGCTTGCAGTCAAAATCCTCTAAAAAAGGTTACTCCTAACAGGGTAAAAAGGATCCTAACAAGTCTGGGACTAAATCTTTTAACAAGGTGACTCTCAAAAGGAGTTTCAAATCCCTTAACAAGGTAGTTCCTAACAAGACTTTGTAATAGCTTTTAACAAGGCTATAGATACTCTTAATCGGGTATACCCTTAGCAGACCTTTGGCATTTAACAAATTGAAGACCAACTATGCATCCTTCTCATAGTTGGGCTATAGATTGGTGCATTGATGAGAAGGATGCATAGTTGGTCTTCAATTTGTACTTTTGAAGGGATAGACCTTTGGCATTTAATTGCATACATACCATAGCAAAATGTTGTTGTTGAAGGGAAAGCAAAACCCTTCAAAAAATAGCTAGCTACATGATTCATGCTTGTTCTCTTGGACCAAAATTTTGGGTTGGAGCCATTAATTGTGCTATACGTATACAGAATTGAGTTTCCCACAATGCATTGGAAAGCATGACTCCTTTTGAGGCTTGGTGTGGTAGGAAACCAATTGTGAGGCATTTTTTTGTTTTTTAGCTCTCCTACTTCAGCGCACATTCCTCTAGAGAAACATTAGTCTTTGGAACCTCAAGATAGGCCTTCCATCTTTGTTGGGTATCCAAATGGTGTCAAGGGGTACCAGGTGTTGGACACAAAGACACATGAGCTCTTTGTTGAGAGGAGTTTTCAATTTGAGAAAAGCTCTCCTAACTTGGCCTTTGACCATCCTCATCCTTTCTCCATAATGGACTCAGATGATAGTGACTCGGATGATACTATCTCACCTCCAATAAATCTGCAAGCTTCAGATTCTGAGGTTGAGAAATCTCATACTTCATCCCCATCTTCTTCACGACTTTGTTGGGCTCAACAAACTCTGAAGTCAGTAGGCATTTCTAAGATATTGCACTGCATTTGTACATGTATACCTAACATGGCCTCATGATGAGGACTCATATTTACATGTTTTATTGTTTCCCCTAAGTTGCACTTAAGAGAGGGTGTGGGTGTCAATAGAGGTATTGCCTAACTAGTTTCAATATTAGGTCCCTTTCATTTCTTATCACTTAAGTTTTCTTAGGTTACATATAGGTCCTAGGAATTTTTCTAGAAGCCTTAGTTGTCATGTGATCATGTCTTATCACATTTACTTCTTTTTCCTAGTCATTTAATATAGATTATGTTAGTTGTCTTGTTGTATAGGATTAAGACGCATGTCCTAGCCTTGTCATATCCTATATAACCAATGGTCTCTCCTAAATTGTACATTCAATCTTTTTGCATTCTTGATAGGAATACAATTTATTATTGTCATATTTATTTTTATAGTATTTTGTGCTTTTCGTTAGGCCTACAAATCTTAGGTGCTTTTCTTCATAGCCAAATCTTTCAAACACTTTTTTTTTCTAAGGAGCCAAACGTGACTCTTGCAAGGTCTATCCTCACAAAAGCTTCTCAACTTCCTCACAAGACTCCAGCTCCTTACCAACCTCCAACTCCTTAAACAAACATCCTTCCATCCAACATCATAGCCTTCAACATGTTTATTAGAAACCACTTTCAACCCTCTATAATTTCTCAAGCATCTACTATCCCCACAAGATTAGACCAAGTTTTCTATGTTCCTTATTTGGTGCAAATAAATCCAACAAGTGCCTTACTACATGATAGTTCCAACCCCTAAATGCTATATTTGTGTAGTACAACTCGTATCTAATTAGACTCTTCCAATTGCAGCATTATTTGCTTTGGCAATCCCTTAGATCCAAATCCAACAACACATGCATGTACAAGTTAGTATCCCAAGATACAATAATGAACCTTCCCACCTCATTGCAATAGCTTTCAAAGCTAAATCAAACCAATAAAATGCAAACGCGGATTCTGGAAAATCTACATAATAGCATCATATCTTTCTAGAGCTTGGCTTTTTCACTCTCTCCTCTCCTAGCTTAAAAATAGGGGTTTTGACGACCTTTTTAACCACGGGACCAGCACTAACAGCCCCACCTTTCCCTTCCCCTGTAAGTGACCTGTTAAACGTTCCCTCAAATATTAGTGAAGCACCCCACATGCCATTTCCAATAAGGATTTGCCCCTCTTCCCAACCAACCAATGAGAGAATGGCAGCTCCACAGCAATCAAAATCCTTATCCACCCTACTAAAAACACACAAGCATTCACTGGAAGCTTACTGCTGCCCAAAAATGGGCCTGAAACAGCACAGCCCTGCATAGTGTTCGCTCAGCCGCTCCACATTAAATATTGAGAGCTAAACAATTAAAATAACATATATTAATGTTTATTTTTAAAATTTATCCTATTTGCGTTTTAAATTTGTGATTGGCAATTAGCAAGTTGCTTTGCTTTGATTCAATCCTCCTCTTGTTTAGTAATCCACAATTCATCTACTCAGAACATGATAGAAAATCACAAGATTTGGTCAAATAATTAATAGGACATTATTTTTATACAATGGTCATCTTTGCATTTTTTGTTTATATCACACATTTTATTCCATTTCAAGTTTGTCACATGAAATTTTAATTTATAATTGACATTAATTATAAAAGATTTTGAATGGAGATGCATAGAATGTTGATTTAAAAGCCGACTTAGTGGAGATTCAAGACAGATAAGCCACCAAAGACATCTGAATTGATAGTTTGCAATCTTAACACAGGTATGGCCCAGCAAGTGAATTATTTCATGTGGATTCCTTCTATTTACATGCGACTTTGGTGCTTGATTCCATAATCATGAGACTAAATTAGAAACAGAGAAGTGAAACAGTAAAGGGAGGATTCCGACCTAAAATTCAATGATTAATGATGCCTCAATGTCTTTCCTTCAGTTCTGGACAATTCTGGCACTGACAAAATCTTCCAAGAGAGTTCTCTCAGTATAAAACCCATAAAATTGTCTAAAGAGAAACAAATTTCCTCAGTTCATTTCATATGAGATGGCGTACATGCACTCCAAGCTCTCTGGAATGCACCCCAAGTCCAGGAATTTAAGTTCCTTTACTGAACATAATTAGCAGTCCAGGGTTAAATTTGATGGTCGTATGAATGTATTTTCAATTTTTAGCAGTAAAAAGTAACCAAGGTTTTTTGGAAGACTACATAAGCTAAAAGTGGATATTTTGGGCAGACTCAAAAATTCTGAAGGGAATACATAAATATATATTTGTAGTTCAACGTTTTCTCCTTAGCATGAGATGTTCCAACACTTGAAGCGCAATTATGAGTGTATAACTGTCACAAAAAACCTTCTTGACAGGGGTCAACCATGAAATTTAGACCCTATAATAGCAGCCAAAAGTATTAAAACATATATCAGACCAAATCCCCACCTCTATCACCCAAGACAATGCTTTGATTCCTTCACATAATGTGTCAAGGTGTCTATACATCAAAACACCATAGATGGGTCACTGTAAAACGCCTAGCTTTTACTTCAGAAGATTATTATTGGGAAAGATGCAACTGAAGTAGCCTAACTGATGCAAATAGCAGAAATTCAACTGATCCATTTTCCTTTTACGCAATGCCCCTGTCCAATTATGCAAAATGCAAAACCTATATAGTATTATACTATTCAAAACCAATGTCAAATACAGAAACCACAACCATAACTGCATGGAACATATGCCCCCCATATACTGATTGGAAAAAAAACCATTTTACTTTGGAAACTTTGACTATAAAATGTCCAGCTAAAAATAGGTGGGAAATTTTCCATCAATATTTCTCCAGCACTCTCAACTTTGCACTTCTACATCTTGTATTTACATTTTCCTCTTCTTTACTTGGTATTATAGGTCGTTTTGTTAGAATCTTTCCATACTTACCTTCTACTATGTGTTGCATCCATTCTTCACAGGAATCCTCATTAGAAGCCTCTATTCTTTTTCTTCTGTATTTATTATATCTGGTCCGACCAGAGATATGAACAAAACTAGCATCATATTCTGTATCATTTTTTTTAGAAGGATCCTTGTTAATGATGTTCAAAAATGTCTGCTTTACTATTCTGTCCTCCAAGCTATGAAAGGATATAACTGCAAGCCTTCCCTTTGGTGATAGACATGTGAAACCCTCCCTAAGAGCATTTTCTAAAGTTGTTAGTTCATCATTTACTGCAATTCTCAATGCTTGAAAGACACGAATAGCTGTCTTCATCCACCCTTGCCTTCCTGCAAATATTTGGCAATAGACACCAACATCAACATATTTACACATAAAACTACAAAAAGCCTGTCCGTCTCATCTTCATGCTATAAATATACCATATTGCTAAAAAGCTCTCATGGTCAGTGACTCAGTTATCTCTTTGTTGTCTAGTAAATAGGGAAAATCTGTCACTTTATTGAGAAAGGCATAGAATTGTAGACTAAAGATGGGATGTCAATAAACTGAAGCAGAAGCCAAAAGAAAAACCAACTTGAGAAACATCCTCTTTGCATCTCCCCTCCCTGTTGGCTAATCTTGCCTACAATAACATAGACACCCTGTGGGTGCAGAATATTAAAGACATTAGTACCTGAAAATTTGAAAGCAATGTTACGCACAAGCTCCACCAACTCCAAAGTAGAATGTATGCCGCCAGCTAGACGAACTTCTGCAATCTT
Organism: Thuja plicata; assembly: GCA_018584345.1. Lineage (NCBI taxonomy): Eukaryota > Viridiplantae > Streptophyta > Pinopsida > Cupressales > Cupressaceae > Thuja > Thuja plicata. The sequence goes on from MU227026.1 coordinate 1,371,227, forward strand.
TCTCTGAATTGTACGCCACCGACTTTCTTCTCCATAGTCACGTAAGATGCGCCCCAACTCTGCTTCGGGCCATGTGTTTACTATTTCTTCTGCTCTGAGAAGTGCCTGCCATGTACCTTCATTTATCAATCATCTTCTACCAGACTCTTAAAAAGTTAAAACTGGTATGACCATTACATATGAAGCTACTCTCGGCATAAACTTAACTAACTAGACCACTAAAGTTTCCCACAACAAGAAAGATACTCAGATTCTTCTAATATTGTTACGAAGGACTGATTTGAAGATTTCCTGTAAACGCTGTATGTTTTAAATGAGATACTTCTAAAGGTGTTGATCCTAATTACTTTTCTTAGTTTCTAAGATCTTTCCAGTAAAGAAGCATATCAAGGGAAATTGTTACAAACTATATAATTTTTGTATTTTAGCCTAAATAAAATAAAAATGTGAACTTAGTTCCTGATCAAGTGATAATTTCACAAGCTAATCTAGCTTCTTTTTTCTCATAAAAATAAATTTAATACCTTGAGCGACAGGCCATCGAATCCAATTTTGCCCATTTTGAAATCATTGAGCTATTTCATTGCAATTATTTTTCAAATATGTGTTTATGTGGTTAATATTAGGTTTGCAATCCAGGCATTACTAAATTTGAATGACATCAGAATCTTTAGTAATATATTCCATTCAAAACATATTTGATATTAGTCTGTATGTTTATTAGCACTGCTAAAAGAATTAAGTCAAATTTGTTTCTTTGTAACACCCTGTCATCTTACATGAACATTCCAGAGTAAAGTCGAATAAAAGAATCTAGAAGCATAAAAAAAAAAAGAATTTTGCCAGGTTGAAAAGCTAGTGATGAAATTTTTTCAATCATTTTCAGTATTTGTAACAAAAAAGTCAAAGAATTTTGAAAGCAAAGGATGATACATTCAAGGCCTCAAGAATAAGAATCAAAGACCTCGGTGTGACAAAAAAATTGGTAGAAAAATATCCTTCTATTGAGAATGCATTTTATATTACTTTGTCTTACAAAGAACCATTTCACAAGATTAATTTTGACTACTTTTGTTCATGCAACTTAAATTGCTTCAAAGAACAAATGCTTCCAAGAATCTAACAACAGCATTATACAAGTCTCATCCTTTGAAAACCAAAAAAGCTTACATATGAGACTATGCAACAAAAGAAAAGGGTGTAAGTTGTAACATCTTTATTGAAATATAATTTTAAAAATATAGCTATCTCCTACTTGATGTTTTGAACAGACTTAGCTCTCCTATGCTGAGGAGGGAAGGATCCTTGTACAAAGTATCATTACATGTTGACTTCTACAGGAATCCAATAGCAGTTAATTGTGATGCATCCAATAAAAATTTGCAGCTGTCATTGGACATCCAAGTAACTCTAATGAGAGGACCTCTCCAAAGCAGAAGGCACTAGACAAATAATCAAAGTCAACTTGAAACCAAGGCCAAATGTTCTCTTTGAAGGACATCACCAAAAGACGTGATCCACAGATTCCTCTATCAATGATAAGCTTAGAGAATTTGTAGCCCAAACTTTTGAAAACTTATCTTGAATACCAAACTACAACAGATCACTAACCACCCTAAAACTGAGTTGGAAAGAAGACTATAACTTCTAGATAGGCAGGTACATTGTATCCATCAACCCCTACCTCTTGTTCAATGCAGTGAAAGAGATGCAGTGTGTCCCAGTGAGTCACAAATGTCATAATTTGCACAAGGCATTCCATTAAAAATCCATTTCCGATCTCTTCAAATAGAACCTATTAACTTGTATATGCATTTTAAAAAGACATCTTTAAAAATCATTCCACGACAAAGATCTTGATAAACAGGTTGGTCCACTATATTTAACTTAAGCTCAATTTTCACTCAGCCAATTTTTCTTTAATTGAAATTCATGGCTCAACAAATCCATGAAATGAAAAAAAAACACTTTTCTAACTCACTCCTTTTCAGCAAACTGAAGAAAACACACACACTTATACTGAGGGGGGTGTTGAATCAGAATAAGACAATTTTTGCTTATTTTTAAATTTTAGCAATAACAGAGCAATAAATAAAAGTGAGATCTAGCTATAAAGAACACAAGATGCACACACTAATTTACATGGAAACCCTTGCCAGAGAAAACTACGGCAAAATATTGCTTTTATATATCTTCTTACAAGCTTTGTAGGCACCAAACCACAGTAAACAACAATCCGCTTATCCGCGGACTCCAATCCAATTATAAGGCTCCAACCTTTGAAACCTTTACAATAGAATATGGATGAGGACAAGCTTCAAAAAAATGTTTCCCGGATCTGCTCAAAATCTTCTTTAAATCTTCACAAACAACTCTCACATACCTTGCATAAATTTGCCCTCAACAAGAGATTAAATTGAACTAATAAATCTGCTCACATATATGATATATATCTGCTGTAAAATCTTATTTATTCTACCCTTCATACAACTGTAAAATATGCTTTAATGCTTGAAAAATGAGCCCCAGTGACCTCTATTTATATTCCTCCCAATGCAACCTTTCATTAATGGGTATTGCCTTCTCAAATCAGGTACTCTAAGGCCAAGACAAACATTTAATTTTAATTTTAATTTCCCTCCAAATTGGGTGCTCAACATGACTAGGTCAACGGGCTAGGGGCCTAGCTCGATTGGTGAGAGCTTCCTAGGGTAAAGCACAAGGTCACAAGGTCCAATCTCCCTACAACCCACATCGTACCGGAGGACGTATCGAACCAGCGTCACCGATCATGTTAAAAAGTTTACCCAGCGCACTGCAGTTTATAGGGGGTGCTATACCCAATTCCTGCAGTCTAAAAAAAACATGACTAGGTCAGCCAGCAATTATTTTATTTTTCCTTGCCAAATATAAGCACTAGCATCAAGAGGAGAGGGGAAGTCAATCTTCTTCAAAAATACATACTTAAAAAGTATTTTTAATTTGAATTTTTCTTCGCAAATTCGGGCACCAAACACTATAAGGTCGGCCCAAAAGAGATAATCTTAGTGTTACCCCGAGTTTCCAAGACGGGGACGGCAGGGCACAGGGGGGCGAGTTTCGAGGATGACAAATTTTTTTGCCAAGGTTGGGGATGGCAAGAGAACGACTATATAAAATATAGCGAAATTTGCAAATATACATGACATTCATGTGTTGGTGTAATTAATTAATTCTAATTACACTGAGCTTACTTAGGATAATGCATTTACATATTAGTTGTCATGTAGACACATAGGAGTTTGCATTTCATTTTAGCACATGGTCTAGGAGAATTCCACATTAGGTGGAGTTAGTTGTTATCTCATTGCACTTTATGTGTGAGATCCACCTTTACTGCTCCTATCACATTATCATCCTCTCATTGTTTGCACATAATTTGTTGTACAATGAAGGGTGATCCACCTTTGATGGACATGTAATTACACCTAGTGTGGTTGATGGGATATCAATTGCATATCTCCTAGTTATCATGCATTGCCTATATATTTAGGCACATCTACATTGTAAATCAAGTGGGCATCCAATATCATTTGATACTTATTGAATCAATCAATTGATCATATCATTTTGCCTATCTCTCTTGTGCTATCAATTGAGCTTCTAAATCTTGGCATTTTTATTCTTTGCCTTAGACAAATTCTTACATGGTATCAAAGCCATAGGAGTGTCATTGCGAAACCATTGGAGAGCATTTTGCTTCAACTTTTGGAGGGTCACGATTCAGATCCGGGATCAGCAGCTTGTGGGAGCCTCTAGAGCAAGATCTGACCTCACCATTGCGTTGAGGTGGTCATTTCGGTGAATTTTGACTATAAATTTGCCTACACTGGGGAAAAGTCAAATTTGAGGCAAATATTTTTTGCCAATTGGATTTGTGCTGCCCGACATGCAATTTGACGATACGATCCGAAAATTTATTTAAATTTTTTATATATATATTTCGGATTCGGTTATTATTCTCCGTCATTATTGTATTTCTGCGGAAAAATTTTGGGGTAATACCCCTCTATTATTTGTCAGAGAATTATCATTGTTTGTAGAGCGCCAAAATACAGTAATGAGAGCCATGCGTAGTGGTCAGGCACAAATACCCTAAACCCCGCCGACCATCACAACAGTGCACAAACCAGCTTCAACTCATTTCCTTTATAATTTGCGGTCCACATATTAAAAGGGGCAACATTTGTACACAGTGCGTGTGGGATAAATCCCCCATCGCACCACCCAAATCAAGCGGCGGAGCCACACCCTCCGCGCCGCCTCCATAGCCCTCGTCGAGCCGCGTCAGCGAGCCCTCGTCGAGCCCTCCACCTCACCGACCTGCATTCTCTCCATCTCTATGTAGTCTACGACCAACTCCCAGCTCAACGACTCCGGAAGCACTTACAACCCCGAGCCCACAGCGTTCTCCGCAGGCTTCAACTCGATATCAGGTCACCGTAGATCACTTGACCCTTTGACAGCTCGACTCAAACACCTGAGCTCGTGCATCCTCCAACACAGCCCCTTCAACAACCGAACTCGTGCAACGACATCATGCAGGCTCTTCAAATCACATCACCCGATCTGCAAACACCTTGCAGTGCGGCTCAGATCTCAGGGTAGCTCGGCCTCCACTCTACTCGGGCTCATCGTGCGCAGTTTGCAATTCGTCGATCCCGTACTCAGATCAAACGCGGTCAAACCCACCACACCAGCAAGTACCGAACAAATCATTGAACGCCATGTCAAATCAGCCACCATGTCAACACCCAGTCTGACCCAGATAGCACATCGTCATCCTACACGTCAGCGGTAGAGGTGGTAAATTTTCCTCTGAGTTCATTTTTTGCACGGTTAAATTTAACACCCGTTTGGTTGGACGTTACTGGGCATTTTTTCTTTTGATTTTGACAGTCGTAAGACCGTCAATTTTAATCTCCTAACTACATCAGCATGTAGTTATGTTAAATTTGATGGTCATCTAACCGTCATGTCTAGGTTTTTCTAAACTGTTGCGATGGTTGTTTGACCATCAAATTTAAGATCACATGTTTGCTGACGTCATCAAACTTTTGAAAATTTCTGCCCCCTTACCATATGCAGTTTTGATTTTGCAGTCCGACTTTGAGAGGCCATAACTTGGTCATCCGGGCTCCTTTTTAAATGCACTTTTTTTTATTTTGGGTAGAAGTTCATAAATTTTTCAGTGTTGCAGCTAGTTTCTGGGTTTGGTGAACGGATTTTGCAGAAATTGTAGATTTTGGTGACTGTACCTGTCCAATCCTTGATTTTGCAACTTCAAAGGCTTCGTTTAGGCTTATATGGACACATTTTCAAGTGTTGGTTTTTTTTTAAAGTGCATGATTTTTCGTCTACTTTTCAGATTTGGTATCAATTTGTAGCCATTGTTGGTATACATCACTTTCAACATTTGGTCTATTTTGGCCTATTTTTGGCGCTTGTAACTAATTGGATCCTTAAGAGATCTTGTGTCTTATTTGGTTGAGTTTGTTATAGCTTCATATTTTCTATTGTAATCATCAAAATCAGAAGTCCACTTAGTCATTTTTGGAAGTGGCAATTGTACATGCACTACATATGAAGTGCCAAAATCATCTATTTTGGGGGGGTTCTTTGATTTATTACATTGTGGGGGGATGCAATGATTTTTTGATCTCATTTTGTTGATGTAATCATGGAGATAACACATCATGTTGCCATAACTTTCACTGGGGGTAATTATGCATCATGGGCAAAAGGCATCATCACACATTATAGATGGCTTAATCTCTTGCCTCGTCTCTATGGACTCATTCCTGAGCCAAAGTTAGAGTGGAGTCAAGCAATTTGGGAAGATAAGAATAATCATATTAGGTTATTGTTTTATAGTAGCATGAGTTCATCTCTTCTATGCCTTCAGCCCCAAGCTCATAGGTATTGAGTGCCCACGCACAATTTGGACCATTATTTGAGAGCATTTTGGAGATTCACGTGTTTCTCCTTTCCCAAAAGATCCAGCTGCAGATTGTCTCATTCCACTTGATGATGCAAAGAATATTCCCTTCAATGAAGAAAACTTACAGCTACTACATAGTTGGCTTCCTGATCTAGAGGATGATGATGATTCAGAATCTCTACCTACGTATACTTCACCAGTTGAGACACACCTATTGTTGCTCCTGATGATGCTTGTGATTCAATGCAACAAAATATTTTTGGTCTTCCAGACAATTCCGTGGGATGGCTTCTTGACAGACATTGCAGGCTTGTTTGTGGAGTCCTACATTGAGGATTTGGGAGACTACATTGATGACATTCATCTTCTCTTTGTTGAGGATGATCCTTCTTCAGTTGTTGCAAGGGAACACTCTGACCCTCATCTTCATTCTCCACTTGATCCTTCTTTCGAGCTTGACATGATTGTGGATCCTTTGATACATCATTTGGAGGTCTCTTTATCTTCAGAGAAGACATTTGAGTCTTTGGAGATTGACTTTCATGAGTCTCAAACTTCACTTGATATGTCACATTGCATAGTTCAGGTTGATCATACTCATGTGTTGGAGACTCCTATTCAGTTTCCTGAGACATCATACATTTTAAGGATTCTTCCTCGAGGTTGGGGAGGATCCATTGATACACCTATGGCATTGTTTCTTCCTAAGGGAAGGAACATCATTCAGTTTTCAAGGACCAGTTTCTACATTGATCCTCGAGCATCTACCATTGGTGCACCTTCTACATTGAGGGGGGGCTACTTTGTCTCTTTTCCTACTTCCTATTTTGAGGAGACATCTTTGGAGTTTGTTCACAATCAGTTAGTTCCTTGCTTGTCACCTTCTATTGGGTATGTTCCTGATTAGTTAGTGGCATCTTCATCAACCAAGGACATGGCGAAACATAAGCACACTTCAGAGACATCATACTTCATTTGGATTCCCCTTCCTTCTTCCTATCCACAATGGGAAGCCTTCTTGCATTTGTACTTGGTGTATCTTCTTCCTAAGGGGAGAAATGTTGTTTGTAGGCATTGGACAATGGTTTGCCTTCAAGCACTCACCATCCTTGGAGGAGATTCAACATTATGGGGGGATATCATGTCTCTTTGTTTCCTTCCTATGGGGGGATTCTTGGTTGTATATGCATGATGTATGTCGTAATGGGGGGTCTTGATTACTCCATCCATCCATGCATCTTGTTTGCACTTACCTCTCTTTTTGGGGGAGGTTTTTCCCATGAGGTTTTCCCTCTTTCTCCACTTTATGAGAGATTGCATTGCATATCTTTTGCACTTGCATATTCTACATGGGTACCTAACATGGCCTAGTAGTCGAGACCCGTCATGCATTGTCATCTAGCATTGTGAGCTTTAAGTGCGTTCCCCTAAGTTGCACTTAAGGGGGGTGTTGGTGTAATTAATTAATTCTAATTACACTTTACTTAAGCTTACTTAGGATAATGCATTTACATATTAGTTGTCATGTAGACACATAGGAGTTTGCATTTCATTTTAGCACATGGTGTAGGAGAATTCTACAGTAGGTGGAGTTGGTTGTTATCTCATTCCACTTTATGTGTGAGATCCACATTTAGTGCTCCTATCACATCATCATCCTCTCATTGTTTGCACATAATTTGTTGTACAATGAAGGATGATCCACCTTTGGTGGACATGTGATTACACCTAGTGTGGTTGATAGGTTATCATTTGCATATCTCCTAGTTATCATGCATTGCCTATATATTTAGGCACATTTCATTGTAAATCAATTGGGCATCCATTATCATTTGATCAATATTGAATCAATCAATTGATCATATCATTGTTGCCTATCTCTCTTGTGCTATCAATTGAGCTTCTAGATCTTAGCATTTTCATTCTTTGTCTTAGGCAAATTCTTACAATATGAAAATATGGATAAAGCATGCCATTTAAACATCAAAGAACCTTAACATACAAGTTTACAACATTTCATTGTTTCAATCATGGTTGAAAATCGCACAGATATATCGCGATATATCGAGCGTCACAAGCCCTCCTGATTTAATCGCGGTTAAACTCGCCACCACATTTTTCATTGTCGCGCAGCGATTTTTACCTTAAAAATTGCAAAATCGCACACGTTTCCTGCAAATAAATCAGTTAAAAAGTAAACACGGACGTGAGTCAGGATTTTCCTATTTTATTCGTTTGGTGAGCAACTGCTTTAAGCGACGAGCGAGTTAAAGTTTATCCATTTTATTCGCGCGAGTTAGGGATTTCTGCAAATGGTGATACTGTGTCTGTGAAAGCCTTTCAACGACAAGCCTTCACTCTCAGTGTTGATTGATCAACGGGCCTTCACTCTCAGTGTTGGGCGACGGGAGCGATGAAATAAACTAAACCGCTAGATGCTCGGGCGGGTATGGTCTATGAGCCATCATAGATATCCCAATCAAGTTGATCCATCGCGTGATGGTGATATCTTCAATCGAATTTGCAACTGTTTTATAAAAAAAATTATAAGGTAAATAAAATAGATAAAATTTACAATCGCTTACTAATATTCTAACGTGTGATTGTGTAGTTAAATAATATTCTATGTTAAATAATATATTATTAACATTACACAGTCACACGTTAAACGTTATAAATATATTTTATATAGTAAAAATGATATTTATAGAAGAAAATTTAAAAATACTATATAATAATATATTTATATATTTCAATAAATATAATATAAATTGGTAAATAACATAATAATACTTATAAAATAATTATTTATATATTAAATATTCTAGGTTTATTTTTCATTTAAAAGAATATATACAAATATGGTGTATATGTGTGTTTTTAAGAATATTTTAAGAAATTATATTTTCAAATGTTCGATAAAAGTGTCGTTTTTTGCTGATTTTTTCACAGAGTTTTTGGCGAGTCTGAGTTTTTCGGAAATTTTGGGTCAGCCGAGTTATTGTCGAGTTCGAGTTTTTCAACTATGGTTTCAATACTCAATATACATTCATAATTCGGAAATCGGAAATCAGAATTCATTGTCAATATCATATATGCATGTGATAACAAAAAATATGTAAATAAGTTTAATGTAATGTCCCTAAATATTCTCCTTACGAAATTTCTTGCAAAACCGACATTAGTACAACATATTACACAATATTTATGACTCTTACTCTATTCTAAGTTAGTAAGGGGAATTTGACCCTAGGAACTACCTCTAGGTCGGGCTTCATAGAATTCCCGATTCTCGGCTTGAGGGATATAAGATCCACTCTAAGCAATCAGGCTATCGGTCGTCTTTCCATAGAGCACTGCTTCTAGGTTCTCTTGAAAACAGACACTGTTATCCAAGCCTACGCATATGCATATGACTGGCTATCAATATATATACTGCCTACACGAGATTATAACAATCTCAAATTGGCAACGAGTACCAACCTCGAATTGCCATTGACAACGGGACTATAACAATCTCGAATTGCCAATTCATCTCATTTGGGCAACGAGGCTATACCAACCTCGAATTGCCATTGGCAACGGGACTATAACAATCTCGAATTGCCAATTCATCTCATTTGGGCAACGGGGCTATACCAACCTCGAATTGTCATTGGCAATGGGACTATAACAATCTCGAATTGCCAATTCATCTCATTTGGGCAACGGGGCTATACCAACCTCGAAATGCAATTGTTTAGTAATCCCATCTCGGATGAATATAAGATTCATTTTATATGGTATCCACATCTGCCTTATTGGGTACATACCCTGAGACTAGGGAAACCATGACAATCTCCTCTAGCCCCCCTACAGATATCAGAATCCATCTCTAATGAATACAATATTTATTCCCTATGGTATCCAATATCATCATTTCCGGGATCCCATCTCTAATGAATTTAACATTCATTCTATATGGTATCCGGAACCATTATTTGGAGCACATAGCATTGTACAATATTAACATTAATTATAGAATTAATACTAAATTTCAAAAGAATACTTAATTTGTACAATAGAAATAAAGAATAATTCAATGATAAATTACATGTTCTATAAATTGCATACCATTGTATATGTTTAAATGAATATATATATATATAATCATTTATGGAAGTTCATATATATTTCTTACATACCAATTTGTCGACTGTTTGTACTGTCGTTGTTAGCATTAATCGCTGGGATTTATTTTCTCTCTGCTTCCCCCTTACCTTACATCCCATGCGCGTATTATATGGGAGAGGGAGGGGGAGTCACATCCCCTCCACTCTCGGTCACACCCTTAGGGGTGTGACTGGTCGCAGCCGTAAGGCTGCGGCCTAGTCACACCACTAAGGGGGCGACCCTTGGTGGTGTTGCTACGTAAATAAACCTGTTTAGAATATATATTATAATATAATTAATTATTATTATAATATTTGTTTAATACACATTATTTATTGTAATATATATTATTATAAATTTATAATAAGCTTGTTTTAATATAATGATATTTAATTATTATTAATAAAATAATAATAATTCTAATTCCTTAATTTTTATAATAGTATTGTCGTTAATTATTAAATAACAACATTGCCAATTTCTCAATAATGAAATCATAATATTAGTGCATGTTTCCTTTAAAAACTTATTTAATCATATATCGAATTTATTTGTATTATTTTTAATATTATTATTTATTTAAATCCTTATTTGAAAAGGGGACATTACATTTAACATACAAAACCAAAATGCCCAAAGGCTAAGTGCTGCCATATAGTTTCATGTTCAATATAAAAATCAAAATACATAAAAACAAAGCACATTGTTGCTCGTATTCCGATTCAGCCAACTCTACATCATAATCAGAGTCATCTCAATCGTCACTGTCATGGTCCACTACAAGTGCATCCTCATCTAATGGAACCCCAACCAATCCTAGTGGTGTCTCCTCATAAACCTGGGCCACATCTTCAAGATCAACATCCCACCGTAATGCTAGAGTTTGCCTATACTTTGGAGTCTGACGATCCTAAGTCGAAGAGCACTATGCACCGGCACTAGCTTCTCCGCTCGTCTAGAGGTAAGTCTATTCCTCCTAAGGGAGTGGATAAAGGCATATGTAGATCAATTCCTCTCTGCAGCAGAGGAACTAGCAACCTACAAGGAGGCGAGTGGCAAGCACCTTCAACTGTGATGTATCTCTCCCATGCCATGTCCACCACCCAATAGGATCTTTCTGTGCCAATATGACTCTATCCAACCTCGCATGTGGTTTACTCAATGTTGGGCCACGAAGATTTGTGAAGTCAAGGAACTGTGCACGAAGTATGGAAGCGTCCTCTAAAAACATCTTATCAGTGGCTTGTGAGAAGCCATCTAATACCTCTGGATCATCACATGGAGGCAACCCTCCATCCATTTTTGCATACCATTTGAGTTTTAGAGCATAGGCTGCCATATGAAGCAAAGTATTCATTACGTTCTACCTCCGTGTCACAATGGGCCTAATATGCTCCTCATATAACCCCAAAGTAGGATCCTTAGTTGCAATTGTTTTTTATCTTCCCCAACATACTGTCAAATGTCTCATATCTCTCCGAGACTAGGAGAGTCTGTATCGGCATATCTAATGACATCTACGATAGGGCAGATGACAGCACAAAGATATCTGCAAAATGCAAACAAATAGTTTGAAAGAATTATATAATCAGAATTAGAAATTTTAATTTAATATAAAAATAAGCAATCTGAAGACTAACATTTAATTTTAAATTTTAAATAAAATCAGCAACTTACCTCATTGTGGCCCACCAAATATCATCAAGGGTCTTTAGCTTGATTGATCTCCCTTCAGCAGAGCTAGAATTAGACTATCGGGTCCACTCTAGATTCACCACCATCAATTGTAGAGCCTCATGCACGTCATGCATCCTCATCAAGATGTAGTAAGTGGCATACCTATAATATAAATAATTTTGAATAATTAGAAAATCAAAACACATGTAACAATAATTTAAATAATTTTAAAAGGAAGTAATTCAAATTGGCATACCTTGTCTCAGCTGATTTGAGGAACTACTCCTTTGAGAAGGACCTAAAAAGAGCAAGTGAGGTGTGGTGGTTGCAAATGAACATCTAAACCTCTCTAGCTTCTGACACCACTTGCTTCACCCAATCTATCTTACCAATGACTTTTAATGCATTGTTCAATGCATGAACACAACACGGGGTCGACAAGATCTGCTTGTAAGCACCCTCCACCATCAAACCAGCTGATTTGCACACACGTGATGAATTTGTGATCACCTGTACAACATTAGCTGGCCCAATCTCCTCTGTGGCATCTCTCAAAAAGGTGAATTGAAACTCTACATCCTTACACTTCCATGAACAATCTATGGCTTTCAGAAAATAAGAACTAGCAGGGGATGTGACAATGATATTGATGAGTGGTTGATGTCTAACATCAGTCCACCCATCCATCACAATAGAGCAGCCTGTCCTAACCCAAGTCCATCTCATATCCTCCAACAACACATTAATCTTGGAGTACTTTGTCTAGAAGGGTAGTTTGTAGCTTATGATCACCAGGGGGTATGAATGGACACATAGTGGCTACATCTTTCATCATTTGTTTGAAATAAGAGGAATGGGCCACATGAAATGGGAAAACATTAGAAAAAAAGAATTTAGCAATGGATGACTCTGTAACTTCCCGTGCTTATGCATTAAACATACTTTCAACTATTCCTCCCTTGTCACCACCAGTCACCTTCCTCTTTCCTCGTGTCAATAGGACTAGCACCAATAGTGGGGGAGAATGGCCTAGATGATTGTGCACTTGATGAAGTAGGTGTTGGACTTGTCAAACCTTGTTTCCCCATTTCAGCCTCATTGTGCAATTTATGGCACTTTATTCTCTCTTCAGTTAGCTTTGGACAAGCTATAACCCCATGGCATGCAATACCCAAAAAGTGAGACTTAATCCTTGTATAGCTGCCCCTAAAGTCACCCTTACAAACGTGACAATCCCACACCTTAGTCCCTCCTGCATTTTTTTTCTTTTGACCCATAGGTATAATATATTGGAGAAGAGGCTTTTTTCTGTTGAAAAGGCCCCTTAGATATTTGTTCAAGATTGTTGAAGGGCACTTAAACAAATCAAGTTGTTGCTACCCACTACTAGCTTCAACACTATGACTTTGAGTTTGAGTTTGACCACCCCCAAATTCTTCCTCACTATCACTACTCTCACTACTGCTCATTTTGGTTTTTATATTTTTTTGAGATTGAAGAAAGAAGTTAAACTGAAATAATGCAAAAAATAAATAAAAAATCAGACTATTTTAAGCTTAAACTATAAAAAAAAATGAAAATACAAGCATGGAAGGATGATTAAACTTACCTCTTCCAAGCTTTTGCTTCCTAAGATAATAAAATCGCTCGAAAAGACCCTTGTTGCTGCTCCTTCAACTCAAAACTTCAAACCCTTGTTGCTGCTATGAATGAGAGAGAAGTTAGAAACTTAAAAAATTTATGAATGTAAAAACAATTGAGAAGATGCAACTATAAGCCACGTTTTTGGCTTTTTAGGGCAAGTAAGGAGGTGGGGCCCACAAACTGACCCCCAATAAGCAAAAACAAACAGAATTTTTTTTACCTTTTTTGGTCATAAGCATTGAGGACAAACAGTCGTCCCCAATACGGTTGGGAGACAGACGACCCTCCCGAGAATAGTCGGGGGACGGCTACGACGTCCCTGACTGTCCTTAGGACTGCCATTTGTCCCCAAGTTTTTGGGACGTCCCCACCTGGTTTTCAAATTTCGGGGACAGGGGGGGACATCCCCTAGCCATCCCCAAGTCTCAGAAACGTCCTCAGTACTGGGACGGGAGAAATTAGGTCGAGGACGCATCCCCGGGTTACACTAGATAATCTTATTTACATCAAGGAGTCATCCAAAATATTATAATTTCCTTAAATTATCCTGCAATTATTAATCTTGCAATTTTAAAATAATTGTTTTTTAATAAATTTAGTAATTATTTTCTTGTTGCCCTCCTTGTGGAAGGTGTTCTTGTTTTATTGTTTGATCCTGAAGGTGCTTGTGTTGCTAATTTCAACATGGTATCAAAGCTCCATAACTTCAACATGGTATCAGATCATTGATTCAGCAAACCCCTTCTCAAGTTTTGAGGGTTTCTTTTCTCAAGGGCATTTCATCGTCTCCAAATTTGCGTTCTTATGGATTTAAATTTTGGGCAATTTTCATTAGCTTTTGGAACAAAACAAGCATCACAATTTTTTGGAAAGTCAATTTTTGATAAGTTTCCACTTTCAAAAAGTTTCTATTTTTGTAAACTTTATATTTTCAGAAAGTTTTCATTTTTTGGAAATTTTTCGTTTTCAAAAAGTTTCCATTTTTGAAAAATTTCTATTTTTGGAAGCCCTTTGAGCCTCCTAATTGCTTTTTGACCTGCCTTTGGTTTTTTACCCATAACTTGAGCATATGACCTTGAAATCGAGCAAACCATATATCGTTAGAAAGTTGGTTCCAGCATTGATCTGCTCATGGTAGTGGTTTTATCAAATTACACTCCTAGTGACTGCTAGAGGCCGTTGAAGCAATCCTTCTTTCCAGGGCCATAACTTGAGCAAACAAACTCCATTTTTCAATTTTTGCACATCGTTGGAAAGGTCTTCTATCCAGATCTATAGCCATTTTTTTTAGATTGTGCTCTGTTGTGAAGTCTTCACAACTCGCCCCAATTTGGGGACCCCCTCTAGTCTTTTTTCTGCAGGTGTTTGAGTCTGGCCCGTGGGTAACAGCAAGGTAAGAGTGATATTGCATAAGATCTGAACTTACAATGTATGAAATCTGGAATTACAACTTGGCAATAAAGTATGAACTGCATGTGCAATTATCAAGTCACTAGAATCTGGAAAAGGAAGTAGCAAATTTAATTAAGTTCTGATTTTGTCTGGTCCTTGAGTCATGAACATGATGTTCATGGTGGTGGCGGATTCCGCCACCACCATGGACACCATATTCATGGTGTCTT
>MU227026.1:1392731-1415905 GCA_018584345.1 Thuja plicata
AACCTTGGAGTGTTTACTCATGTTCTTCGTGAGTATATACTTTTCAAGAGAGGGTTAAGTGTTTGATACTCCGCATCAAGCGTTTGGTCCTATATGTTATGTAGTGGTACAAAACTCACATCAACATGCTCTAGGGACATTTTATTAAGCTTTTTGTGTTTCACTATCTATTGAATTACTTGGATGTTTTGGCACTTGGAATGGATCAATTTACATGGAATGACTGCACTTGGTTGTTCTACAGGTATTGCCAACACTTTGTACTATTTGAACATTTTCAGCATCTTTTGCATGCACCTTTCAATTTGTAGACGCACTGAGATAAGTGCCAGCTTTATGTATGTTTTTTTTAAGATTTTGCACATTCAATTGTGCCTTATTTTGTACATGCATTGTATAATAAAGTGTCATGGGGGTTTGTTCCGTACCTTTTGTTTTTTCCATCACACCTTTGTCCGATGAGTGTCCCTCCATGACAACTTCAAATATTAGTGATTCTTGTTCCCATGTGTGTATGCATTAGATGCATGTCCCTTTTTCAGTTGCAGCCTTGTGCACATTCAGAGTCTCCTCCATGCACTACTTGGCAACACAATTTCAATGGATCTGTCATGCCCCTCCCTTATCAATATTATGGGGGGGTTTCTACTATTGGTGTTAATGCTTCCTTAGTTTCACTTTGGAGTGAGCTATGTATTTAGTATTTGTTCCTATATACTAGTCGGATGTCATGGTTGTATATCAATGAGATGGAGCTTTTACCATGTAGACACTCTTGCATTCCAATTTTGTCAATGCGACTTATCCTCGGTTGATATGTTCTTGAAAATATTGGCATCTATATTTTCGACTAGTTTCTCTTGCATGGTTAAGCACTGTCATTGCAGTCAATTTTTCAGATTCATGTGCCATTTGTATCTTCGACTGACAGATGTTTTGCCTTTGTTTATCATTTGTTCATTGTTCGAGTATTGTTGTTAGGGGCACTCATGCAGATTATTGTCTTCTTGATCCTAATCACCTTTTTCAAAGGAGCTTCTTCATTCAAGAACTCTAGCAATTATCATTCGGCAGCTATCTACAGCTTCTTTGTTCTTCAAGGATGTTCTTAATGTTCCTATTCTTTTTGGGGACATTTCTTAGAGGCTTCTTAGTCCTTGCTTCTGCATTTCATGTTTCTTTCATGCAATGCATCTCTAAGTTTTGGAGAGGAGTACCTCTTCAAAAGTGAAAGTCCAAATAGATCTTGAAACTACTTTAGTATCCTATGACCCTTACAATTGCCAATGGAGAAAGGTAGACACAAAATCCCCAAGAAGCTCTCTTCTTTAAATCATTTTTCTATTGACACATTTCAATTTAGTATGCTTTTAGATTTGATGACATTGTTGTATGAGGAAAGTTGTTTAATGGATCAAATTCTTGTAAATGTGGATGACAATATGAAAAGACGCAAGTATTTGTGTCTAGTATGAATAAACACATGGTAGTCTAAAAAGATAGTAAGCAATCATCAACTTTCTACATTTACCCTTTGAAATGCATTAAAACATTATCCTTGAGTTCCAAGCACCTAGACAACAATATTCGTCAAAATCAAGTTACAGGGCTCGTTGAGTTCATGGCAAGACCACTAGTTCTAGATCCAAGTAAGCCAAGACAAGGCCCTCCAAAACTGAATTGCATGCCTCACCAATTTTTCTAACAGAATTGTACAAAGTCTCCTATGATTCAAAAGCAATAAAATAATTTCTAGTATGTAGCATTAGCACTTGGGATAACTTCTCATCACTCCTTGTTTACTATCTACTACACTGCCAATTGCAATAATATACAAACACAAAGCAATGCATACTGTACAATAATAAATAGTAAATGTTTTATTGAGGGTAGAGCTTGATGACAATGAATGTATATTTGGGTAGGCATTGTAAATTAGGGAGAACAGTACAAAAATCAGACACCTTCCCTCTGGTAATTTGAAATACGCAATCCTGTTTGAGCTCTGATGTTTTTTGTTTTTTCTGATTGTATTTGAGTTGTTGGAATTGTTTTTGTAATACAAACAATGGAAATATTAGTGCAGATAAAAAGATAATGTCGCAGCACCTTTACAAACTCAAAAGAATGAACAAAACTCAGAAATAACACTGCTGAAAATTCCAAATTGAAACATTATCTGATTTTTCAATATTTCTCAATAATAGTGACAACCCAGTTCATAAAATGACACAAAATATCAAAATCCCACAGACCCGCAAAATGCAGCCAAGAAATAACTGGAGCTGCTCACAAAATATGCATTCTGAAGGTGCCAAAATGCTTCCAAAATGGACAGCTACGTCTGGAAATGAAAACCATTAGCAAAGCACTCCAATAAATGTAGATTCTAGCTGTTACAAAACCCCAATGACTGCCCTAGAAACCTCACGTGGCCCTTCAAGAAGTGGTACAAATCTAGGGAGAAGATGTAACCAGCAAATAGAGATGAACCCTCTACAATCTTCTTGAAATCTCTTTAAATCTGATAGCCAATAAGCTCTAAAAACTCTGATATGTAACCTCCAATATGTCCAAATGAGAGCCCCAGTCCTCCATTTATAGCTTTTTAGTTGATTTTTTGCTATTTTTCCAGGAATGCTTTTTTGCTTTTATTTAATAAGAATAATTAAAGAAACCCTGGATGCATACAGTATAGCCTCGGGGCAATGCATAAACTGGCATAAGTCTGAAATTTATTTCTTTAATGTAGACATCAGAAAACAGAGATCCATTTGCAGAATCTTAGGGATTCGAAGTGGTCGATTACCTAGCAAATACTTGGGTATCCCGCTATTTAAAGGAGCCTCTAAAGCAAATCTTTGGAAAGATTTGATAGATAAGTGCACAAAAAAGATGGAAGGGTGGAAGACTAAATGGTTAACCTTCGCAGGCAGAATTCTACTTCTCAAATCAGTTATTAATGCTATCCCAATCTTCTCGATGATGTGCTTAAAGATCCCTATGAAAGTGAACCAGACAATAGCTGAGAAAATGAGGAAGTTTCTGTGGAATGGTAAGAATGTGGAGGATAAAAGACCTCTCATTGCATGGAGCAAAGTGTGTAAACCAAAAGGGGTTGGGGGTGCTGATCTGAGAGATTGGAATCTGATGAATGAGGCTTTGGGAGCTAAGTTTGTGTGGAGCATCTTCCATAGCCAAGACTCACTTTGGGTAAAATTACTTAAGGCTAAATATTTGCATTCTATGGAAGCTGAGAAGATCCTTACTACCCCTAATCCTCCTAAAGGCTCAGCGGTGTGGAACTTTATAACCAGTTGTAGACCCATCATTACCCAGCACCTAACATGGCAGGTTGGAAATGGGGAAAAGGCTAAGTTTTGGGAGGACTCTTGGAATGGATACCCAGTTTTAGTTGATAACCCAGACTATCGGGATCTTAAAGTTCTTTTCTCAGCTGGATGGGGAGTTCATGTGCGTGACTATGTAGAATTGAAACAGGGACCCTTGTGAGCTGGATGGGTTTGGAAAGACATTGAGTATCTTGGGCTCAACATTAATCAACAGGCAGTAATGAGAAGTATAATGGATAATCGGAGTATTAATATTACTAATGAAAGGGACTCTATTATCTGGTGTGCTGCCAATAGTGGCAATTATTCGGTAAAGCTGGGCTATCAGCTTCTACAAAGAGCAGAGAAAGAGGAGAAATGGCCTGCTAGGCTATTATGGAGCCAGGAATGCCTCTCCAAAGCAGGGGCCTTTGCATGGGTGGCTACGAAAGATAGGATACTAACTGGGATTAGAAGACAGAGATTAGGTATACCAGGACCAACAAGATGTTACCTTTGTGAGGAAGCGGACGAAGATGTTAATCACTTATTCGTCAATTGTAAAATAACTGCAGAATGCTAGGATATGCTCAGGAATAAATTGGGATGGCATGCTCCCCTACCCAATCAATTAAAGGAAATTTTCTATGGATGGCCAAGTGCACCCATGCGGTCCACTTTCTTCGCCGCATGGGCAGCAAGACCCTCTATCCTTATCTGGGAGGTGTGGAAAGAAAGAAACCGCGGACTCTTTCAGGATAAGAAAGAGAATATAAATAGGCTGAAACAAAGAATTAACCTTTCAATAGAAGAAAAGGTAAATGCTTATGCAACATCAATTTCTTTATCAACCCCCTTCAGCAAATGGGATCAGACACTTCAAAGGGCATCGCCCGGGTTGAAATGCAGAACTGGCCAACTAGGAGGAATTAAATTAAAGCAGCAGCAGAATAGGAAGGAAGTGCAGTGGATGGCTCCCGAGGCAGAATGGACTAAAGCTAATTTTGATGGGGCTTCCCAGGGGTACCCGGGGCCATCAGGAGCAGGGGCCATCCTAAGAGATAACACTGGAGAGATCTTGGCCTACGGGGCATTAAGGTTACAATCAGGAACAAATAATTTTGCAGAAGGCAATGCAGCCCTACTTGTTGTGAGGATGGGGGCAGCTATGGGGATTCAAAAATTACACTTAGAAGGAGATTCCTTAGTATTAATCAATGCCCTAAAGAATGGTAGATCGGAGGCATGGCATTTACAACCATTGATTAACTCTATTTTGGCATTAACTCAAAAATTTTCAAATTTTCGCATTACACATACATACAGAGAGGGCAACAAAGAAGCCGATGTGCTCTCAAAATGGGCACTTTCCTTTGCTAAGGTGGGCGAGTTACAAATGGATATTTTGAAATCCAACGGTCAATTTTTGGCATGACCGAATATCCGAAGGAGTTGGCAGCTGAGTGGCTCTTTAAGTAATAAGTGAGGTGGCATTTTGGATGAAGTCAGCATGATGAAGCTTTTTAAATGATTTGTCGGATACATTCATTGTAAAAACCGGCAGCGCACTATAGAAAATGATGTGACAAATTGTTTTCAAATTTGGTGCCACACTTGTGAGAAGTGTCATCGTGGAAGAAGGAAGTGACATGGGAATGAAGTGCATTGATGATATAATCATAGATTTGACATCGCGCTGCAGTCGAAGGACAGGATTATTAATGATTGTCCTACTTCCGATGGCGCCCGAGTTTTATTTAACTATTTTCTATTTCCCCTTTTTATGTTTTGTTTTTGCAGGTTTCCAGCGACAGCCAGATGCATGCCAACTTCACAGACTCCACGAGGAGGCAAATGAAATCCTTCCCCGGAGCAACTAGTAAGGAAAGAATCACGGGCCTGTTAAAAATCAAAACATACACCATGGTCCAGGCAGTGTTGGGTGTTCTAGGCGCAAGTTTTCAAGAATTTAAACTTATGCGCCGGGATAACACGACGATCATTTCCATGGTGATAGCTTGGGGCTTGGAATTAGGTGAGCCAATTTACACAGTTAAGTGGGTGGCGGAAGCTTTATTTGATGAAGATCTCTTGGGAGGATTAGAGTCCATTTTAGAATGGGCAGTGCCCGGAATGGGAACCGACATTTCAGAATGCATTGCCGATGACATGGAAGCAGAAGAGCATGGGATGATTCCCTTTGTCCGATGGGTGGGCAAAGTTGGTAGTGTTGATTATTATGACCAGCGCTGGGTTGAATGGGGAAAGATCAAAGCAGAGATTCGAACCTTTAATGCACCACCAGCTGCTTTGGCCGTAGAAATGCAAGGTGAAATCCCAAGAAGGGCTCATTCTGTAAAGCAAAGAAAGGCGCGTTTCTTCCTAGCAAACTAATGGGCATGCACTGTAGAAAGGTGGTTTTTGTTGAATGCTAAATTTTTGATAGTCTAACCTTAGCAAATTTTGTATATTCGATAAATATAGTCGGGTGGCTAGCTCACGTTATAAGCATAGTGGGGTGTTAGGCTTAGTAAAATCTCTGTCAATATCACCCGATATGGGGTTTTTGTATGCATATGAAAACGATATCAGATCGTTCCATAGGGTTGTTTCTCTCTGTTTACACAGCCATAGTTGTTTCCTGGACTAAGTTGTAATTATCTCATAATACTTATGTAATGCTTTTATTAATAAATATAAAAAATCTCTATTACCGATCAAAGAAAAAAAGTCACCTTTACTTTAATATTTGGCCTCTATAATCCCTTATAAAATAAATTAAAATACTGATAAAAGCAAATATTTAATTTAACTTCATAAATCAATAACTCATCGTTATTTAATTTAATAACTCCTAAATATATCAAATCTCATGATAAACATCAAAATCAACTCCACCAACATTACTAAAAATAGCAACTAACTTTAAAAGACTCCAAACAAGAAACTTCTATCATCACATCCAAGATTCCCTAAACCCACTCATTAGCATATGAGAATCTCATGAATAAGCTAATAGTCTCTCCACGTCAGACTGGCTTAGAAAGGGGACAAACAATCCGCCCTCCCTGAAATTGCTTGTCCTCAAGCAATCTCAACTCAAAATGTTGAACCTGCTCATTCTCCCATGCTACATCCTCAACTGCCAAGTTTCTCCATCTGACTAGATACTATGTGATGCTTCTCCTCCAATTGACTCTGACTCGGGTATTAACAATGGCTTCAAGAATAGAATCAGCTTCCCCTCCTCATCCAATGGTGGCAACTCAGAAGAGGTCACATTATGCCCTAGTGCCTTCTTGAGCCTAGATACATCAAATACATTATGAACTTTGCTACCGATAGGTAACTCAAGCTCATAAGCAACCTCTCCAATCATCTTGATAACCCTGAACGACCCATAAAATCTAGGCTTGAGCTCCTCTGCTCCACTCCTCTTAAGAGAGGAGTTTTGTAATGCTGTAATCTTAAGTACACCATGTCCCCCACCTCAAACTGCACTCAATCCTATGTTGATCAGCATACAGCTTCTAATTTTGCACCTGCTATAAATTGTCTTTGAAAATTTCATTATGCCTTGGCTCTTCTATAGCAAATCCTTCACCTTGGGCATCCTGCTATCTCCCAAGAACAAGTCCATTTAACTAGGAGCCTCATAACCCTATAAGGCCATGAAGGGTGACATCCTAATCGACATGTGATAAGTGGTATTGTGACAATACTCACCAAGGTGCAGTCATTTAATTCATGACTTCTTGTGCCCAAAAACATAGTTTTTGAGGCACCCTTCCACCCATTTGTTCACAATATTTGTCTTCCCATCAGTCTATGGATGGTAGCTACTACTGGGGGTGAGCTCAATTCTGCTCAACCTGCAAAGCTCCTACCAAAAGATGTTCAAGAACCTACTATCCCTATCGTTGACGTTGTTCTTAGGCATCCCAGACAACATGAAGATCTCCCTAAAAACTAGTTATGCTAACTGAGTTGCTATATAGGTGGCTGAGATGGCAAAGAAATGCAAAAACATTGTTAACCTGTCCACCACCACATAAATACAATCCTTCCCCTAAACCTTCAATAGCCTTGTAATGAAGTCCATAGAGATTGATTCCCACTTCTGGTTGAGAATGGGAGAGGCTGAAGTAAAACAACTGGATAGGTGTGCTCATTCTTATTATATTGGCAAACAGGGCACTCCCTAACGAATTCTTATTATGTTGGCAAACAGGGCACTCCCTAACAAATTCTTATTATGTTGGCAAACAGGGCACTCCCTGATGAACTTAAGGCCTTCATTATTAAGGCCTTTCCAAGTGAGCCTTTCTCAGATCTGCCTGTATGTCTTGAACAACCCAGGATGTCAAGCCATGGGTGCATCATGGAAAGTCCTTAATACCTTAGCCTTCAACTGAGAAGGCACCAAAAATATTTTGTCCTTGTATGATCAAATCGTTAACCATAGTGTATTCGTCATCCCCCACTGATCCCTCTACAACTCTTGCTGCCCATCCAAGGTTGCTAGTGGTAGTGGTAATATTTCCACAAGAACAAAGAGAAAGATTAGCGCTAGCGAGAGGTTGAAGACAATTGCAAATACGTTCAATATGCAATCTATTGATGTTTGTAGCTTCGATCAGATAAAAATATAGTAGACATTAATATTATGAGAATAGATCAATTATGATATATATTTATATATATATATATATATATATATATCAATATATATAATAATAATAATAATAAGTATTATTATTATATATACATTCATATATACACGTATATTTTTTTATTTATTTATATTCTGAAATTATGTTCTAATCAAATTAACATCATATATATATATATATAAATTATGAAGCAAATAATATATATATACCGATTTGATGTATCGGTTATACACTAAGTTTATTAAACTTAACAAATCATAACGAGTGTCGATCGGGACTTCCTAGTCATCACCAATCGGGCACTTAACAAATACTAATTGTGCCATGTATTATCGGGTGCTGAGATTAAGAAATGTATTACCCGCGTTATGATATGTTATCAAGTGCCTTTTGTGATCGGGTACCTTATGATTTCAGTGACTGCTAAATATGCTTTACATAAACACCGATTAGTATTATCCGTTGGTAACAACAGCATGTGTTATGAAGAGACATGGCATTATAGAGCCACGTCTCCTTAAGGAGACATGCCTCTATAGTGTCATGTCTCACATATATATAATCATTTGTTGATTGATCAAAGGCAAGCATATACAACATTGAATGCAAGTCTTCTCATATTCAATCAGCAAGTAATTTCAAAGATAACTCTATCAGCATTTCCCTTGTGATATTTTCATATTCTTATAGTGCATATATACTTGAGATATCATTTGTGAATTCCATAGTCTTTTATTTGCTGCATACCTGAAAAGAAAAGACATATATTAGTAAACATATAAAATTAAAATTGCATTCATTTCCATTTTGCTATAAATCTAATCACATTAACACAATCACTAGATGTGATAGTCTTCCATTTCTAATTCTTTTTATCTACGACATTCCAAGTCATGTGATACATTCTCCTTACTTCAAACAAAAGTTTGTAGCTTATGGTAATCCCTCATTTACCCCACCTAGAGAACATAAACTATGCCCTCGACAAACATATTCTAAGGTAAGTTTGGTGATAGAGCACATGAGACAAACTTGGATTAAGATGGGTCATCATAATCACATGCACAACTAGCTATTATTTTCTCAAAGCTATTAATTTTTCAGGGAAGCACAAGATATGAACTTCCAATTTAACATTTTGAGAGAGGCCATAAAAGAGTTTGCGCCTCAAAAATTGTGCAAATGATCACTACTTCGGCATGTGTGTACAAATTAGCTGGCATTATGGAAAAGGGTGCTTACAAGCACATTTTTTAGACCCCATGTTTTCATGCATTGAAAGACGAAAATAGATTGGGTGAAGCAAGTGGTGGAAAAAGCTAGAGATATTTGGATATTTGTATGCAACCACAAAACCTCCCTTGTTCTCTTAGGGATTTTTCGGAAAAAGGAATTCCTCAAATTTGTGGAGACTAGATATGTCAATTATTTCATTTTGTTCAAGAGGACGCTTGAGATGCAGGAACCTCTACAGTTGATGATGGTTGATGCAAAGTGGAGTAGATGGCCTACTACAAAAACTCTTGAAAAGAAAGCTATCAAACAAAAGATCAATGATGACAATTGGTCGTCCATTGTGAGGTAAGAAATTCCTAATTTTATTATTAAATTTATGATTTTGTTGTTTCTAACTTAACATTTAAATGAGCCTTGTTCTTTTTTGAAATTTTTGATTGCACATATGTTTTCTCCTTCAACTCACCTATTGTAAATGTCGTTAAATATGCCGATACAAACTCTCCTAGTCTAAGAGTTATTTATGAGAATATGACATTATGTTTCCGAAGAAGAAACAAGCAATTTGTGATAGAGATCCTAATTTGGGATTATATGAGCAACCTATTAAGCTCGTGTGATATATGGGCAATGGAACATGTTGTGCCTTGCACACATGGCTCGTCATAGATAGGGAACACCAATTTTCTTTTTGAGTCCTTAAGTTAGTTTAGGTCTTCCATCTATCTTGCATTCCGCGTTCAGAATGTTTTTTCTTAGATTTGCATTCTATCCCTAAATCTAGAAATCAGGAATACACCCTACACAAGCATAGATTAGGCCAAGAATAACTTTTGAAGCATGCCTAAGATGGGAATGTAATAGAACAATGAAGATAGGAAGTCAATAGGACACTTCTGAACTCCACGGGGTGACAAAGCATGTCATGTCCCCTGCTTGAAACCCTACTGACAATATCACAGCAAAATTACAAAAGTGACAAACAAAGAAAATTGATTTATCATAAAAATCTTTGATAATATGAATAGATAATAAATAATAATTAATATAAATATATATATATATATATATATATCAATATCAATATATCAAATATTATGATTTATTATAATATAAAATAATCTATAATATATTAATATACAATATATAATATATAACATAATACATATAAATATATATATATTAATATAATCTATAATAGATACCAATAAAAATATATAATATAATATATACTAAATATTTAATATAAATACTATACTTGTCGAATATCTTAAGCTAGGCATACTCGCAGCTAATAAGGCGCGATGCATGGGAAGTCAAGGAGTCCCGACCTTTGGGGAAAGGTCGCCTTCTCCTCCACACGCAAATATAAGTGGGGTTAGAAACGATAAGGAGAGAACATTACGGAGGAATGGACTTAAATCTAGTCCTGTGATCTTCAAGATAACTTTTGAAGCATGCCCAGGATGGGAATGGAATAGAACAATGAAGATAGGAAGTCACTTGGACACTCTTGAAATCCACAAGGTGACAAACCAGCTAGGCATGAAATCTATTCCAAAAACAATGAAGAAATCTAGAGGATGAAGAAGACTGTTCAAGATGAAGCAATTCGGGAATGTGAACCATCACAGTCAATTGAAAACCGGACAATGTTAAATATCAAGAGATATTGCTGGAGATGTGGAGACTTCTTTATGACAATGAAGTGGAGTTGAAACAAAGATAAAGGAAATTTCATTGGCTCATTAGGAATAAGCTTAGACAGAAATTTTGGCATTACGCAAGGGAATGCATTAGGAATCAGTCCAAGGTGTAAGAATATGAACGAGAAGTTGACATCGTATACTTGGAAAGGCATTTTGACCAATAAAATCACATAGGAATCAAGTTGGGATGAAGAGGAAACATGTCAAAAGACAAGAAAATCAGAATTTTGATTATAGGAAAGATGAAGATTGATGGTAAATTAGGAAAAATACTCGCAGAGGGAATCGTATCATCTCTTGGAAACCCTAAAAGGCAGCTAATTTAAAGAAGATTATGAAGGTTACCAAGTGAAGAAAGCTTAAGAAAGAGACATTAGTCACAACACAAAACGCGCACATAAGCTCAAGGTGGGGAATCATATTCGCCAAGGGCAATAGAAACAAGAAAAAGGACTGCAAAATGCAGAAGTCAAGAACAAATGGCAGCTCTAGACAGTTGGCAGGGATAGAGCATCAATAAGGAATTTCCAAAATCTTGCTCCAACCCACCAATCCAAGGACCATAAGCATGTGCCCCTTTTAGCAAGAGCAAAACAAGGAAAAAGTACAAGGCAATTACACTAGGCGCATGAGTAGTTATGGCGAGGAGAAAGGCATGATGAGGAAAACTCCAAAATGTCCAATCTATGCGCCATTCCTAAAGCCCTTCCATGCTCGCCTCAAAGTTGAAAGAAAGAGGACCCAAGATCAAAAGTCATAAATTCTCACAATTCCTCTCTCAGCCCATCATCTTTTCAAGCAATTCCATCTCTAGTCCACAACTTACCTCCTAGCCCACCAATCCCTCAATCCCCATCATACCCGCACAAAACATAAAATGCGAGTTTCAATTTGAAGGATGCATAAACCTCTATGGAAAGGAGAATCCAATAGCAAGGAATTCCTAAAAGTTCTCTTCCATGTGCCAACTTCTATTCCAAGTATCCTGTCTCAACTTCCAAATCAGGTCCTACATTGCATTTCACACACAAAATAAGGAATTCTATTATGGTAAAATAATGAATGTGTTATTAAACAATGACCATGAATGATCAATATATACAAGTACATAAGAGAATGTTTCTATAATGAACAGAAGAGAGGAAATAGAAACATCATGTAGAGAGAAAGAGAAAGTTTACATAACGAACAGAAGGAGTTTATGGAAGCTTTACAAAAAGGAGTGACCATTAGAAAAAGACGGAAGAGAGAGTAAATTAGAAACTATCTAATATCTATTATCGTAATAGCCTCCCTTAATGGTCAATCTATCTTCAAAAAACGGATATTTGCATGTCCTCAAAAAGCGTAAAAGGCAGTCTCGGGTTGATCAGAGAGGTCGAGGACTGAGATGGGCCTTTATCCTTGTGAAAGGATTGGGCTGAAAATGCTTGTTCAGAGGAGGACGAAGGAGCACTGCTACCAAACTGTTGTTTCCAACGATCCTACTGCAGAAGTTTAGTGCACAGATCTGAGAACTTCAGGTCAACATTAGTTGCAGTAATGTTGAGCATCTCAATAAAGTGCTCATAGGACGGTGGTAGGCTTTTCAGAGTAATGACCACCATGTCCTCTTCCTCCATTTTACGGCCAATGGCCTCAAGCTCATCCTTGATGTCCTTAATCTTCAAAAGATGGTCTTGTAAGGACATATTCTCATCCATAATCATGGAGAATAGTTGATTCTTCAGAAAGAAGGCTCTGCTTTTATCTGATGTCTCGTGGAGATCCTTCAATGCTTGCCAGATCTCGGCAGCTGTCTTGCCGAACGGGATTTGAGGCAGCTGATCATCGGTAACTGAAAGTTTGATGAGCATAACCGCTTCACGATTACGATCATCAAACTGAACTTGAGTCACATTGACTCTGGTAGGACGACTCTTGTACCCTGAACAAGCGCCTCAAGGCGACAGTACTCGAAAATCATCAACATGTGTTGCTTCCAGGTGTTATAGTTCATGTCGTTGAAACGCTGACTGCCTTCCAGCATAAAATTGGTGAGAGATGCCATTGCACGTTTTTCAATGAAAAAGCGTGAAAAAACAGAGATGGCACAAAGTTCGAGGCAGATTGATGTAAGACCCAGAAAATTTGAAGACACCCAAAGAAGAGCACAAAAAACCCAGATAGAATTTGCTGTCAGATTCTAAATCCGGTGGCTCATAAAATGAGGCACGGAAAATGATGCACCCAGAAAAAAGCGAGATTGGCCCAGTTGAGATCTGCAAAAACCCACCAGGAATCTGCAAAAAATTTGTTAATCCAACACGGAAAACAAGGTTTTTCGAAAAAATCCTACTAGAATTAAGAAACTAGAAAAATTTTGCAGAGTTTTGTATACAAAGGGCAGATTTGACCAAAAAAAATGCAGATGAACACCAGAACCAGGGTCGGGTTTGAGGAAGAATGCTGGAAGAACACGAAAAAACACAAGTATGGCAGAGGAAATCTAACATGAAATGCCCAAAAAGTAGGCATCCAAGTGTTGACACGACTGCAGAACAGAGACTCCACCACAAACGCAGGGCAAAATAGCAGAGTCGCGCAGCAAAAGAATGATCACAGACGTAGGCCAGTGTCGTTTAATGAAAACAAAAAACCTTGAAAGAAAACCAGAAACGGGCAGACACGTATTGAACTCGTGCTTTTCTGGCGATTTGCAGAGATATAGTGCACAAGGGCAGGAAAAAACATGAGCAACACCTGCGAACGGCTCAAATGGACAAAAAACATGATTTACAGATCACAAATAATCTAGAAATCCTCTAAGAAAAAGTCACGAAAAAAGCAGAAAAAAAGGTGTCGAAACCCTAGTTGGGTTTGTGAGGAAAAAACAAATGCAAAATTTTTTAATTTTTTTGAACACACTCGAGCAAAGAGGGCTTCGAAAATTTTAAACAAGTAATTTCAGAAAGAAATTAAAATTTTTCTAGAGGCCCTCTGATACCATATTATGGTAAAATAATGAATGTGCTATTAAACAATGACCATGAATGATCAATATATACAAGTACATAAGAGAATGTTTCTATAACGAAGAGGAGAGATCAAATAGAAACATCTTGTAGAGAGAAAGAGAAAGTTTCCATAACGAACAGAAGGAGTTTATGGAAGCATTACAAAAAGGAGTGACCATTAGAAAAAGATGGAAGAGAGAGTAAAATAGAAACTATCTATTATCTATTATCGTAATAAATTCAAGTTCTTAAATCTGGTTTCCAAACTCCTAAATCAGAGTTCCTGATTGCAAAATCTGAACTTTCAAGTTTCCCAAGTCCAAAATCCAATTCCTAAATCAGAATGTCAAAAATCAGAGTTCCAAGTCCAAGTTCTTATAACAAAAAGTTGAAATCAAAACATAACGGATCAGACTTCACTAATTCCCAAAATTCAAGTTTCGAATTAGAAAATCAGACTTTCCAAGTTTCAAAATTGTTTACTCCCTTGTTTTATGCACAGAGTACACAGAGATTCAAAGAGAACATGAATAGACAATAATTCAGCATTAACACATTGCACATGATATTGGCAGAAGGATGTATCTTTTATTCCATATAATGTCTGTACAAAAGGTAACTTGTTCCTGATGCAAGTCTTACATATATAAAGCACTCAACGATTGGTTGAGCATACCAACCGTCGGTTCCTACAACTTCCTACAACTATATAAGAACCCATTTGTATTTACATTGCCATAACAACCCAAAACATAAAGAATTATTATTAATAACTAAACTATGGCTAACACAAGCCCCCAAAAAAGTAGTTTTCTTCCAAACGACAAAAAAACAAAACAACAAAGCTACTGAGAAGAGAGGAGAAGACGTCCCTGGGATGGTGGAGGACGTCGGTCATGAAAGGCTGCCAAAGGAGCCCCATGTCCCGCTCAGCTATCATCTGCTTCTCCCTGGCCACCCTCATCAATGTAAGTGCATCTATCAAATCCTTCTTCGTACGTTCTAGATCCCCTATAGTGGCTCCCAGTTCTAATGCTGACAACTGCCCCTCCTTCCCATCTCTTGCTACCTTCTCCTGAGCTAGTTCATTCTCCAAGGCAATGGTAACTCTCTATTGCTCTACCAATCTCACCTAAGTGGTTGTCTCCCGTCCTAGGGCCAGTGCACTCTCTTCTTTTGCTTTCCAAGCGAACTGGGATGCCTCTGGAGCTGAAAGAATGTCTCATGGAATATCGCTCCATATTGTATAAGATGCTCATCATGCCTGCCTGCCTGCTCCTCTAGAATATGTGTTCTGCTCCACTCCATCATCTCTGCAATCTCTATATGGGGCCACCCTTGCGCTGTAACTGCTCTGTAAATTCCCACTCACAGTCCCCTGCATAAACTTGAGGAGCCTCTCTACCTCTTTCGTGAACAGTCTCATGTCCAATTGTTTAGTGAGGTTTGCCACCCCATGTGCTACTGCAGCCGCCCCTTCCAGCTCTGCCAAATATTGCTAGATGGATGCGAGGGCATCGTATCTATGGGGTTTGGGAACCAGAGTGGAAGCCTCCTCCTAAGTGACCTTCGGCCCAACATCTCTTGTCACCCTTGTCTCCTATACAGATATATTCCTCTATTGAGTGCTCCCTTCCTCTATCTCAATGACCTCCCCCTGCACTCCTAGTGGTGCCTCCTTTGCCTGCTTTTGCCCGGCCTCAGTCTCTTCTGTGTGTTAGACCATCAACAATATGGGCGATTGTGGTGGGATATCACAAACCCCCATCTCAAACCTCTCCAACAGATTGTCCATCTCAATCTTGTCATCCATACCCTCAAGGCACTTGTACTACATCCCTGCTTGGCATCTCCCTCCAAATCTCCTGTATCTCGGTGTACCAATGTGGTGTCCTCCTCTGCTGGATCCTTGTCTGCCCCTTCGGTCCTGGTACCCAGACCTTTGACCGTAGGGGTCGTACCCTTTGTCATAGGGATCAATCCTCGAATGTTGGGGCCAAGCCCTCCGTCGTAGGGACCGCAACCTCGGTCGTGGGGGTAACATTTCCGACGGCAAGTGCTACCACCAATGCTACGGGAATGGCCTGCACAAATCCTCATGAGGTTGCAATGCGAAGAGTGGTTGGCCCTACTCTATGTGTCCTCAAGTCGACCACCCTCTGCGTGTGACGTACCTAACATGCCCTCTCAGTCGTGACCAAGCACGCAGTGGGTGGATGTTGTGCAAGAGTAAACACAATTTTTACCACTGCAGACCGTCTAGCTCCCCAGTTGGCTACCACTGGTGTCGTCCTCTTAGCAACGGTTTCTCCTTCATCATTCTCCCCTTCAGCCACCTCCTTCTCCCCTCCCGCTGCTTCACTCTCCCCTCCGGTTGTCTCCTCTACCTCCACTACCTCCTCGCTACCCCCTTCATACACTGACATGTGGAACCCTTCCTCCGCTACGCTCTCACTCTCCAAGGAAGATATTGCCACTGTATCCTCTTCCTCCTCACTACCCTCGTCCCCTTCCCCTATACTCGTTGTCACCTCCTGCCTAGCTCACTTTTGAGGGGGTTTTGTTTCGCTGCCAACCGTAAGAGTGTCGAGATGCATCCAATAGTACATGGCCAGCTAGTACGGCTCCACTCTGCTAGCTGGTACAATTTTCCTCCACTGGTCCGGTGGCACTTGTGTCCTCAAGGCTTCTAGAAATAATGCAATAGCATGGTGTGGCATGCAGAACATTTTATGTTTAAGATGAAAGAACTCTTTTATACATTTTGTGGTGTGGCATGTAGAACGTTTTATGTTTAAGATGAAAGAACTCTTTTATACATTTTGATAGTACCTACCCCCAATTGTATACCCTTCCATTCATAAGGTCATTCATCAACCTAAACATCCATATGGCAATATCAGACGCCCTACTGGATCCTGTAAGCTTGCTCTCCACTAAATCCATAATACAATCAACTACGCAGGTAAGGGCCAAGATTCATAGCTTCAAAAATGACTCTTTTGGTTCTTGAGAATAGGGTGAATCTTTCTTAGCCAGCATTAGGATTACACCCCCTACCCATATTCCCGGGCCAGATTAGGTATTAAGGAACCTCTTCTTCTTTCACCTTTCCTTCGTGGTTTCCTCCTTGCTTTACTACACTTTCTAAGCCGTCCTAATTGGTGCTTAACTCGAGATTTCACCACTTCTTCTGATGAAGAGGAGGAAGATTCCTCCACCTCAAATACTCCGAGTCAGGATGCCGGCGCAGAATCAGACGGAAAAGAAGGAGGCCACCCGCCGGAAACCGACGAACCCCCCACAAAACGAACCCGCCGCGATTGACGAGTTAACATTTCCACTCAGCAAAGACAACAAAGCATTTCTTTAGTCCCCTGTTGTTGTTACTACTCCACAAGTTGTTCCATTCTTGTTGGGAGAGGTCGGGCATGCAAACCAATTCAAGCACTAATTTCTTCTCTTCCAAGGACATTTTAGATGAGGGTTTCATTGCAAAATAACCCTTCAAGGGGACACCAAATACTTTTGCAAACTCCTTTGGTGAGAATGAAACCATCACTATGTGGTCGAAATATCGTATTATAGATTTGTGGGAACGACAATCATATCCCACAACCATGGACTGCAGTACTAGTTCAAACTCCCGAATATTAAATACAAGCATTAGAATTATTCTGTCTACCTTAGTCTTTCGCAGGGAGTCCTTCACGTGGTTGTTGTCTGGAGTGCTTTCCCACCATGTCCTGCACTCACTACCAGTCACACTCTCGAATGTAAGAGTCTCCACAGTCACTGGCTCATCATTTCGCACCTTCCCTCGTATTTTCTTCTTACTGCTTGAAGTGGCCATACTGCTTGCAATGACTTTTTCTTGTCAATTCCAGCTTTATACTTGATTTTGTAACTTCCCATATTGGGGTTGCCATAACTGCCCTTCACCATCAATTCTTCAACCCTACAACTCCCCTTCAACTCTCCAACCGTATGATACCCGTGTGATCCTTCCTTTGTGGGCCTAGCAGCACATGCTTGTCCGTACGGGTCGTACGGTGTATGTAGTTTGGCTTGTCAGCGTGCGGACGGGCTTGTGTTGTACGAATGAGATTCTTCCCTTATTGTGTCATACGTATCTTTTGTCTATACCTATGTGTGATCTTACTCTGTTCGTACAGTCATATAGTAGAACTACATATGGTTCACTTCACCCGTACGGTGGTGCCGCCTATTTGTCTGTACGGTGTATGGCCTCAAACTCCCCTCCACCCGTACGGCATATAGCCTATGATTGTTTTTTCTCAGTCGTATGATGTGCAGTTTCGCTTGGTTTGGTAGTACGACATACGTACAGGAATGCTTTCTGCAGCAGTCATACAGTTGTAGCACCATACAATGGCAATATGTGATCAGCGTACGCTGATCTTGGCCTATGGTTTGGTTGCAATCTCCACCCCTTTGTACGGCTAGTGTTCATACGACCACTCTTTGATTGCAATGCCCACCTCGTACGGCTCGAGTTCGTACAATATCACTAGCAGAATTGTGATTTTCTTATCTCCTTGGTTCACCCTCCACTCGTCTTCCTTCTGGCCTTTGCAAAATGATTTGGTCTCTAGACAACTTATAGATACTTCTAAGGGTTACGTTTTTCTTTATAAGGAAGATTAATTCTTTTATTTTTCTATAGCATCTCTTTTTATTTTTCCTATCTTCCTTTACTTTATTTCCCTTGTGTCTTTTATAATTCTTTCCAACATTAGCTTTTTTACCATTCCTTTTTCTCTTTTTTATTTTCCATTTCTTTTCTTCTTCATTTCAATCTTCTTGACCTTTCAGTTCATCTTCTTCATGTGGTCCCTTGCATCCTTGTCCCGCCTTTGTACGTTTCCCTTTAAATTTTTCATTTCTCCGCAAATGTTCTCTTCATTTTCATAGCCTTCTGGCTTCTTTTCTCCCTTGCTCCACCTTTTTGTTTCTTCCCTGATTCTTCGTTTTCTTTGCTCATTCTTTGTTTTGTCCCTTTTTCTTCACTATTGCAGACCTTGACTTCAAATGCATACTACCACATGTAAGTCCCTAGAAGCGTCTTGTAACTCTCGTTTTCACAGCAGGTTCCCATATATTCAAGGTCCAATATTTTGTCGACTGAGGGTGTTGGTCCCACACCCTTATAACTCTCGTCCACATATCAACCACCATATTTTTGGTACATTACCACTTAGTATCCATTCAACATCAGAGGCCCGGTCGGGTTTGGTATTACTTTCCACAGTGCATAGGAGGTAGGCCGATACAGGACTTCTTTCCCTTCAACAACACACTTTTGGACGATGTGATCAATGTATCCATCCCTTTCTGTGATGAATAGATCATCCGTTTTCAAGACCATCTTTAAGCATGGTGCAAGAGTGGCACCATACTCTTCAAGGTCAATTTCCTCCTCCAAATCCTCCTCCCAAACTTCCCCCTTCACTACTTGTTCCATTTTGTGTTTTTCTTCGACCTCCTCGTTAATGTCATAGGACACAAAGCCTTCTTGTCTTCCCTCGTATGGTGTCTTCCACCTCTAGTAGCCATTTATTCTCACCCATAATGCAGGTGGGCCAAACAGTGCATTTGTGAGATGTTTACGTACTCGGGGGATGGCAACACCTTCAACATGTTTCATCGCAGCCGCTGCTCTGGTGCCATCATGGGTTTGGCGCAATCCAAGTCTAGTCTATATGGATCCTCTATGATAACTGGATCTTCTTTGATTTCTTCACTGCGTCCAATTGTCTAGACTCCTCTGGTTGCATACCCCCAGCATACTAATTGCTATATCTGGCCTTCCTCTTTATAAATTTTGAGTTTTGAGTCGTTTACTGGATCTCTGATGGGGTTATAGTCCAATGTTGATACTTTAACTGCACCATTCAATCCCACTTCCCTGACTTTATATGGTCCCAGTCAACAAACTCGGAACTTCCCGAGTCGAAGTTCATTACGGTCATTGTACTTGAGTACCAACTACCCGGGCCGAAAGTTCATCCATCGGAGATGCTTGTTGTGCCAAAACTTTCGTCTCCATTGGACCACCTTCGTCGCCCATTGTACATGTTGGTTCCCAAAACCGTAGATTGGAAATCCAAGAGCTTTTGCCAATTCTCCTAGATTGCTTCAATCAGTCTTGGCCAACGAACGAGAATAATCTAATTCCCCTACACTTTAGGCTTCGCTAAACCTAGGTGGGTAAACCCTCACCCCAAACACAAAAGATGTTTTTCTATAGCGAATTTAAACTTTCTTGATTTCTCAGGATGGAAAATGTTCCCCGAGTCTAATCAGAATAAGAATATTTGATTCTTATTTAGTGTTTGAATATTATGAATGCTTATGAATGCTTTGTAATAGATTTTTTTTTTTGTATAGGGAAAATTCTTTGGTTACGAGATAATATATTTCACAAGGATGAAATGAAAGAACTTCAATGCTCTTACAACTGTAAAAAAACCTTCTTTGACGAGATACACAGGCCAGTCCCTTATCCAACTAATTAGGCAGAATGTAGTCAAGCTTTGTTTGAACCCTCATGTACACTTTGCAATTCAATTTTAGATTCTCTCCCCCATGACATCAAGGATGAATTGATAATAATATTTGTTATAGTCTAAATGAATTTTAATTCCTTGGCAGGAAACCAATTAGACAAGGATTTGTATAGATGAGAGCTTTGTATACAACCCTTGATACTCGAAAACTAATATTAAAAACTTATATTTTCCGACATCTAGCAGTAAAGAGAAAACTTTGTGTAACTGAAAATGCAAAGGACCAATCCAATCAAAAACAACGAACTTACTTCTTCAATCTTGGGTAGGAAACAGATTTTTTTTGTATTAATCAAAAAAGTGAATACAATTGATTTACATTTTAGTTGCAGTCACCATCTATGCTCTCTTCCTACAGTACCATCTTCCTCCTTTTTCTTATCTATTTTTTATTTTTTATATCTTTGATTACATTTTACACCACATATATATATGTGGATAAATGGTTTTCACACCCCTTTAGGGTGAAGAGACACCACTTTATGCTAAAATTAAAAACTTCTTTTGAAAAAACTAATCAACAAATTAACTAATAACTACCTATCTTTCGGATTTGGCTTTGGTCGAAAATCCAAAATAGATTGTACCAACATAAGATTTTGACTGGAGATAGGAAATTTGATTTTCCAAACTAGGTCTATTTTAGATTGTTAAATTTCGATCATTTTCATCCTCTGGCAACATCATATTTGCAGCATGTCGAAATTACAGCATCTCTGAAATCTTTGCTCACAGAATTTTGATTGTTCTTTCGCCATTTCGCAACTCATTAAAATGCCCTCTGCGAAATAGAGAAAAATCGTTGTTTCTCTATCCTTCTCAATGATACTAGCGAAATAGTGAAAAATCACTATTTCGATGCCCTGTAATATGATACTTGCGAAATAGCAGAAGTCATTGTTCTGTTGTCTGTGTTTTTTGTCCCTGTGAAATAGCGAAAATGGTTCCTTTTGAATGTTTCCAAGGTGATCTCATATTTTGACCTCTTCAATACACTTTTACCTTTGAAACATTAATGTCAATAGGTAAATTTGATGCTTCTAAATGGAAAAAATTAATGCTCCAACAGTACCGTCATACGTCATTCGCCCAACTTCATGAGAGTAAACAATCATTCCTTCAAGCTCTTAGCATCCCCGACCCGGTTTCTACTGCAATTCTCAGGCTTGGTACGGGTGTGTGCCCTGTCATCACCTTGTACGTGGTACGATATGCCCATAGTATGACAGGGAGCCTCTCTTCCCAATCTTCCTATTCCACTCTGCATATCTTGTATAGAATTGCCACCAACACTT
The DNA here is from genome assembly GCA_018584345.1 of Thuja plicata. Classification (NCBI taxonomy): domain Eukaryota; kingdom Viridiplantae; phylum Streptophyta; class Pinopsida; order Cupressales; family Cupressaceae; genus Thuja; species Thuja plicata. Next base: position 1,414,563 of record MU227026.1, read on the forward strand.
TGTTTGTTGACTCAGCTTGCCCATTCGCTCTAGGGCAATACGGACTTGATAGGTTGAGAAATATCCTAAACTCCATTGTCATTGTCTGGATTACTTGGTTCACAAAATGTACCCCTCAGCCGCTTGTGATTTGAATCGGCATGCCGAATCGCGTCACAATTTGTTCATCCATGTTAATGTTTGTAGCTTCAGTCGTATGATCATTAGAATACATATAATATATGTTGATTAATAATAATATAATATATATCTTATATTATTATTAATCATATGAAATTTAATATTTAATATTAAATTACTATATTATTCTTAATTAATAATTGATTGATGAAACATTATAAGATTGATTAGATTATAATTAATGGGAAGAGGCATGTCCTTTCTTATAAATAATAATGAATAGACATGTCCCATTTAGGGACATGTCTCTCTTAGCCTCATTCCCAATATAAATGAAACAGAGATTGTTGCATTTGGAAAACACATACAACATAGAATGCTATTCCATTTGCAGCTATCCTAAAACTTAACATGGTATCAGAGCCATACTGCAGATGTAAGAGAGTAGTTTGTTGATGGTGAATGTGTGACTCTCAGAAACCACAGTCTCAATACAGGGACCATATCTCACAAATCCACCATTGGATTTTGCTGAATTTCGGATATGTTGGTGAAAAACAAATTTTAAAGAATCTCACTAGAGCGATTGGAGAGAAAGTGTGGGGATCAAAAGTTATGACGGACTGTGTACGAGTTTATGTGAAACTCCTGAAAGTGGTTTTCATTAAAGAGATATATTAATTTGTTATGATCATGGTCAAGCATTAACAAAGAAGAATGTATTCAAGGAAGTGTGTCTCTTTCTAGAAAGAAAGAATTAATAATAGAGTGTCACCTCTCTTGGAGCAATCAAGTCATTTCACAAGAAGACATGAGTATTGTTCAACGATATAAGAGTGGGAATTGTACATTGTGGGGGGAATAATAACCAATGTTACATTTCCATTTGAACCATCCTTAGTGGAGAGAGAAAATGGTGATCATCCACACTAGGCTTTTGCTTTGCATGAAGGTCGTCGACATGGCTAGCACGAACAACATTATGATCTCCTGCAGCATGTCCGCCGCAAACAACTTCAAATTTTGATGAGTTGATATTTCCTATATGGGCTCACCTTACAAAAGGAAATATTTGAAACTTGATAAGTACTTCATATTTTATTAATGCACATGAATTATTGAGTTTGAAATTTATGCTATAATATTGGCTAGTAAAATCTTGTATGCTTCTATCTTTGGTATTTCCATATGAGATAGTTTAGTTTATAAGCTATTTGTAATTT
>MU227026.1:1417280-1429780 GCA_018584345.1 Thuja plicata
TAAATAATAATGAATAGACATGTCCCATGAAGGGACATGTCTCTCTTAGCCTCATTCCCAATATAAATGAAAGAGAGATTGTTGCATTTGGAAAACACATACAACATAGAATGCTATTACATTTGCAGCTATCCTAAAACTTAACAGTCCAAGAATCTTGCAGTACTGAGTGCGATGTTGTCTAGCGGTGCCTTGCCTCTGCCCACTTCGTGAGGTACTTCGTGGCCACCACTATGTACCGACACCTATGCATGTTGCTCACCTTCAATGGTCCCACAAAATCGAGATCCCATCTCTTGAACAATTCTTGTGGTTGCGAAGGGAATAAGGGCATGAAATCTCGTTTCAATGGTTTGCCTGCCCTCTCGCAAGTATCGCAAGCCAGTACCCACTCTCGAGCATCCGTGTGTAGGATCGACCACCACAATCTTGCTAGCAATACCTTGCTACGCTGGCATCCGGCCCCATGTGGCCTCCTGCCAACCCTTCGTGCGACTCCTTTAACACCCCTAGTATCTCTTCCTGCATTACACATCTTTGGAGGACTTGGTCTGACCCCATCTTGTACAACAGCTCGTTGATGAGTTTGAGGTCTTGCTTTTTTGGGCCAATTTCCTCCTTTCACTTAGTGACATGTTATGAGGGAATGTGGAAGTGGATAGGTATTGGCCAATGTTTTCATACAAGGGGGGTTAAGGCTGTAATCTGGAATAGGTGGGCATCTAGAAAGTCCTCATTTACTCCTTTTGGTACCTCACCTGATTTGATCCTCGAGAGTTGGTCTGCAATGACATGGCTCTTCTCGGGTTATACCACAATGTTGAAGGTGAACTCTTCGAGTAAGAGTAACCACCTACTTACCCTTGTATGATTGGTTTGTTCACCAAGTACATCAACACTTGATGGTCCACATAGAATGTGAACAGTGTGGTGAGTAGGTAGTGCCGAAATTTTTGAACGGAGTATACTATTCCAAGTGCTTTCCTCTCCGTTGTACTCTAGCTTTGTTCGGCCCTTGAGAGCAGGCGGCTAGCAAAGAATATAGGATGATACAACCCATATGAACCGGCTTTTGCGAGCGTGACGCCAATGGCATAGTTGGAGGCATCCACGTGCACATGGAATTCTTTGTCCCTGTTGGGGTACGTCGGGATGGGTGCACTTACCTGTCTAGATTTCAGCTCCTTGAATGCCTCCTTTTCTGCTCCCACACGAAGAATTCCCCCTTCCTAGTTAGCCTGTCTAATGCAAATAATATTTGGATAGAGCCTTTGATAAATCAGCGATAGTAGCCTACATGTTTGAGGAAGGATTTCACCCTGGTCACATCCTTCGAGCTCTCCATCTGGATGATGACTCCTACCTTATCGAGGTTTGTCTTCAGTCCCTCCTTACATGTTATTTGGCCAAGTAGTTTACCCTGCGGTACCATGAACCGACATTTCTTTGGATTGAGTGTCAGTCGCACTCTCCGACATCTATCCATACATTCCTTCAACGTCGAGAGGTGGTTCTCCTTCCCACTATAGATGGACCAGTCATGGAGGAAGCCTTTAAAATTTCCAACAGACATCTTGTCAAATATGTGTAGTATTATCCTCTAGAATGTGGCGAGGGCATTGCACAGTTCGAAGGGCATCCAATTTTACGCATACTCTCCATCTTCAACCACAAACATGGTTTTTAATTTATCTTCCTCTGCAATGCTAATTTGATTGTAGCCCGAAAACCCATCCACAAACGAGTACATCTCATATCCCGCCACCTCCTCCAATATGCTATTGGTGAATAAAATGGAAAAGGGGTCCTTAATGGTAACCGTGTTAAGACATCTAAAATCAACGCAAATCCAGATCTAATTTGCTTCTTTCTTCAAGGAGATGACAATGGGCGACACCCACTCACTTGTCTGCACCCTGAAATGATGTTTGCTTCCAACATCTTTTCTATTTCTTCTTGTACCTTGGCAGCATAGTTCTTATTCATACGGTACAAACTCTTTCGTACAGGTCGTGCATCTGGTACAAGAGGAAATCGTGGACACATAGCTCTGGCGGTATGCCTTTCAGATCCTTGTACATCTAGGCAAAAACATCTTTATACTCCAAGAATTCTGAATGCAGTTGTCTTGAGTACGGGGTCTCAATCGTCCCCAAACAAGATTTCCTTCGGATTGTCCCCATCCCCCAGGTTCACCTTCTGTATACTTGGCTCTTCTTATTTAACAACCTTGTCCCTTTCGAACCGATGGGCCAGTGTGTCATCCACCTTTGCCATGCCTTCTTTGTACTCGTCGTACTCGAGAGGAAAAGTCACTCTTCGGCCCTACTTCAAATTCCCAACATATTGCAGTCCGAGTGGAAGACTTCATAGTCCTTTTGCCAATGAAACAGCCCATTGAGGGAATTGGTTTCGTCTTCTGAACAATTTTCCAGTTCCAGTATTCCCTAGTCGTTGGATTGCATCCCCCCTCCTTCCATGTCAAATTCCTCGCCTTTGAACTCTGAATCTAATGCAAATTCCTAGCTAACTGCCTGGTTCTGCAAGTCAATTATGTACTTCCTTCCATCACTCACAATAGAGAGTGTGTTCTTCTAGCTGTGGTTCGCCTTCGCTCTGATCAACCAGCCCCTTCCAAGAAGGGCATCGTATGCCTTCTCTAACAAAATGACCACGAAGTCCAAGAAAAATTGTTGGGTACCAATGATTACCTTCTGGGTCATGAGTGTTCCAACTGGTTTGATGTTGTGTTGATCAGCATCTACCAAATGGAAGGTTGGCAGCAAGAGTATCGGCTTGCCAAGGGCTTTCCGTGTCACCTCCGGCAGTAGATTTACACCAAAGCCTTTGTCCACAATAGTGTTTGTTAGTCTTCATCCCATTATTTCCATTTCTACCACGGTCGATTTCCTCTCGACACCAACCGACAGCAGCATCAGATTTGTGGTGGGACTGTCTTTCTATTCCTCCATCAGCTTGCCATTGTCTTGGTCGCTTGTGTTGTTACCAACTACATTGGTAATGGCCACCTTCAATTGTGTCATGGTCTCCAGAAGGTCTGACACTCGTACGGGTACAGTGGCTTGCAACATCTGCCTCATAATGTTCCTTTCATACTCTAACCGTAGGGGACAGCTGGCAGTGTCATGTGACGTTCTTTGTTCCTCCTTTATTGCCCGTTCGATATCAACCTTGGCTTCCCTCAGCCTTTCCTTCTCTATACAGGGGTCAAGGTATGTCGCCTTCTCGGCCTACAGCCTGGTGAATACCAACACCTCCTCTAGGTTTTTTTATGTCCAGAATGTTTACCCCTTTTTGCTTTGGGCAGTCGATGTCCTCATGGTTGCCTAGACCACACCATTTGCATAGCAAACTTCCACCTCCTTGCCCGCTTTGACAACCCCGTGCGAAGTGTCCCCACTCGTTACACCTCCAGCATTGGATCATGGGTCGCCCCTTCGCATCGTACTGGATCCAGCTTCTATGTGTATTTTTATTGCTATTATTGTTGTTGTTGTTCACTTGTCGGTTTTTGCGATATCCACCCGGCGAGGCATTAGAGTTTGTAGCTGGCCTGGGTGGTGTGGTTGGTGGAGTTGCCTGCTCTCCTTACGTGAAGAGCACTTGGGTTCTCCTGGCTTTTAGGTTGTACAGGCACTCTTTAATGGAGTGTCACAGAACTTGACAGATGTCACATGACTTCTTTGGGCAATTCACCTTTGTGTGGCCCTTGACCTTACAGTTGGTACACCACAATTCCTTGCCGTCCCTAGTACCTTCTTTCTCTGCTCTCAGCTCCATCATCTGCATCATGTCCCTTATGAGGGCCTGTATGGGCTTAGATTCTTCGTCAATGCTTTCATTCATAGTGTCATCATCGCTGGCCTTTTTCTTCCGTCGGGACGCCTTGTTCTCACTCTCAATATTCATTGCCCAATTATAGGCATTAGCCTAGGAAGAGAGGGGCCCACTTTCATTTTCTTCCATAGAGAAGGAATCAGACCTTCAATAAGCCACCTCTTTTTCAATCCATCAGCTGGCTAGTTTTCCAACTTACCGAGAAGTTCTCTGAGCCAAGAATTGTAGGCCCATACAGTTTCATTCTTTCCTTGTCTCATGTTATAAATTTATGCTACTATCTCGTAGTCATCTCGTAGCAATTTAAATTCTTCTTTGAATGCCCTTTTCAAGTCATTCCATGTTTTGTATGCTCTTGGTAAGTTTGTGTACCAGTCGATGGCAATTCTCCATGTAGTGGCAAGGAATGCCTTCAACCTAATAGTCATGATCATCCTCGCCATTGGCCTCGCATATGGTCACACACGTTTTACAATGGCAGGCAAGGTCCTCTGATCCATCCCCTGTGAATTTAGGGAGCTTTTGCTTCTCTGGGGTGTTCATCATCTTTCTAGTTTGGTCGGCACCGTTCGTGTCGGACCCGCGTGGAGTGGCTCTTTCTCCACGTACCTATGCTATACTTGCACTCTCGACCATGCGCGAGCTCTCAACCTATCCACCTGCATCATTCACACCTTGTCACCTCCTTCGTATCAATACTCCTTTCTCCCCAAAGTTTTTGGTTTCGACACCCTATCCTTGGTTCCTCTGATATGATTAAATTCTCAATACCCAATAGGGTGTTCTCAAATAATTCCGCTACCTCCCTTTGGAGGCTTCTTTCTTTGACATATTCGTCACGTGCGGAGTGCACTGACGGTTCGCTTCGTATGGAGTCACACTCCGAACTGTCCTTGTCGGTCACTACCGGTATGGAAGGATTGCTCACCTAGTCGGAAAGATCCTCTCCTACCTCGTCGGAGAGTGGTAGGTTTCTGGCAATCTCCTCCCACTCTCGCCTCATACGTTGTGTTTTGCCTTCCCTGTCAATGGGCCTCCACCTCTCATTACTCCAGCTTCGATTGACTCTGACTTTTGCTTCATGGTGGGCTTTGAGATTCTTCGACGATTCTCTACAACCGTCATCTCTCACTTTGCTCCTTGATTCGGAGAGATCTTCTCACAGATGCTTCTTCTCTCTCTTCTTCTTTCTCTCTCCTAGTAGGTCTCCTGTCTTTATTTGGCAGAAGGGACATTAATTAGTCGAGTTGTCGAAGGTACGACGTATTTTTGTGTCACAGTCCTCCCTCCGGTTCCTATCCTCATACCATTGTAGTATATGTTGTCTGCATTGCTCCCGTTGCTTCTCCTCTCGGCGTTCTTGGAATTCAATCAAGTTGTGAGCCAACAACCTTGGAAGGCTTCCCAGAAGATCATACACTAGAGTGTGCGCTGTGAGTTCGGCACAAACTGTCAACCAGGACCGCTCTCCCCCGAGCTTCCCGTTGCACGTACTAATCAACCGAAACTTCCCACGTGTGAACCGAATCCTGTCAACTGATCTTCTTGGGTCTCTTCCCTGTTGTCCTCAGCGTCGTTGTCAATCACTAGTACTTGTTGAAGGTGCGGCTCATTATTCCACTATCTTGTATGTTTGCCTTTCCTCAGACTTCCAGATTCGATCAGGCAACGATGCCAAAACGTTTACTCCCTACAAGGTATCTCATTTTATGCAAAGAGTAAACAGAGATTCATACAGAACTTGAATAGACAATAATTCAGCATTAACACATTGCACATAATATTGGCAGGAGGATGTATCTTTTATTCCATGTAATGTCTGTACAAAATGTAACCCGTTCTTAGTGTCGGTCTTACATATATAAAGCACTCAACGGTTGGCTGAGCATACCAACCGTCGGTTCCTACAACTTCCTACAACTGCCCATGAACCCATTTGTAATTACATTGCCATAACAACCCAAAACATAAAGTATTATAAATGACTAAACTATGGCTAACAAGAATCATGTCCCAGAGTGCAAATTCAGATATCCAAGAATTCCAAGTGCAAGTTCCAAAATCAGAAAACTTTCAACTCCTAAATCAGAACTCCCAATTGCAAAATCTCAAATCAGATTTCCAAAATCATAAATTCAAGTTTTCAGTTTCAAAATCTGATTTCTGTTTTCAGTCTCCATTCCTAATCCACATCCAAATTCCGCATTCAGAAGGCCTAAATCAGGAATCCCATCCCATTTCTCAATGTCAGATTTCCAAATCAGATTCCTAAATCAGAATTGCAAGTTCCAAAAGTCCTGATCCAAAGCCACTCCTAAGACATGATGGACTCCACTTCCTTCAAAGCATGATGAAAATCTAAGTGCAAGACTTGCTGTTACACCCACTCCCAATCCACGTTCCATTCCAAGAGGTATAATCTGATCCATACCTAGTTGCAAGTATCGATTCAAGGATGAATGAACAATACCAATCTACAAGCAATCCTAAGGCCCATGAACCAAGATTGATGAGGATCTAATGTTACTATAATGATGACCATGATGGAGTACACAATGATGGCTGTGTGGTGTTGTCATTGTGATGTCCCCTTTCTGAAATGGGATTTAATAATAAAATTAAAAATATTAGAATAAATAAATATATAATAATAATACATAATTAAGTATAAATAAAAAAGATAAATAATAATAAAATTATGATATAATTTAATATCACAATTTTGTGAAGTCTCTGGAGAGACAAAATTGCCATATGGAATCAATAGATCATGAAGAAGTTTATCGAAAACAATATATATATATATATATATCAATTAAAGATACTGACACAACCAAACATATAATAATAATATTGCCATTCGATAACCCTATGATCAGTTAAGAATAGACAATGGAATCGATGAAGATCATTCTTAATTTAGAAGGCATTGACTAAATGAATAGATTGGTTTTATATGACGCCATGGTAATGTGAAAGCCTCTGGGTAATTGTCTTACACTTCAAAAGGACAAAGACGGCAAAAGAGGATGACTAATCGAATGAGTAGTAATCGATATTAATAAGACATTAAGATTAATTTTGAGCGCTTGATAACAAACAAAGGAAAACAACGAGGATGGAATAAGGATTAGTTAGAGTGAATTAATCTCCAATAAGGAGCAATCAACATGAAGTTAAAAGACAACTCCATTGGAAACATGTCTCTGTATGAAGGGGCATACACCTTCGTCCCATGGAAAGGCGTAGATGCTAAATTCAACCTCCAACAAGATGGAATAAACATCAGAAAATATATATATTCAGCAGTAGGATCGAAGGAAGAAATAAATATCAAATACGAACAGCAGAAAAGACAAAAGCATTCAATAGAGAGGAATAGGAGATTACAGCTGGCTTTGTGTCTGCATCACCTGTCCCTGTGGGAATAAGGTGCCATATCAAGGATTAGCCGCTATTCTACAACAAACTCGTATATGTAACAACCGCGTACATTTAAATATCAAGTTCCCAGTTGGAGTTATTAGGCACAACACTCAAACCACAACTGTGTATTGAGCAGAGCCTACATCCCTTGATTATCAACAAATACATATCACCATGGTCATAATATTTGAAGACATTAATATTCGAATAAAATAAGGAGATCGAATTCCTTTGTGCTCACATTATTGTGGCCATATAACAGCAGATACGACAATTATATAACATCACTGGTGATTATCGGGAAGGACAAATCAATCCCAGTGAATCTTGGTCTACCGAACCGATCATATAAGTGATCCTATCTATACAATATCCGGGCAATATAAAGAGTATCAGCGCAGATCATATAGATGGAACTATGACTTCTGTATCAATAACTATCTCTGTGTTGTTGATAACTTGATAATATCATAATGTTTGAGCTGAACAAGTATTGCAGAGTTCAATGTATTTGAAGACCAATAAGACTCACCAAGCATAAGGATATAACACAACAATGAACGACAAACTAAAGCATTGGTGTGAGTCACAGTCAATATCTTGATTGGAGACTACTGCCATAATATTGAGGGAATCATCAAATTGTTGTTGGCTATAGTTGGAGTTGCATGTGTACTAATCTGGGTTACCTCTGCCATGTCTGCATCTGAAGATAAGGAAATACAAGGACAGAAACAAATATATCAGACACTGGAATTATCAGGAGTTATTAGCAGAGCCAACACTGAAGACGGGAGTCTCTGACGCAAGAGGAGATAGCAACATATTCAACTTGGTGATCTATTGTCGAGAGCTATATTAAGCTATATTAAAGAGGAAATGTCGCTGGTGGATTACCTTTGTGAGCCAAACTCTTTGTAGTAGTAATAGTTGTGGGAGTCATGCATATCCTGCTCTCAATGTATTTGATGTGCACACATGATTGGAAGTATAACTGCGGAATCAACTATCGACAATAGAGGGGAGATACAGAACAATCACTTGCTTGATGCCTTCCAACACCAAGCAACTGAAGATTATTGTCATCAATACCAACCATATTCACTTTTGAAGGATCGATTACTATCAAGAAGTTCATGTATCAAGGCTTGTCATTAAAGCAAGACAATACCACACACAGGAGAAGGGGACAGTACAGTCATGCAGGTGTTCACATATGAATGCAAAGGATGCCTTGGAAGGGAACGAGGAATGCCAATGGATGAAGATACTCAAGGATTGGAGGAAGCTACAAGGTCATCAAAACAAAGCGAGACTGCAAGGGCCCCTCAACTCACCTACTCAGCAAAGGATGTCATACAAACTCAAGGGCAACTTCAGAATTTCTAGAAATCCAAGAAAATATCAGGAGAACATCAGGAGAACAAGAGGAACCTTGGGGTTGTCTTATCAGATCATATCCAATAAGCACTTAAGACTTCCTTGCTCAAGAGAGAATAGGATACACTCAGTATATTTTATTCTGTGTTCGTGGTGCGCAAAACCCTCATCAACAAAATAGTACGAACATCTAGCATCATATGGGATTCTTTGGTCTAAATCTCAAATGATATGTAACAAAGGTTGGCAGGCTGCCTCCTTGCAATGATGAAATGATGAAAGTAGTGAAGGGTTAATGAAAGCCCTTTGAAAGATGTTACAAGTGAGGAGTCAACTAGCTTCACTCACAAGGGCTTGCCTTTATTAATCACAATCTAATATTCAGCAAACAAAAGGTTTATGTAGAGCTACATTAACTCAAGTTGACCCTATTGGATGGCGAACATGGCATGGAATAGATACACCAAAGCTAAGGATGCTTGTCATTTGCTTCCTTTCATAGTTTGTGAATTCCTCCAATGCAAAGAGGAATTGGTCCACATATAGCTTCATCCACTCTATCAAAAGGAATAGGCTCACCTTTAGACAAGTGGTAAAGTTGGTGACCATGCATAGTGATTTACAACTTCAAGATCATCAAACTTTAGAGTCTCAATGGATTCCAATTGAATAGTAGTATGTCAATCTAGAAGACACCACCCAGATTAAGGAGAAGATAGCATAGGAGGGATTGTTTGAAGCATAGTAGCATTAATCTGGAAAAAATCTCCATTAATCAGGAATCGGGACCTCACCCGATTTTTTACCCAAAAAATCGTAGAAAATCGGTCAACGATTTTTTTGGTGTTGGTCAACAATTTTTCTGGAAAAAACGCATATTAATCAGGAAAAAATCTGATAAATCGTGAAAAAAACTGCGCCAGAAAAAACCTGCCAAAAACCCTAAAATATCTGCTCGACTTTTTTTATAAAGGCATGCCCGTCATTTGTTTTTTATAAACGCAAGCAGGGGGCAGAGAGAGACGATTAATCCTACGATTCACAGGGCAGAGTCGCAGACGATTCACAGGTAGAGGATTCACAAGGCATGATCGGGCATATTCCAGGTTTTTTGCTATATTTTTTCTCCATGGACGTTTTTTGCTATTTGCATATATTCATCGTTTTACTACGTTTTGCTATTTTTTGCTGTATATTCATTTTAGTATTTACTATATTCATAGTATATTAGTTTTTACTATTGTTTTTTATGCTATATTTTTTGCTATACTCGTCATTTTACTGTATATTCATATTTTTTGCTATGAATACAGTATAAGTATATATTGTGCATATATTGAAATCTATATTATTCAATATACGCACAGTATATAGTTATACTGTATTCATCGTTTGTCCACTATATGCGCGGTATATAGTTATATAGTTATACTATATTCATAGGAAATTCTGTATACTATATTCTCTACTATCTACTGGTCTAACTCTATATTTTATTTGCTCTCAATATATCTATGATGTGGAAATACCCTTTAATTTTTTTTAAAAAGTAATTTTTTACTAATTTTCTTTAAGTTATTACGGTTTTTTGTAAATCCGATTTTTTCCCAGTTTTTGAAAAAATCCTACTCTTTTGGTTTGCCGATTTTTTCCCAAAACGATTAATGCTACTATGGTTTGAAGTTCCATTGGATGAGGAAGCCCCTTATAGTGGCAGTGGCTCAAAGTCAAGACTCCAATTGATGGTGATTAGGGGCAGAAACATACTTTCTATATTTTTGTCATTTTGTAGTTCAAACTTGCAACCTTAGGGTATTTTGCTGTATTTTTTAATCTTATATAGTATAAATATATCATATGAACATTGACGGTGAATCATGAAAGCAACTAGATTAAGACATTTACTAATTTGTCCGACTCTCGCGTGAACTCTCAATTGAACTCCAATGTTATGTATTAAGGATCTTGAATGTATATGATGAGTGTCTTATCAATTTTATCATATGATTATTTAAAATTTCCCTGTATTTTAATATAGTCGTCCCCATTTCTACCCCCCAAAATGATCTCAAAAAAGTCCATCCCTAAAAAATCATCCCTCCATCCCCATCCTGGAAACTTGGTGGAACATAGATATTAGCTCAATATCAAGAAGCTTATGTCATTCTTTTACTGCTTTGAATAGAGATAGAGTTAGACATAGAATTGTGGAGCTATCTAAGAGCAGGAAACAGTGATGACAATTGCATAATACCAAGTTGAAGTTAGTGACTGAAGTCAATCACATAAATAGAGATAAAACATGAACTTTACTTTATTTCAATGTGTTCAGAATCTGATGTTATGTAAGGTTATTATTCTCTGACCTTAGATTCTGGGGTACTGAGGAGTTAACCACAGATTCCTTGTATTATATGCATACTGAATAGAAATAATGTTTATCGAAATTATATGTTCTGTAGGCTGATAAGAAGTGCTTAAAGAATTTTAGCAGTTAAAGAAAATGGCACCTCAATATTTGCTGGAACTAGGACCACTGCAACTGAAATGCTGATATGTATTTCAAATGCTTAAAAAAACTTGTGTAATAACCTTAGCCCTCTCAGAAAACAAAAACAAATCAAGAGCTTAAGATCATGTCTTACTGTAGGATCCATACGCATGTCAAGTGGTCCATCGTATAGCACACTAAAGCCCCTTTCTGCATTGTCTAACTGTGAAATTATATCACAAGGAAACAAAGACCCCGTTAATTTTGAAACACCTCAACAATGTGCTTTTTCATTCAACCACACAAATCAGAAGATTAAAAATTAAGTTTAACATAAGAAAAAAAAATTAAAAATTATTGTTGAAATTTGAAAAATACCAATTTATCCTGCAAACGCAATTATTGTTTCACAGATAATTAAGAGTGAAACAAAATAGGAACAATTAGATCTGTACTGTTTTTTGAAATTGAGGGCCATAGTTAAGGCGTTTTCCAAATGTTATTTGAATCGATACCATATCATGTTGTCTGAGACAATACCTGCATTGATGACATGCCCAAGTCCATCACAATCCCATCAACTCCATCTGCTAATAAGGTTTTATCCACTTGTCCCAAAACACTCTTGATGTCTTTGAAGTTGTTGCATACAATATTGAGTTTCAAATTTGAAGACATTGGACCTTGATTTTCATCAAGGATAGCCTGTAATTTAGGCTTTGCCTGCTCATGTGCTGCAGGATCTACATCAAGTCCAATGAACATTTGTAGCTCAGGATGTGCTTTAATAATCTGTACATTAACGTCATAATTAGATATATTAAACCATAGTTCATATAATATAATGCAATGCAACATAAATTATTAAAACACCGAGCAGATTTACAGGTTACAGAGCCATCCCTCTAACATACAGGTAGTTCAAGACATTTTTAAGTAGTACTTGAAAATAAATAGAAAAAAGTTATGTTGTCCACATTTATGATTAAATTTCATATTTTTGAGTGCCGATTTTGATAGAGGAGTCTAATGGAGGAGTTTCTAATGACTCAGACTTTGAATGAAGCATGTATGAAGGACCCACTACAAGAAATGATATATCTGTGCAACAAGGATCTATGTCAACTTAGAGAAAAAATATTTTTTTTAAATAACGAATTTCTGATAGGCTAAGTTCATAAACAATCTTAAGAACCTGAACTCATCTCTACCATTGAATTGACAGAAAATAGCAGTTATATATTTAATAAACAAACTTACAGCTATAACTAATATATAAGAAAATATTGAGTATGTGTTTAGAAAAAATAGAGACTTATAGCTAGAACTGTAAATATGAAAATTC
>MU227026.1:1450576-1476651 GCA_018584345.1 Thuja plicata
TTATATATTCATATAATCATTTATCCTTTTGCAATACAGAATTCCAAGTTTGAAGCATTGTTTTATACAGTTGTACGAATTGGCATCATTTTAGCGGTTTTAGTAATCATTGCGCAAAATTGAAATTATCTTGTCATCTTGCCATTAAAGGATTCCTTTCAAATATATTAATATTTTAACCATTCTGCTATAAGCACCCTGGGCTTGAGTATTTTGGTCCAGGAACAGGTATACCCGCCTTGGCCTTGCAGAGCCAGAAGTGCAGGGAACTCGGATCATACCATTCAGTTCCTTCAAGTTGGACATAGCTGGTTGGATATTCTGATATCAAGTTGGCAAGGCTTGCAGGATTCCAATCCGTCGGTTTTGAGAACCAACAGGTTGTATATCTGCTTGATTGAATTACAAACATGATTGGTCTACCATTCACTGGTATTTCCTATCGTGAGGACTTTGGGAGCGATCTCCTTCAGAGGAAATTATCAGGAGTTTTTGGTGTGGCGTTTTGGTGAAAGTCAAGCATCTATTTGCAAGTGCGGGGCCTTATCTCATTAAGCATAAGATATCTGATTGAGTCAGCGGAGACAGAAATTCCATTCATTGCTCAGTTTTAATGAAGAGAATGTTACCATCCTTGGCACAATCTGAGAAAGGTAACAGGGTTTATTGCCTAGTTATTTCGTGAAGGTTTTATAAAGATTAATCATTGTATTTGAAGCAAATATTCAGCCACATCATTTGTTACTCACTTGGCAAGAGCTGGGTGTGAATATGCTTGTGGGTGTTTGGATAGCAGCTGAAATGAGCCCTTGTGAAATTACCAGTAGATACTCTTGGCATCAAGCTTGGTACCGAACATAGCTTTTCCTCCCTGAAACCAGACTATGTAATTGGTGCAAATTGGTATTCAATAATGCATTTATGCACAGCAACTTACAACACTGGCATAAATATCCAGGTTGATGGTTATATCGATTAATCTATCTTTAATCATTGTTCTTCTGGTATTTGCTGCAAGTAAAGGTCAGAATCCATTTCTTTATAATCTTCTCTACCGGAAATTAAAGCAAATCTTCTGTTTGGTGAAATATGCTATCTCTGTCATGATTTGTATGCAAATTCTGTATGGCATATATGCAAATCTGAAGCAAGCGTAAACAGCTGAATCTGTTAAAGAAACCCAGAATTGAATCTGTTAAAGAAACCAGAATTGAAATTGTGGCAAATTAGAACTGTATGTATTCAGATTTGAAGGAACCATTGTGAGGGTCTTCACATCGACAAACACCTTTTCTTGCAGTTTCTGATAGCTCTTGTGATTAGTATATCAGTCTCCCTTTTTTTTAATAGGAGGGGGAGAAGACAAGAAAGAAGAAGAAAAACTCAAATGGAAGGTGGCGGCATGCACAAGGCAAGCCTAATTTAAAAGAGACAGTTGTATGGAACAGTCTGAAGAAGATTCAGCAAGTCATGTGTTCATTCTTTGGAAATGTAATGCCTGATTTCCAGCCTGAAATGGCTAGAGACCCCTGGTCCAAGATTGCATCAGTGCTTGTGTAATCTTAGCATTTTATGGTGCTTTTCTTATTTGGCACCAATGAGCATTATGCATCTGCTGCTGGTTTTAAACTCTATTTTTTCAGAGGTCTAGGGTCCCCAAACGTACATATCTATAGCGGAAAAAAATTATATCATGATGTACTCTTGTCTAAAATAAGTAGTGAGATGCATTTTGCATTTAATGGATTTGATATGCACCAAGAGGTGTCCAAAATACTCGAGGTGCCAATCCTCCCACTATATAAGGATAAAAACATGAGAACTAGCACCTCAAGTCCTCCCAAGGCATATAAAACCCTTATTAAGATGGATCTGTGCTACACTACTACTTTATATAAATATATATGATGAATAATAATAAAAATATATCAAAATTCACACGCATGTAGCCAATGGTATGAATAAAAGTTTTTATACATTTTTCTATGTACTAACTTTTTGGAATAGTTTGATCTTACATTTGTCTCTCTTTTATTCACCATTATTAAGAAGAGCTACATATCTATAAAAAGATTGGCCGTCAATGTTTAATATTCATATTTTTCTTCATTAGAAGCATCAAGGTGAATATCAACATTTGGTTCAAAAAAAATGGAGCGGCGACAGCGGCAGGTGTTGCAAAACGAGCACTTAGGGGAGGACCATAACAGCTATGGCAGAAGCAGAGGTTTGCAGAAGGGTCGGAGGCTCCCGAGGAGACCACCCCAAAAGGCTTGGTAGGATTCAAAAAGCAAACGCAGACTGGAGAATAGAGATTGCAAGAGATCACAAACAACAAGGAAGAGGTCACCGTCTCAAAGATGGGGGGAGCTTGTAATGAGCCCAACCCGACTCTGCTATGACTTCATAGATTTTGCAACCACAAATAATAAACTTTGCCAGGACGTATCACTTTATTTATATAATCAAATTCAAAACATAATTTTCATTCCACTAACATAATCATTTCCAGCAGATTATTTATTGAATGAGTCTGGAAGAAACATACATCGATTTATTTGAAATAAATAATGAAGTAAAACCTGATGTTTGCTCTATTTCCGACCACTGTTGTGATGACGGCCAACCATGCATCCACATTCTCACATATGCCGCAGTTATCAGCCCGTGAATGTCAGCAGACTGGTCACGCGGCATGCATTGCTGCAGCGTTGACAGTCCAGCACGCGAGGCAGACTCTCCAGCACGCAGGCAAATCCCACGCGCGGTCAGCAAGGAGCTCTCCCCACGTCAAAGCTCGTTCTGCCCAAACACGGAAGATTGATCAATGGCACAGAGCCACGGTCCCCAGTCTTACGCAGCCCAGTTGTCCACGCTACTTCCAATGAAATTCGGTCCCAGCTGCCAATAGTAATGTAGAAGAAGTTCCTCCTTTCACCACACGCGGCCAAGATAAATACACCGCCAGCTATTAGCCTTCTTCACTCTTCAGCAATGGTAATGATATCGACCTCTTGATGCAGGTCATAGTTCAAAATCCAACTTCAGAATTAATTTCTTCCTCCAAGTCACATGCAAACAATACGAAGGAAGTGTAATTGGTTATAATTCAGCAACCAATTATGGGACAGTTCCAGAAGAATCAGTCTTCCAGATGCTTAATCGACCCTTATACTTCAGCAAGGGCACAGTTCAGATAACCAGGAACAATTCTCAAGACAAGGTTTAATATAAAAATTCGATATCCAACTCCAAGAATGAGCCCATATTTATAATCCTTTTGTAGCCATAGTTTCCAAAAAGATGCATCAATTAACCACTCTCTGGAATAACAACTTCTAAATTATTATAATAATAAAGTATTATTATAATAATGTGGCTTTATTATTAATTAATAAGATATAGGTATTAATTAATAAATATGAACTCATGTGATAAATCCAACATTCACTGCTGGTAATGACTGATCGACATGGCCACTCACTGCACTGCCAAAAATAGTAACTGGCCCAACTGATTTACTATAAATAGTAAGTCTAGACTTACTAAAAATGGCAAATCTATCCACTGAGACCCTAAAACATACTGTCAACTCACGAGGGTCGCGTTGATGAGCTGACCACAATCAGGCTCCCAGAACCTGCTAATTTGGGGACATCACAGAGCCAGTGTTTTTTTTCTGTCAAGACATCAAGTTTTGCTACAATTGAGAGGAAAATGTGGAGACCGAAAGCGAGAAAGAAGCAGAAAACCCCAATTCCAGAGAAAGTTTGGACAGATGGTCTTAGAACAATTTCCCTACACATGGATGGGGAAGACTAGGAAGGAGTAGTTCAAAAATTGCGTGAGAGAGCCTTTTTCATGAAGTGGGCAGGTCCCTGGCTGGCCCTAGCAAGGATTCAACAATGGTGCTCGGAGACATGGGATGACTTTGTTTCAATACCCTTCCTAACAGGTTCTTTCTTGTTACATGTGATTGCCCAGAAGATAAAGAATGGGTTTTGCAGAATGGGCCCTTTCTAATGGCCAAGATAAGCTTCTACTTTAGGGACTAGATTTCGAACTTCGATCCTCTGAAGACAGAGATTAAGGTCCCTGTTTGAATTTGGCTAAATAACCTGCCCTAGGAATATTGGGATCTCTCCACTCTTGAACTAATTGGCAACAAGTTAGGACAGCAATGAAGCTAACGAGAGGGACTTTAGTGTTTACGCGAGATTATGCATCCTTTGGAAGCCTTTCATGTTGATATCTAAAGAGATAGAGCTTTGATCTAACGAAGGAATCTAGCGATAGAGGGTAGAGATTGAAGAAGTCATTGCTACATGCAAAATTTGTAGACAAGGACATTCGATGGACAAATGTTTCAGTAACAAGAAGGATAAGAATAAGTTGGATGGTCTTCCAAAGTGCCTCCCAGACCCAAGTATTCAAGGTAATCGGCAGGATGATAAGAAAAAGACTAGACAATTTGGAAAAGGAGAGGATCTCTCTCCACAACTAGGGGCTAGTTGTGTCGGAAGGTCAAGGAGTTGCAGGGTCATGAGAAGCAAGGTAAGGCCTTTTGTTTCAGAGAAAATCAATCCAAAGTATGAAAGGATACCAATCTTGAAAGACGTGGGGAGAGAATATGGTAGGTCTCAAAGAGAAACTGTGGAAAGGGCCTAGAGTGTTGTTTCACAAGATTTTAGTCCCCCCCTAAGGATATAGAGGAACTACTCTGGAAGACGGGGTCAAGGTAAATCACTCGCTCAGGCCACACGAAGAAAGGGAACACAATTTGGAGAGGAAACCAGAGCTTCAGGTCATATCACATTCTCAAGAAAGAAGCACCCGGGTAGAGGACCTCAAGTATGTAACAAGGCCCTTAGTCTCTCGACCAAGGTGTATGTAAGGAAAAGCCCATTTCAAATTCAATTGGCCCCCGCTATAGGTGATGGCGGATATAGTCTCCAGTGCTTATCTTTTTCCAAGTTGATTCCCCCCTCTCACCCCAAGAAGCAGATTATTAGAAAGCCAGTTGTCAGATTTTCCTTTGTGGAGGATGATGTGGAGAAAGTGGATCTTAAGTCAAATCGGGATGATTATCTTGACCTTGTTGAAGAAGATATTCTGGAGAAGAGGACAATTTGCCAGACCCTCTCTTATAATGCCAAAGTGAATGTGGGAGAAAAGATGAAGAGAGGAAGAAAGTCCATCAAAACAATTCTAGAAATGGCAGCTAATGCTAGTGGTAAGAAAAAAACTAGTTCCGAGAAGGGTGTTACCCTTCCTAGCAAATCATAAAGGCCTTATCATGGAATGTCAGAGGCTGCAATGCCCCTAACAAAAGGCGCCTGATCAAACATTGCTTTGATCAGGCCAGACCTGACATTATTCTTTTGCAAGAGACTAAGCTTGGTAAAGATGAGATTGGTCACTTTCTCAAATCAAAGCCTAAATGCAACGGGGCCTTTGTGGAAGCAAAGAGCCTCGGGGGGTTTGAGTTTCTTGTGGAATTGTCAGAGTATTAAGTCTGAATTATTGGAGCAGGAAAAACATTGGCAACTAGTGAAAGCAAGACCTCTTTCTTGCTCAATTCATTTTTTGTTCCTGAATGTTTAAGGGTCTTCAAACAAGGGTTCGAAGAAAGGGCTCTAGGATAATCTAACTTCTATCATCCAAGATGCTAAGGATGAGTTGACGGTTCTAGGAGGAGACTTTAATGCCATCAGAAGCCTAAATGAGAAGAAAGGAGGTCTAGGGAGCAACTACATTGACCAGAAGGAATTTCAGCAGTTAATTGACTCTAACAACTTGATTAAATAGGAGGTTTGGATAGGGCCAAATAGCAGAAAAACTCGACAGAATCTTATTGGGTGAGAATTGGTCGTGTGTCTCCTTGGTGTTTGAAGCTTCCATTTTCCCTTTCTCAGGGTCGGATCATCTTCCTATCTCCCTCATTCTTCAGAAGGACTTTGTACCCATCTGTTGCCCATTCAAATTTGAAAAGATGTGGCTTTGTGACCCTGATATCCATGAACTAGTTAAGGTTTGGCGGTCAGAGGCTTTGGTGTTACAAGGTTCCAATGCTTTTATTTTCATAAAGAAATTACAATGGGTTAAGAATAAGTTTAAAGAATGGAACAAAGTTCATTTCAAGAATATATTTTAGGAGAAGTTTAGGATTGGGGAAGAACTTGCTCATATTAATGTAATAGTTATGAAGCAAGGAATGTCAGAGGCGGAGTATAGGAAGAAGAAACTTCTTCAACAACAATTGAGTGAGAACCTGGCCAAGGAAGAAGTCTATTGGCACCAAAAGTCTAAGGAGTGTTGGTTGAAGGAGGGGGATCGTAATACCAAATTCTTCCACAGTTCAATCAAAGCAAGGAGATCTCTTAACTACATTTTTGAGATCAAGGACCATGAAGATAAGACTCTCATTGGCATGGAGGATATCAATAAGGAGGCAGTTTGTTTATTTAAGAACATCCTTGCCCCTTGTGTTGTTAGAAGATCTTAAGTCTCAAATGAGGTAGAGGGGATAATCCCTTCAATCCTCACAAAGGGGTTGAACAACAACCTTATGCACCCAGTCACTATGGAGGAGGTGAGGAAAGTTGTACGGACAGCTGATTTCCCCCCCTTCTTTTAGTTTTTTTGGGGTATCATTAAGGTAGACCTCTTGGGGGTGGTGGAGTCAAGGACTAAATCCTATATCTCTAGAGAATGGAACAGAACTTTGATTGCACTCGTTCCCAAGAAAGAGGTGGTAGAGTCTTTTCATGATCTAAGACTAATCTCCTTGTGTAATACGATCTACAAAGTTATTGCCAAAGTCATGTCTAATCGGCTGAAAGCAGTGTTGAAGTTTATCATTTCTGAATAGAAAAGCAGCTTTGTTCCAGGAAGATCACATTGCAAAAGGCATCATTATCGCCCACAAAGCTATACGTTCAATTAGGAAGGCAAGGACTGAAAGAATGATGATAAAGTTGGATATCAAGAAGGCTTATGATCAGGTGGATCATGAATTCCTTCTCAAGATTTTAGAGAAGTTTGGCTTCTCTAAGGCATGGGTGGATTGGATTAGAAATTGCATAACAACTCCATTTATCTATGTGCTTGTTAATGGCATCCTACAAGGCTATTTTGTGACCACTCATGGAATACATCAAGGCGAACCTATCTCCCCATTTTTATTTATCATCATGGCAGAGATGTTGGGTAGACTCATTTCTAAAACTATAATGGATGGAAGTTGGCAGGGTGTAAGCGTTGCAAAGGGTCTGCAAGCAATCACACACCTCTAGTTTGCAGATGTTATCTTGCTAGTGGGTGTCGCCTCGTGTACAAAGGCCCAAATCATCGAAGCCACGATGGAAAAGTACTCAAGGGCCTCAAGACAGCACATTAATTGGCAGAAATCATAAGTGTTTTGCTTCAATATCCCTATAACAATGCAAGTTGAATTATCTAGCATCTTGGGACTCAAGTTAGGCAAACTAGCAGGGAAACATCTAGGCATTACCCTTTTTGTAGGACCCAATGGAACCAACCTATGGAGGAAAATCGTGGACAACTATAGGAGTAGGATGGAAGGCTGGAAAAGCAAATGGTTGTCCTCGACGGGTTGGATTAAGCTCCTAAAGGCGGTAGTCGTTACTATTCCTATCTATTCTATGTCATGTTTTAAAGTTCCAAAGAAGATTATTCAGATGGTTGAGCAAAACATGAGGAAGTCTTTTGGAATGGTGGTCGAGATCAAGACAAGATCCTGCTACTTGCTTGGAAGAAAGTGTGTAAAACCAAGGTTGCAAATGGGGCAGGTATTAGGAATTGCAGCATTATGAACGAAGCCATGGGAGCAAAGCTAATATGGGGCATGTATGCACATCTAGATTAAAAATGGGGGCGTATTTTGCAGGTTAAATATCCAGATTCCAGGGATAATACCAAAATCCTTACAATTAGGAACCCCGCTATAGGTTCGTCGGTATGGAATTTTATGCTTTCTTGCAAGCAAGTTATAATGGTTCATTTAACATGGAGACTGGGAGGTGGGAATTCGGCATCCTTTTGCACGACGCCTAGGATGGCCATAAGACTCTTCAATTAGAGCATCTTAATGCAGAACTTGTGAGAATTTTCAAAGAGCGTTGGGGTAACAAAGTCAGAGACTTCGTGACCTTGAAAAAGGAGCATGGTGTGGATATGTGAGAGTAGAAAGATCGAAGTGAATTGAACCTACCTTGAGAGTTAGAACACTGGTTGAGGGTTGCTATTAAGGAAAGAAGGGTTCTCTTGTCCAATTACTCAAACTACCTCATCTGGTCTAGGGAAAAGAATGGTAGATACACGGTTAATATAGGTTATAAACTATTAGAGGCAGAATTCAAAGACCAGGGTTGGCCTCTCAAGCTTTGTTCGAACAGGCAAGTGTTAGCAATAATAGTCCACCAACACAACTAAGAGGGGGGGTGAATCAGTTGTGTACTTAATATTTCAACTTTAAACTTATAAACCAAATATTCAATGTAAATCTGAACACATCAAATCAACACCATAAAACAAGCAATTGTTGTCGAGGAAACCCTGTTAAGGGAAAAACCCTGGTGGGAATTAGCACCCACAAATAATGTACTGAAAGTATAGTATCCATGTTAGGAGATTTAGCCCTGTTAGGAACTAATTATTACATACAGTACACTATCCCTGTTAAAGGACAGACCCTGTTAGGAGTCAAGAGAAACAAGAGGCTCACTACCTAAATGAGAAGGTTAAATCCACCTTCTGGACCCACTGTCTAAAATACAGCTATAGGAGTAACAATAACTAGTGAACTGAATGATAGCAACTTGCTTTGCTTATACAGTTCCAATGAAGTTTATCACAATCATTATCTTTGCTCTACATCCAGCAATCTTCACAATTACAAGCTCGCAGCTTCCGCATCACACATCCATCCTACCTCACCAAGAAACAACTCTCCTTTATACAAGTTTACAATAAGCAAATAGGTCGGCCATATAGAACTTCCCCAATGCACAAACAATTACATAGACCCTTGCTAAGATACACACGGTACCTTAAACAAGTAAACATCAATTACAAATCATCAATTATACTCCAAGATCCGTAATCCACTCTTGCCATCCTTTAAACACTTTTCGTCACTGTAGTTGGCCACAAATAGATCTTCGCAAGACCACACACTTCAGCTGACGTCACCAAGAGTTCAGCAACCCAAGAATCACAAACAACATTATCCAACATGTCTTCTACCATGCCTCAAGCTCGCATATCATAACTCGTGATCGCATCCAAGTTATCTCCAAAATACAGAGACCAACTCTGTCATAATCCTCTGTCACTCATTTGTACCCAGTCTTCACCAAAACAACTATAACTTATGCCAACAGTAAGATCAAGCAAAGCGGCCTTAGATATAAGATCCCTGCTCATCCCTATATACATCTCCATGCTCACATGCTCTAAAAGCCCGTACAGTGTTCGTACACTTATGTCATTCTTCCCTGTAATGGTGATAACAAGTCTGTCTGAGACTTCAACTGAAACATATGTTGACATCAATGACAAAACATGAATGTCCACACCTCTAACAGAAACAATTCCAACAATCTCCCCCTTCGGCATTGATGGCAACATATGAGAAAATCCATCAACCCAAATAGTATCCTTCTCAATACAATCTTCTCAATATCCTCTTCACAGCTCCCCCTAAAATAGTAGGGATTTTCTACTTGTACCTCTCCCCCTTTGACATCAATGGCAAAGGGTGCCATATCCAGTTTCCTTCTCTGACCATCCCACCTCTATAAGGTGTAGCTTTTTCAAATCTTCATGCCTTCAACAACTAGGCGCTTGATCACCCAAATATGTTGTGTTGTGTTCCTGCGATCACTCCCACTGAGGAGTGGATCCAAGCATCAAGTCCAAGGAATGATATAGCTCTAATAGCTACTGGACTGATGCATTTCTGCATCATTTAGTTCTCGCAAGGAGGGGTTCTCACCCCAAGCATACCTCTGAGATACTCAAAGGCATCTTTTGTCAAAGGTTTTGTGAATATATCTGGTATTTGCTCCTTTGTGCTGATGTACTCCAATCTGGCTTCCTTTTCTACAACCTTGTCTCTCAAAAAGTGATATTTGATTGAAATATGTTTGGTCTTTGAATGCATAACAGGATTCTTTAACATGTTCATTGTGCTTGTATTATCACAATGTATAACCACTGGCTCTTCAAAAGTAATCCCAATATCCTTCAGCATCTGCTTCATCTATACAATCTCTGTACAATTTATAGCAGCAGCAACATACTTTGATTCAATAGTAGACTGAGCTATACAATCCTGCTTCTTACTTAACCATGAAACCAACCTCTTTCCAAGAAAAAATGTACCACCACTTGTGCTCTTCCTATCATCAACACTCCCTGCCCAATCAAAATCAGTATAAGCATGCAAAGTAAAATTATCAGATTTTTCATACCATAAACCATATTCCACTGTTCCTTTCCGATATCTGAATATCCTCTTAACTGCAGAAAGATGAGTCTCTTTAGGATCTTCCCTGATCTGAATTATGTTTAAAGTGTAGACTGCAGTACCAACAGCTTCTCTCCAATGCACATGCAACACATTCCCTTCAAGCAACATAGTCCTAGCAGCATCTAGTATAGTTTTGTTTCTTCGCTCTGCCATCCCATTCTATTGTGGTGTCCTAGGAGCTGATGTTTGTCTGTATATTCCATGCTCTTCGCAGTAGGTATTAAACATATCTGATGTAAACTCTCCACCTCTATCTGATCTTAAACATTTTATCTTCATACCTAATTCATTCTCAACTTTTGCTTTGAAAATCTTAAACTTATCAAAAGCTTCAGACTTCTCTTTAAGAAATGCAACCCACATTATCCTAGAATAGTCATCAACAAAGAGTATGTTAGTCGTAGTTTGTTAATATTAATTATGTTGTGTTGGATCGGCAATGTAATGGCAGTTGGTTCTCGGGTAGTTGTAGGAGGTTAGCGACGGTTGATTCACCCAACCAACCGTCGGCCACTTTATATGTAGCATGTTGGCAACGAGAAGGAATGATGGTTGTGATGACATTACATGAGAATAAGGCATATCTTTCTACCATATGTTGTCTAAAGTTATCGTGTTATCCTTCTGAGTGCTTTTCATGTGTTGGCGAGATGTAATCTTACACTGCTACATTACTGTTATATTGCGTAGAATAATATATCCACAGTAAGACATCTAACAAAGTATAAAATACCTTTCTCCATAGTATGATCTTGTTCTTGTACGACCACAGAGATCTGTATGTACCAGATCCAACTTCCCCTTTGTTGAGTAAGATTTTCTCTGAAAGTTGCTTCTAGTCTGTTTTCCCATTACACACTCTCTACACATGGTGTTAGAAGGCTTCACAATTTTTGGTAAATCTCTGACTGCATTCGTCATAGTTGCTTACACAATATTATCAACCTTCGCAACAAAACAAGTAGCCTCTGTAGTATTCAATTCAAACACATTACCTCTTGACTTTGTACCCAATGCAATCAAATCTCCTGACTCACTTCTGATAGTACATTTCCCATCATTGAAATTCAAATGATAGCCTTTGTCTACAAGTTGTCCAACGCTCAAAAAGTTTGCTTAAGTCCATCAACAAGCAATACATTATCAGTATTAGTTTTACCATCAAGAGAAATCGAACCTACTCCAATGATCAATTTTGGAGTGTTATCACCAAATCTGACTACACCACCATCATATTTAGTTATCTGAACAAATTTACTTTTATCACCAGTCATGTGACGTGAACAACCACTGTCTATGACCCATTCGGATTTCTTTTCAACATGAGAAACTAGGGCTCTTTCTTCATGAATAGGCTCGTCATCTATAATAGCAATAAATCCAATTTCATCATAATCCACACCATCATCATCAGACACACCTTCACTAGCGTAGTAACATTCCTTAGCTTTAGAATAATCTGGTCTATGAAACTTAGGTTTATGCTTAGGAACCCTTGTAGGACATCTAGATGCAAAATGACCAATCTTATTACATGAAAAACATTTCAGGGGTAACTTTCCTTCAAATTTACCCTTACCTCTCTTTTCTCTCCTTGCGACCAAAGTCACAAGTTCATTTAGTTTCCTATCCTCATCCTCTATCTTTACCCAATCATCAGCCTATTCAACAAGCTCTTCATACATGCTACCTCTATTGGTGCTCACAAGACTTGATAAAGTCCTTTTGTCATTGTGCACAATCGCCTTAAATGCAGATTCTGCCTTAGGTAAAGTATCTCCCAGCTCTACGGCCTCAAAGGTGGTTAACTTAGCAATCAATATCTCTCTATTGAAGTTTGTTGTCAAGGGTATGATCTCCTCTATCGCTTGCACTTTAGTCTTGTAAACAAGAGTCAAAGATCTGAGATTCTTTGTGATCACTTCTTCTTCAGTGTATGTGCCTCCAGAGTTTCTGATCTCTGTAACCCTCTGTACATATGCTCTGACATTCTCATCATCTCGCATTCTTAAACTCTCCATCTTAGTCTTCGAATTTTGCAATTTCACTTGCTTAGTAAACTTATCCCCTTCATATAGTGCCTCTAGTCTTGCCCAGATTTTATGTGCAAATCCAAGTCTCTAACCTCTGTGAATTCACCCTCAAAAAGCGCGTCGATCAAAGCTTCTCTTGCAACCATATTACAACTAAACATCTTCTTTAATCTTCATTAGCTTTGTCTAATTCATCTTCAGGCTTGATCTACTCATCCTTCTTTGTAATCATCCAGTAGTCAATTCCTAAACAAAGTAGATGAGTTCTCATCTTGTTCTTCAAACTGTAAAAAATTTCAGGAACAAATTTTGGAGTCTCCTTCCTATAGTACACCATCTTCAGAATTACCTCAAGTTGTTAAGCTTTCTCTCAGAGGACCACGGGCTCTGATACCAATTGTTAGCAATAATAGTCCACCAACACAACTAAGAGGCGGGGTGAATCAGTTGTGTACATAATATTTCAACTTTAAACTTATAAACCAAATATTCAATGTAAATCTGAACACATCAAATCAACACCATAACACAAGCAATTGTTGTAGAGGAAACCATGTTAAAGGAAAAACTCCGGTGGGAATTAGCACCCACAAATAATGTACTGAAAGTATAGTATTCCTGTTAGGAGATTTAGCCCTGTTAGGCGCTGATTATTACATACAGTACACAGTCCCTGTTAAAGGACAAACCCTGTTAGGAGTCAAGAGAAACAAGAGGCTCACTGCCTAAATCAGAAGGTTAAATCCACCTTCTGGACCCACTGTCTGAAATTCAGATATAGGAGTAACAATAACCAATGAATTGAATGATAGCAACTTGCTTTGCTTATACAGTTCCAATGAAGTTTATCACAATCAGTATCTCTGCTCTACATCCAACAGTCTTCACAATTACAAGCTCTCAGCTTCCACATCACACATCCATCGTACCTCACCAAGAAACAACTCTCCTTTATACAAGTTTATAATAAGCAAATAGGTCAGCCATATAGGACTTCCCCAATGCACAAACAATTACATAGACCCTTGCTAAGATACACACGGTACCTTAAACAAGTAAACATCAATTACAAATCATCAATTATACTCCAAGATCCGTAATCCACTCTCGCCATCCTTTAAACACTTTTCATCGTTGTAGTCGGCCACAAATAGATCTTCGCAAGATCACACGCTTCAGCTGACGTCACCAAGAGTTCGGCAACCCAAGAATCACAGACAACATTATCCAACATGTCTTCTACCACGCCTCAAGCTCGCATATCATAACTCGTGCTCGCATCCAATTTATCTCCAAAATACAAAGACCAACTCTGTCATAATCCTCTGTCTTTGTTCTGTACCCAGTCTTTATCGAATTAGCTATAACTTATGCCAACAGGTAAGATCAAGATAAGCGACTTTAGATATAAGATCCCTGCTCATCCCTGTATACATCTCCATGCTCGCATGCTCTGAAAGCTCGTACAGTGTCCGTACACTTCTATCAATCTTTCTTGTACCAGTGATAACCAGTCTGTCTAAGACTTCAACTGAAACATATATTGACATCAATGACAAAACATGAATGTCAACACCTCTAACAGAACAATTCCAACAGCAAGTCCTCCTGAAAGAAGGCTCTTTAGCCTGGCGGGCCATTCGAGGTTGAATCTTAACAAGAGATAGATTGAAAAAGTTAGGCTTTATCGGCCCCTTCAAATGCTCCTTTTGCAAGAACCATGAGGATTTCATCGATCATATAAAATTGCATTGTGATTTTGCAAGGAGCTATTGGTCCTTTCTTTGTAGGAAGTTGAACTAGCAGATTGTGTCCCCTGCAACAATTAAAGAAATGTTTCAAAGTTGGAGAGTTGCACAAGATAAATCATAGTTGTCCAACATTTGGCAAGGGATCCCCTCAGTCCTCATTTGGGAGGTGTGGAAGGAGCGGAATAAGCAATTTTTTTAGGAAAAGGTTGAAAGCCTTAATCAAGTATGTAATAGAATAGAGGGTTGTATCTAAGTTGGTGTCGACAATAGCTTCTATTTTGAATTTGGATAAACACCCATACAACATGGAGAACAGTTTTACCCAATTGAGTTGGCATCTCATCAAGTTTAGGCATGTTAATGGGCCTAGATGGGTTAATCAATCTTCATTGAAGTAAGTGCAAGTAGAGTGGAAGAAACCTGAAGGATGGGTGAAAGTGAACATTGATGGCACCTCTAAAGGGAATCCAGGTCCTTTGGGGGCAAGATTTATTGCTAAAGATTGGAAGGGACAGATGCTAACATAGTGTACACAAAAATTGGCCACTGGGACTAACAACATTGTCGAAGCTAAAGCAGCCTTGTTGGGAACTTTATTGGCAAAGTGATTCGGTATTCCCTATGTGCACTTGGAAGGAGCTTCCTGAATTATAACCAATGCAATTGTCGAAGGCAAAGCAGAAGATTGGCGAAATGATAAGCTAGTTAAGTTGATATCAAATATACTTACAACATTTAAAATTTTCAAAATTTGTCACATTCGGTGAGAAGGCAATAAAGAAGCGGATGAATTATCCACCATGGCAGTCACATCGGACATGGAGGTGGAGTCGAATGGCTTTTCAAACCGTAGGAAAGCACAAGTTGGTGTAATGATTTTGAGGCATTTGAGTAGAGAGTCAGGTACAAACGTAAATGCATACACATTTACTCTTGGTGATTGATGCTTGATATGTGTGAAGAAGGTATTCAAGAAACATCCTTTGCCTTCTTCAAGCTTTCAAAACCAGGATTGTGATAGAACAGGGGCAGATTTGCTAGTATATTTGAAGGATGTTGCCCAACTTCTCATTGAGAACATCAAAGGCAGTCATAGCCTTCTGGGGCAAGGTCACACAAGATAGATTGAAGAACATATTTGCCTTCAATGATACCAAATTCCTACATAAGGTCACCATTATTCTTGGTGACGACTACTTGGATATGATAAGGAGGTATAGAACAAACATAGAGATTGCTTCACTATTTCTTAGGTGGTGTTTGGAATTGGGCTCAATTGTAGATGCAAGGCGGTTGGTTAAGCATGTGTGCGTGAGGAGTGGAGGGGGGTACTCGATGACATCCTAGTCAGGGCACACACTAGTGTGGGTTTAATGTCGAGGACAGAGGATTGGTGGCAAACTGGGATGTGGATGCACTCATCCATTCTTTTCTTCTATGAAATGCATATGGTGATCGAGAGGTTCGACGGGTGACCATGGGTATAGGGTTGAGCGGAATCAAAAGTTTGTTGCAAGTTAGAGAAATTTGAGCTAGATGAGGGGAGATTGAACCTGCGAAGGAGATTCCTAAGCGTTGATGAGGACACCCTCTAGGGAGTGGCAAGGATAGGAGGCTGGAGGCAGGCCCTTCTTCACATCGTAGCATTGCAGGGGTTTCCAGGCTTTGTCTGCACTTGAATTTTGGTTAGGGTTGTTGAACATTGTATATCTTGCCCTTTGGTTTGTATTGCACTATCAACACTTTTTGGGCTCTTTTGTATCCGAGGAGTTGCTCGAGTATGGTCTTGGGTGGGGTATGCAATTGTTGTTGTTTTGGTTCAAATTGTTGGATTGGTGGGGCTGATCATGAATTGTCAAAATGATTGTACTTCCTCTTAAATTATTAATATAAATCATACTATTTATCGATCAAAAAAGATTGGTCGTCGATTCTCCAAGCATACGCTCTCCATCCAACCAACCAAAGTCCAATTCATGCAACCTGTGGCCCTGTTGAATGTGCCTCCTAGCAAAAATTAATAAGCGTTTAGATTAATATGTTAATTATATTAAATAGTTACCATAGTTTAGCATGAGTACACTATTCTGATGTAAATCAGATATTCTAAATCTACACATAGCGTAATGTTGTTTATTATTGTTTTTGTTGTTTTAGTATAACAAGAAACAATCTAGGGATAAGATAAAGTGATTGGTGTGATAAAAACTTGAGTTGAATCCTTATGGACATGCTTTGTGTTAACAAAATTGCAAATATGTGTGGCGCACCAAACGAAATAATTTAGTCAAATGAAAAAGCATTCCACGAGAATAACTTGGGTTGAAGCATCTAGGCATGCTCTTTGTCAATGAACTCTAACATTACGTACCACACTAAATAAGACAGTAAAATCTCCCAAGGCAAATTGCAATCTACAATTGATGAATGAATGAAAGTTTTTAATAATGTCCACGAGCCCAAACAACCTATGGGACCCATACATAGCCAAGAAGTAGATAAGCATTCAAAGCCCAAAACTAAACCAACCATATCCCTTTCCCCTTTTGCATCTCAGATCTTTTGTTGTGAATTTGATCAGAAAATCTGCAACCCTTGGTATCTTTTCTTCTTCAAACAGATTGCTCAAGAAGTTCAAGTTTAGTGTCTCAATATAATTGACCTGAATATCCTTGTAGGCTGGGCACTCTATGGTGTAATGTCATTCCATCTCCACTACTTTAGTGCAGTAGCAACATCTTCTTTCTGCCCACTCTTCTTTAGGTATCATCCATCTTCCTGTTTCACATCTACGATGATGTGAACTAGTTCTTATTTGAGTGATTAACATTTTAGCTCTCTGATTTATTTCCACTCCTATGTAGTTCTTTTGTGTGTGATGATCATATGGAGGATTAAAATGTTTGATGCAGCATTCTTTTTTCCTCCCAAGTTGCCCTGTCCGTATGCTTTCCTTCAATTTTCATTGCACATACTTTTATATTTCCCAGTTGTTACTCCGGCACACTCCCTTACACTATTATCCCACTTATTCAACCATTTGTTGTTTTGTTTCATCCGCGTGCTCTTCCTTCTGTCTAACTTCTCTTCTGCTGCCATTTTTGGCCAGTGATACAGTTCCATGTTCTCTAATTTTCTTATATAGCTTAGCAATCGCAACATTGCTAATGCCTCAATAGGAAAAGCCCCGACTTCTGCCAAGACAATCTCATATAAAATAGACAATTTAATCTTGATGCTATG
This sequence comes from Thuja plicata, assembly GCA_018584345.1. NCBI lineage: Eukaryota > Viridiplantae > Streptophyta > Pinopsida > Cupressales > Cupressaceae > Thuja > Thuja plicata. The sequence goes on from MU227026.1 coordinate 1,468,159, forward strand.
TGTGATTAAATGTTTTTTTTAATCTTTCTATCTGTCTCCACTTCCTTGTTGAGGGGTAGCCATACAACACTACTGGAACCACAAGAAGTCCCAAACGAGTTTTCTTCATTTTTAAGTCTCAAAGCTCGGCTCTCCTGCATGTGTTTTGTAATGAGTATAGGGCTTTCCATCCTCCTTGTATCCCTTTTGCTCTACATGTTTCCCAGCTGAGTTTATTGTGGAAATCAAGGCCAAGGTACTTATATTCATTGACCACTTGCAAGGGTTTGTCTTCAAAAATAAATTCTCGGTAAAGATCATGACCTTATCTTCGGTAGTGTTCACTTGCATCCCCACCTAATGACAAAATCTTTCTACAGCTTTGAAGTGTTCCCTCAAATCTTGTGTTGTTTTTGCCATTAAAATAAGATCATTTGCATATATATGTAGCTTTATTACATAGCTGGTCAAGTGAAACCCCAACCACCAAACTTGTCTATCCATTCCTCTAATTTGTCAATGTAATTCCCAAAAATAGGAGGGGATAATGGACAGCCCTGGTTGACCCCAATGTCACTTCTAAAACATTTTGACAATCCCTGTTTTGTTTGAATTTTGGCCCAGACTTGGTCATACAACCTAAGGAGAGCAGCCATATAATATTCCAAAATTTCCAATTCTTCTATTCTACTCCACAATTAGCTTCTAGGTACCATGTCGAAAACTTTCTTAAAATCAACGAAGCAACAAAAGACCTCTCCTCCTTGTTTATCCCAAACCTTCCCAATTAAGTGTGTAATGCAATGGTCGATTGTAGAATGCTTTGGCCTAAAGCCCACTTGCCCTTTTGCCCTCTTTCCATCCTCTTCGGCCCAAATAATGATTCGTCTTTCTATCATGCTCCCAAAAAGCCAAGAAGAGGATTGATCATTAAAGTGTGGCAATTTGAAGGGTTGTTGATGTCGCCACTTTTGAGCAAGGGGGTGACAACACTAGTCACCCAATTTGTCCAAAACCCATTCGGAATAACTCCATTAAATATTCTTTTGATGTGAGGTGTGAGGACCTCTAAGCTGCATTTAAGTATTCTTCTTGTAATTTATCTATGTCTCGAGCCTTACCCACTGCAAGTTTTCTTATTCCTTCTTTAATATTTTTTGAAGAGAAGAGCTAAGCTCTTGACTAATTAACAAAGGGATGTCTTTATCTTGCACTCTCTCATATAGTTGCTTTGCATACTCTAGCCATTGAGGATCTGTGATATTGTTCTCTTTGTCTTTTTGCTGCAATTAATTCCAAAAGCCTCCCGGGTTGTGCTTCCCAAGCGAAATCAGTTCTTTCCTTCTAGCTTGCATATAATCCTCTTTTTTCAGTTCTTTCCTTCTAGCTTGCATATAATCCTCTTTTTTTAGCCTCACTAGTTTTGCATATTGCCTGCTATTCCCCAGTATTTCGACCATTTTCTTTGTTGCCTTACATTCTTCATCATACCACAAGTTTGCTGGAAAGATATTTTTGTTACTTCTTTTAGGCATAACCTTTTGCATGTAAGGTCAACTTGACGCTGCCTATTGCTTTCTTGTTTGAATTGACCATCTCATTGGCTCCTACTTCTTGCAATTGTCTTTCGAGCATTGTTCGAAAAGTTTCTTGGTTTTAATGCATCAAAAGAGTTGTACCTTGAGTAGCCTCTTTCTTTTAATTTTGTTCCATCTTCTCTTGGTGTTGATTATATTTTTGCATACTGACCTTTAAATATATTGGGTTGTGATTTGACTTCATTCCTATGGGGCAATCCTTCATGTCAATGTTTATTAAACTTGTCATAAGTTTCTTTGAGCTTATAACATAGTCCACCACAATTTGACCATTGTATGTGTGACATGTAATGTTCCCTAAACTTGGCCAAGCTTTTAATCCATTGCATATAATCAGATCATAAAAGCTACAAACCCCTAATATATATGCCCCATACTACGTGATAGCTCCTTTTTCATCTTGACATACCCTTTCCCAATTTTGATTCCCTCCTCTTCCAACCATAAAGGTTTGTCTCCTATTCCATCTTCAATACTAAGACAAATACCCTGGTTATTTGTTGTTCTAGCATTAAAGTCTCCAATTAAGATGATTTCTCCTTTGTGGCTATCTACAAATACATCCTTTTTCAAGGCTGTATATAGTTCCTCTTTGTCTAATTTCTTCTTCTTATAGAATTTTTAACCACAAGGAGTAAAATAGCAAGATAGATTATGAACTCTTTAACCTCTATTTTTATCCATATGTACCTGCTTGTTTGGGTCTTCCTTTTCAACATGTATGATTCTTTCTCAAGATTATCTTACTAAAATTGTTGCCCCTCCATGGCCCTTTCCACTTTTAGCTATCTCATTCCAAATGATATCTTCATGTAGCCTTCAAAGTTTGCAACCTTACAACCCTCGTGCTCGTATGTCTTAAAGAGGACAATTATGTCCTTGCCCTCTATTATGGGCCATAAACCAGGACCTTTCCTCCAAGGATAACATCTACAATTCCATCTTACCATTGAGAGGTATGCCTCGGGGGGTCGTCTTCCTATTTAGCATGTGCTATTTTATTGTTGATTCGAGCTCTGCCTGTGGTTTGCAAGAACATTTATTTTCTCTTTAGTGCTTTTGCAGAACGGTGGGGATGCAGGTCAATATCAGCAAGACTAAAGTTATGGTTTTCTCTAATAATAAAAAACAGCCTCAAAATGAGTTTTATTTTGGTGGCAGCGTTCTTGAGGAAGTTGTGGAGTATAAATATCTCGGCATTGATTTCAACAAAAATCTAAGCTGGGCAGGCTGCAAAAATAAAAGGACATTAGATGGATGGAAGGCATTTTATGCTCTTCAAAACAGGTGTCGTGAAGCGGAGGTTTGGGATTGGAAAACTATTCAAACCTTGTTTGGTCTTCTTGTGCTACTGGTTGTTCTTTAAGGGTGTGAATTATGGGCCAGCAACACTTCAATAGCACAATGGAAGCAAATCAAGGGAATCCAAAAGAGTTTGATCACAAGCAAATTTAAAATCAAAAGCACCGTCCCATATGATATAATGCTAAGTGAAATGGGCTGCCCCTATTGAGGCACTTGCTATGGTTCGCCTCATAAGCTATCTAAAAAGAATCGAAAAAATGGAAGGAGATAGATGGCCTAACGTTGTCTTTAATGATACATTGTGTAAACGAAAAAAGACATGGATGCAACAAAACATCAAGTGGATGAGTAAATGGAATATCCAATTCAATATGTGCCCCACAAATAACAAAGAAATAAAGGTCTTAGTTATGGAGAAATTTTACAAGAGAAATTGGGGAAATGGGATTGGAAGGAAGAAAATATATTATATCAATGAGTTCAACCCCGCATGTGATCTACTCCAAAAAGCGTACATAGGAGCCAACATTTCTTGGAGAGCTAAAATTCTTATTGCTCAACTAAGAACCAACTCTCATCAACTCCGCTGTGAGACCGAACGTTGGAAGAGGCCAAAGGAGGCTTGGGAAGAGAGAATTAGCATGTTTTGCAATTCTGGGAAAGTGGAAACCGAACATCACTTTATTTTAGAATGTGAAGCCTACAAGGACAGCAGGGATAAATTTGCGGACACTATATCTGATAGCTCTTGGCATAACCTATTCAGAGAGGAGTACATTGAGAAGTTAGGTGGGCTCATCATCAGCTTGCACAAGAAACAAACCGAGTTATTGAAGTTGGCTTAAGTTGCCTTGCTGTCCCATAGGCTATGTTTAGCCTCGTGGACGTTAAAATTTGATCTATCTATCTATCTATACATCCATGCTTCATTACATATGTTTCGTCCTGCTACTACTTTTTCCCATTCCTTTCTTCTCTCTTCTAATTGTAGTGCGGTTAAATCTTCATCTATGTAGAATTGTGTACCTTTGAGAATCGTTTTATTCTTCATAATTTTGTTCTTGTCCTCTATGTTTTTCAATTTTACCCTTGCACTTATATTGCTGCCATCTTGTAACACTCTCCCAAATCATTTACCTTGACGAATATGTCCTATCCACTCCAGCTTGTCTGCTAAAAAAGTCTTATATTAACTTGTCAGTGTGCTCACCTTCTCCATGGTCCTTCAATCCCTTTATTGTTATATTTGCTGCCCTGTCATTCTGGTGCCTTTCTTCTTCTATTTGCACTCTAATCTGCTTCTCTATGGGTTCTCTTTGGCTCTCTGTCGACCCTTTTGTTACTTGTGCCACAATTTTGCCTCTTCTATTTGTTCCTTTAACTTAGCCTCCTTGATCTCTATGTTTGCTATTGCTGATTGAAACTCTTGTAAATGTGAAGTGTCTCTTTCCTCTGCTGCCTTAAGAAAATCTCCATTTTTAATTTGTTGTAATTCCTACTTCACAGATGTAGTGCCTCCTGTGGTTGCATTTTGTTCTTGTTTCTTTTCATTCGAGATAAACTCTATTATTTGACTATTCAACAAGGGAGTTGATTAGTCATAGGACCTCTTCTTCCTTGAAAATAGAAGCTTAAGCCCCTCCATGGAACCCCACCCTTACTCCCCCTGCCAATAGACCATGACAGACCATGACCAGCTGAATTTTAGAAGGAAACCATGGTATCTAGCACAAAACATAAAATAGTACAATATATGCAGCTCTCTAGGGGTCTCCTATTTTGTTTGTTGAATACATGGAAAACCTGCGATGAAATTTAATAATCAAACGTATCTACAAGTCTTTCAAGACAAACTGTCAACTCCAAAGCATTTATCTCCACGTCTATATACACTATATTATCGATATGTGCTTTTCTCAAATTTCTCTCATCATAAACATGATAAAATGTTTTGAACTTAGAACCAATGATCAATATTTTTTTCTTATTTTTATCTGAACGACCTCTGTATTACTATTTCAGTACAATTATGTTAAATTTTGCATTACCATTATAGTTTGTGAAAGAGCAAAAAGATGAAAACCCTAAAAATCAAAAAAGAACAGATTGTGCACGACAGATACTGACGGCGGAAGAATGGCCGGCTGCTCCAAGAGTACAATCTACAAAAGAACGCAGAGGACGAGCTTCAAAGACCTTCAAAACCTCCTTCAACAGAACGGGAGAATGTGCCTCGCCGAGTTTCCCTTTCTTTAACTCTTCAAACTCCCCCTCGTCTTCTGCCAAACTAACCTTTGCATGGTTGAGAGTGCTGCAAGTTTTTACAGAGAGGTGCGCATTTGGGAGAAATAACGTTTTGGAATTGCGAGTCAAAATTTGAAGTTTGCAGGCGCGTAAGGAAGCCATAAAAGCTGATGAGATGGGCAGCAGATGGGTTGGGGTTCCAGTCAAGTACGAAAGACCTTCCATCCTCCGCTGCAGTGGAGGAGATTCAAGCTTGTCATGGTTTATTGATTTGTAGTAATTTTATCCATTCTCTTTTTCGTCTTTCAACATTTTTATTTGTTTTTAAAATTTGTGGATTACTTACACGGTCATTTAAAATTATAGAGGTAAGAAGCAAGTATGGCGGCAAATTTTGAGATTGGTATCATTATTATTAATACAGTTTGTCACAATCTATGAAGGTAAAAAGGATTGTTTTTAGATTTATAGGTGGCATTTAAAGATCATATTTTGCCATATCAATATTTAGGATTGCAAATTGTAAAGTAAACAAAATTTATAAAATAGAAGTCAAGAACATTTGAATTTATGGTAAATGTAACAATAGTTTTTTTAGTTATAATAATTAATAAGTTTTTAGATTGATGTAATTTAGATGGTAATAGTATTAAACATTTTTTTAAATTATAAGAGGAAGAAATAAAAATGTATTTTAATTGTAGTTGTTGGTGTTTCTAATTGATTGATTTATTATTTCTATGGATTAGCTATCTTTAGTCCTTGAGATTTTCAAATTGAAGGCCAACGAACACGAAACAATAACTTTGTTCTCTTGTGTACTTTAGGTTCCTGCTAGACGTAGGGGATAACCCTTATTACTATCTAAAATAATAGCCCTTATATTTTGAGATATTGATCAAATCATTAATATTCTCATAACTTTTATTTAGGTCTAAATGATTCTTTATCAAATTAGTTAGATCCTTAAAAATTCTTAATTATAGCACCTTGAGAACATGGAACAACTTGAACACATTAAATGAAATAAAAATGTTGTTTTGCATTTTTTGGGTTATACAATCTAGGTTTTCAACCAAGAATACTCTCATATCGGTGTTTATCTAGGGCTACAAAGTCAAACTATCATATTCAAATGTCTTTTCTTGATATCAGAACTTTGCACTTAGAGAATTTTAGGGTATCACTACTTTAAAATGATATATCCAAGAAAGGGTATAATCTACAACTCTACTTAGCAAATATTAACACAACACACATCCCTCCATATCTTGTCTTAAGCATGTTTAATACAATACTTGAATAGAAGCAACAAACAAGATACACCGTATAGAAAATGTTATAGATAATTTGAAACCCTTAATTTCTTTACTTAAAAGGAAAATGCAAGCACTAATAGAGACGATTGTAGAAAACACCCACATAAGTGTTTTTTATAGTGGCTTCAGTCTAAATAGAAAAATATATAAAGTATTCCACTTACATGCAAAAGTTATTTTACAACACTGAACAGACACTTTTCATATTGAATATCTCCAAAAACCACAACTTTCAACTAGATCCAACCATAAGCTAAAGAACTTGTTAGAATATTATAAGTTCCCTTTATATAAGAGGCAAAACATGTGATCGACCTAAGACCCGATAATGATATTTTGTTACATATTTTATTTTTCAACAATGAAATAAACTTGGGAGCTTGTGCCCATTACAATATAATATTTTGCATTTTAAAACATATTAAGGATTACATGTTATTAATGAAAAGCTCCAATTTTGATGATTGAACTACTTGCTTGGACCAAAAATATTGCACCACTGCAAAACTAAAGGTCACATATTGAGTTGGATCTCAACTTTTAGAATCTAATAACTAATTGAAATGCAAATATGATTAATCTCTATATTTTTCTTCCAATAAAACATACATCTTATCAAGTGGCTATTGAAATTCATAGATCTTACTAACTTTTCATTATGTCTTGCATATGTTGCATCCAAAATTATGTTATTTCCTTTGTTGAAACCATTAAAAATTATCTCCATAGCATATATCTCATCTAATGTAGTCTGGAGCATGCTCATTTTCAATTCATTATTTGCACATATAGAGGATACAAGATCAAGGATCATGTGTCTGAAGTTTTCCTTCTACTACTACAAGGTTTTAACTTGACCTCGTTCATCCTTCATATTAGGCATCACCTAGGTATCCCAAAATATCCAATCCCTTTGTAGATGTGTAGATTAAGGGCATTCTCTTCAAGAACACTCTAATTGATCTAGAAGCATCAATAAATGTGATGACTAAAGAAATAATGAAAAAAATTTAACTAATGGATTTACGGCCTACACCTATATAGTCTTACAATGGGTGGTTATATCAATAGTAAAACCAAAAGGTAATTTGAAAATTTAGTCATCACACTTGATTCATGGGAATACCCAACAAAATTTATGGTCCTCCAACCTAAGGCCAACCTAGGTAGATACCAATCAATCCTAGGATGACCATGGTTGGCCACAATAGAAGGCTTTACAAGATGGAAGTTTGGAAATATGATCATTTCCAAAGGAAATGCGAGAGTAAAATTGCTCCTCTATCCACCCACACAACCTTATGCAAACTTGGAGTAGCCTATCTAGTCAAATTTAGATCATGATGACTAGTTTTTTCTCTAAACACTCGTGACTATTAAACAAAGCGCAATTGTTAATATTCATGATGAGGATGAAGGGTGGTCCCACAATAGTGTGTCCCACTTTTTTGAACATCCTGATTTTTGTTGAAATTACACATTTTTAAGAAAATATGTTGATTTAAGCCTTGAGAGGTCCCATTTGAAGGAGTAAATTCAAAGTGGCTAGATAAAAGCCTCTTGGATCAAAATCCCTTTGGTATAATCCCTCTACTCCTCACTCACACCTATAATCGAGTCTCCTTTGAACCCATCAAAGTGCTGACAAAAAATCACTTTGACATTAACTTTTTGTTGGATAAAATAAATTCATTTGAAAAACCCAAATATAGGATGATAGTACTCTGAGAAATCTTTCCAATTATTATGAGTTACATATATATTGAGTTTATTAAGACTTTTCTTTTTAAGTTTTACTAAACATAGGTTGTCTGACCATTTAGCGACTTCTCTGTTCGATGCTTCTAGAAAAATAATAAATTAGGGAAAAAAATTTATGAAAAATATGTAGGAAATAGGTTTTTATGTTAGCTTTCTATATAAAAAAGAATAAATTAATTTCAATATATAGAGATAGAGTTAGAGCGATCAAAGTGAACCTATGTCCAAATTATAATTAATGTCACTTCATAACTCAATAAACTATTAAATATTCAACCAAATTGAAT
>MU227026.1:1486343-1506586 GCA_018584345.1 Thuja plicata
TTGTGGTTACCCTTCACTCTAAGCACATTCCTTTTTCATTTCAAAACCTTGATACTTGTAATTGCAGGTCTGTGTTTTGTGTTCTAGTTTTGCATTAATTTGGTGAAGCATTGTTTCCCTACCTATTGCAAGATTTTTCAGATCCTAACATAGAAACATTTTTGCAGTTACTTGATTGTCTGGGCATTGAGAACAATAGTTAACTCTTGAAATCTGTGCTGCATTAATTCATGTTATAAGTCAGATTTGGTGTATCACCTTCATAGTTCTAGGATCTATTAGGTTATTTCTTTCCTCTTTTCCATAAATATAACATTTTTGTGCAAGTCATATTCCAAACCTAAGAGGAACCGGCCAAGAATCCGGAGATTTGTTCCCAACCCCATCAACGGGAACCTTTCCATGTTTCAACAGGATAGCTAGATGCCATATCAAGCTAATGGCGCAATCCTGATTGACAACACTACCATTTTGCATCATCCCAAGCAGACAACACAAAGGCATATGTACAAACAATGGTACATACACGACATAACATGTAACAACATATAGAAGAAGAAAGGTACAAAAGAAGAATGTGTACGACATTGTGATTCATTTATCACCTTGCACCAACAGAGCAACAAGGGTCATTTAAAGAAATCTAAACAAAATATAAAACAAGCATCACAACATAGGGGAAGCACATCACAACAAATAGGCAAATAAAAAAGAAAAAAAAAATCCACCATACTAGAGGATCTAGTCAAGCGTATCGCCTAGTCTCCCCCATCCCGGTCCATAGTGTTTAGGGAATGTGGGAAACTCACAAGAGGAGCACATCAATCACAACATATAGAACAATAGCTAGTATTGAACAAGGACCCTATTGTGAAGATAGGTCATTGTGTTCATTACTAGGAGTGATAGATAACTATTGTGAAAGCATAGCTAGTAAATCATGATCAATATCAATAGTCTCATACATGCCATCATAATTGTTGAGCGTTGTTTTTACACAAAGCAACAGTTAGGAATAAGCGATGCAAATTCCCCTCTTTGAAAGAGTAACAAGGTTACTCCCAAGGTTCTCCATGGTTGTGGTACAATTTCTTGGAAAGATCAATCAAAGATAAATGTGAATATTCACAAGGGGGCCTTTGATGGTTTGATTCAAACTCAGGATGAAACAATGGATCTTCTGAACACCTTTTTTGTACTTTATTTTTTCAATGAATGTAGTTCCTACAAATGCAATTTTAAATTGAAATCTAAAATGAATTCTATACTTAGCTAATTTTCTAAAAATATCGAAAGAGAGAGTAACGAGAGATTGCAAACAAATTAATGAAAATAAATTCCTAACGGATATTAACCATCACAGATTCAACTCACATATTAAATGTTAGAAATGATAAAAGAAAACCCCTGAAACATAAATCAGAGAAACTCACAGTTCATGTTTAGTGGATGCAATCATCAACGAAATTCAATAACACAAAATTTTTCTCAAAATTAATGAAATCATGAAATCATTCATATATGCGCACACGTGAGAAAAATTTATCCTCAAGCACAAATAGAAATATCTTCTCCCAACATTCATCACGATGAGTAGATTAAGAAACAAACAACACCAATTTAATAATTCAAAGGAACAATCACAAAGAAACATAGTTGGTTCTTAAATTTTGAAAATAAATTCTCAAAGCCCACATAGATGGCAGCCAAAACACACCACAAATGAAACACCAATTGTATTAAGTTTATATTGCATTAAGATCCGACCCTATTACATTCTCCAAAATGAGTTTATATAATAAGTACATCCATAAATTATGAATGTCGTAACTAGGGTTTCCATGACTCCTATACCTGTAGTTAAGGTGTTGTCATGGATTTCCATCTATTATTACATTGAAAACATGCAAAAATGAGCTCCAAATGGATCCATATTTATAGGGATGAAGTGCAGTTCCACCACTCTTAAGCAAAAATGCCTCCATAAGTGACTGAAACTTTGATCTTAACGCCTGTAATTGATCTTCTCAAAACTAAAAAGGCGGAGAAACATTTTCTGAATAGGAATGTTAAGGATGATGAAAACATGGAAGGAGATGAGGAAAAAAATATGTATGATGAGGAGATGGAGGATGAAGAGGAGACTCCATCTGGGTTTCACACTCCTAAGAAGGCAAAATTCAAAGGCTTGTCTTCTAAGAAAAGTCAGATGAAGGCTGTTGTGGAGGATTATGAAATGGAAAAGGAGAATGAAGATGAAGAGTATGAGGAAAAAAAAAGGGACAACACTTTGTCTCATATTTTGAAGGTACTTAGTGAATTCCTATCCTACTTTGGTATTACCATATAGATATATTTTTGGCATTTATGTCAAAAACAAGGGGGAAAGTTATTGTATATACATATAAGGAAATACATGTACATAAGAGAAGAGAAGAAGAGATATATAATAGAAAAGTTACAAAAACAATTTTGAAAAATAAAAAAATAGAGTCAGTTGTAACTAAGTCACAGAACTGTTGTCAAAACCCGTGCAAGTGCCCAAGCATATGGTAAGGGGGAGCTTTGACTCATAAGTTTGAGCAGTTTTTGAACATGATAAGTGTTTTTGGTCACCAATGCCAAAGGGAGAGATTGATGACCTTATGGCAAGACATGTTGTCAATTAGTGCCAAAGCACGTAGTCATTACAGAGTTGACCGAGCCAGCAGTGTAACCCGAGAAGTTACATTGTAACCTGAGCAGTGGCAGTGTCGACCGAGAAGACAATGGTAATTAGTATTACCTGAGTGATCAATATGACCCGAGTACACAGTGTATCCTGAGTGCCAGAGTTTACTACATTACCCAAGTGACAACATAATGCCTGAGTGCCAGTATATTGCCCGAGTGGATTACTGGACCCGAGTAACAGTTTTGGGTCGACTTAGCTTATATTATTTGATATTAATTTATCTTATGGAAGATGACTTACAAAAGTATTTGATTTGGATAAGGTATTTTGTTTATCCAAATGTATGTGAAGAAGTGTGTATGCGAATATGAAGTGGCAGATTGTTTAAGAGGCTACAACAATATAAGGAACAACAGAGACTCATCCATCACAATCAGGTGATTAGTTTTATCATTGGATCTTATTCAGCAAATCAGAGTTACATAGAAGATCATCTACTGGTTCATCCTAAGAGGTGCATCAGCAAAATCCTCTAACAAGGTGGACCTAACAGTCCTTTACAAATCTCCTAACAGAGTTGCATACTTAATTGTATTATACTAAATCCTTTCACAAGGTGGACCTAACAATCCTTATTGCTCCTAATAGGGCAGGCCATCAGAATTGGTCAATTGTAAGCTTTAACAGGCTAAATTTATACTGCAGTAATAAATCTTGTGGGTACCATCCCCACCCCAGTTTTACTTTCTATTTGGAAGGTTTATGGGTAACCAAATATTGTGTCAAGTGTTGTGGATGTTTACTACTTTTCTATTTCATGCATGCAATCAGATTAGATAATCTAATAAAGGATTAAAGAGATTAAGTTTTATTGGTTCCTGATTCACCCCCCCCCCTCTTAGTCACCTAGCCTTAATATATTTCCAACAGAGGAGACTCCATCTGGGTTTCACACTCCTAAGAAGGAAAAATTCAAAGGCTCTTCTTCTAAGAAAAGTCAGATGAAGGCTGATGTGGATGATTCTAAAATAGAAAAGGAGAATGAAGATGAAGAGTATGAGGAAAAAAAGGTGAAAGATGGTAAGAAAAGGAAATGAGGGGAGATCACTAGTAGTAAAAACAAGAGGAATAAAAAAAGAAAGAACACTAGTAAAAGGAGAATTGTTTTGTCCTTAGAGGAGGATGAAGACATGGAAAAGGAGCAGAGTACTGAGGTTAAATTTAGGGAGGATACATGGGAAGAGGGAAAGAAGGAGGATAACACAGGCAACATGGGAAAAGACCAAACCCCCTGGTGAATACAGAGGATAACCCACAGAAGGATGTCAACCAGATTGTGGAGGAGAGTGTGAACAGTGTGGAAAAAGATACTACAGAGACCAAAGTTGCTAATAACCCTGCTAATGAGGATACTAGTAAGGAAACTAGCAGGCTTGATGATATTACTAAAAACAATAATTCTTTGCTGGACTTTACCCGCACTCTGGGTAAAATGATGGATGAAATAGTTAATATTAAAAAGCAAATGCAGATCATGAGAGGTGATAAACTTCATCAAGAAAATCAGTATTGGGGATAAAACGGTTGCGGTTTGCCTTGATGAGATGAAAGATGTGGTGGGAAGAAATGATGCCTATGTGGAAATGGTGGATAAAGTCTGTGAAATGGAAAAGAGATTTAAGGAGAAAGAGGACATGGTGGTGGAGGGGGAGTTCAAAGGTAAGCTCCACATGTTGCATAACAAAGTGGACAAACTTGAAAATATCATGCGCAAGATAGGGGAGCAAAGCCTGGTTAGCCTTAAAGACTATATAGAGAACACAAAGATCTTGAAGAAGATGGAATAGGAAAAGGGTGAAAAAGAAGGTAAAGAGTTGAAGGATACCATGGGATTGGGAAAATGTACACGGGCAAGCACCAAAAAGTCAGGAACCAAGGATGATAAGGAGCTGGAGGAGCCCAAGAACTATGCAGGGCAGATGCAGCTTATGGTAATCCAGGCGCAAGATTTAATGAAAGCATTTAGCTGTCTTGTCCTGTGTCCTATTTTTTTGTTTTCCCTGTCTGTTTCTTTTTTAGTTTTGCTTGTTGTTTGGTTGCGGGCCTTTTGGTAATTATGGCTTTATGTCCTAGGTGCTGAGGCACAGTTTCAATCAAACTTTATTGTAATATCTGTATAAACTCTTTGTTTAAAGGTTTTGGCTCCTTGTAAAACCTATTTTTACGTAATCAAAATGCCTAAAATTGAGGGAACAAAGTGCCAATGTGTCATGTAACTAATTGAGAGAACCTTGAAATCTAAAAGTGACCCATACCGTGTGATCTACAGGCCCAAAATTCTGATTTTTCTTCAAAATGTTTCATGCATTTTCGAGGTTGGGAAGACCTCCAAAATCTTGATGCTCGGTTGCCTTTGGAAATGAGTGAAGACCAACACATCAATGAACCATATTTAACCCAACACTTAGTGTGAAGAAACAACACCCGGATGAGCATCTCGGAACTTTTCAACCACTCCCTCAACTTCACCAAAATCCAGAATCTTCATGAACTTCAAATAATGTTGTTGCCTTTTTTCGAAAGGATGTGAGTTGACAACCAAACCTTTGTATATCCTCTATATGGTCCATTATTTCCCCCATGTCATCCTTTACATAGAACATTTTTTGCTTATCATCTTTGGTATTTATTGTTACTACAATTCACATGAATTGTTGAACAATGTTTTTTTTGGAGTACAACTTCTCTTGATTTTCATCTTGATATATTTGCAAGTCGATTCCATCAAAGACATTATCTATCTCTTTTACCCACAACAAGATGTCTTTGTTTTTCTTCTCAATATTTCCAAGCATCTTGTGATAATCCTTAATGGAAAAATTGATGGTGCTTATCCATGGATCAAACTTGTCTAACTATGAGCCTTCATATATCTTTACCAAAACTCGAAAACTTTGTTTCTTGATTTTCTTCAAATCTTTCAATGCCCCTTTCCATAATTCCATACAATTATGAACCCCATTCTCTTCATCTACAAAATCTACTAGTTGATTCAACTCTATTGACTATTATTCTGAAATGCTTCAAAACAATTTGGATGGTCTCAGTGCCAAAACTTTCAAATCTTATTTTTCAATATGCACATGCCTTCACAAAAGAATTAGGAATTCCCAAGGATTTTGGGACTACTCTTTTTTCAAGTGTCACCTACAATGATGCCTCAGGTGTTGGAAAGTGTGCAATATATGACTATGCTTATGTTGTCATTAATGACAATACATACCTCTGGTAAGATTACTTGGTATGAAGATGTAGGAAACCAGGTGGAAGTTGGAAGAAACAAAATTATGTTAGACAACCTGCTGTGAACAATAACATTACATGTTACAAATGAAACAATTTTGGACACATTGAAAGGAACTGTAAGTTGTGTGTGATCTTTATGGGAACACATGTAGTCAAATAATGCAGTTGAAGTGTGAGATAAACAAGGTTGCCCCAAGCGGAGCAATTGATAGGATTGATAAAGTTGAATCAAGGATTGAATTTTGATAGATACTACCCCCTCATGATCGAAATCAAAATGAGATAGAGGAGAAACAACAAATTGATAAATTTGATCAAATCAAACTAAATATAAGGTTCTTGATGTGAGATGAAAGATATAAGGATCACAAAACCAAGGTAGATAATCAAGAATGAAATATTATGCCCCAAGGTTGAATTAGAAGAAAAGAAGTGGGTTGAAAGTGAATGGAAGATAGAAGTTAGGAAGAGGTGGAAAGAAATGGAGAGAAAAAAGAGAATTTGCCCCAAAATCAATCAACTGTTTAAGATAGAAAATTTCGATTGAGATCATGAAATAAGATAAGGAAATGAAGATCAAACATGACCACAGTTGATTAAAAGTCCACAAGAAAGATGAAGGAAAACCCTCTCAAACTCATAATGCAGCCTAAAAATGCAAATTAACATGAAGTCTAACAATGCAAGCTACATGAAAATTCAAAGGTGTACTTGCAATAGAGCAAATGTAACATAGGATTTTGTGTTCATCATTCATTAGAGAATGTTAAGGAACTTATTTTCATCATTGGGACATTATTAACGGACATTAGAAAATCACACAATCATCACTAGTCACAAGCGCAACTACGAAGATATGAATGTGATTTATATTGGATTGGAATGTGGAAAGATTCTAACATAAGCATCAAAGATATAAAGGTCAAGATGACTTCACTATTAGCTTACCCAATTTAATGTAGCAAAACCATGCTTGCATCAAGGCATAGATGTCAGGATGACCAGAAGAACAGTTGTGCAAAAACAGTCAAGGATGAAGCCTCAAATCTCCTAAGTGTTTCAAGGGAACAACAAGAGACACTCAAGAGTTTCAAGACCACACCCACAAGCAGAAAGCAAATAAAAACATGCCGCATGACCCAAGTCCTCTAGCTATGCATCTTAGATAGACTTATTAGACAAGGAAAATCAACGAAAATCAATAACAGTCAACACACAAAGAAAATATCATGACATAGCTCAAGCATTAAGTGTTGTGTTTAAAAATTTAAGTGTGTAAACTAATCCTGAGTTCCGAGGATAAGGATCGAATGCTTGCAAGTAGGTAAGATCACATGACAAAACTGGGTAAGACCAAACTGATAAGTGTTGAAAAACACTCGATGTCAGTGGTTGTATTAAAAAATACAGTTGGGGTGGTGTTGAAAAACAATGTTTGTGAGGTGTCCTAAAGACTAACACATCCAAGAGACCAAAGCTAACACAATTATGCCCCCTAGACAAAGACAAAGATCAATTCCAGACCGAGGCAACAAGGACAAGGCATGATGGAGAGAGGCTAAGTGTCGAGGATGTGTGCTAATAAACAGGGGTGGAAAAGCCTCAAACAACGCATGTTTCTAGGTTTTCACCACCTGGATTTTATTACAATTTTTTGCTACCAAGGCGCCTGTTTCCAGGTTTTCACCAAGGCACTTTTTCTTTTCTTTTTTGAATTTTTGTATTTTTGGAATATATTATTTTTTTGGAGATACATCAAAGCGCCTATTGCTAGGTTTTCACTAAGATGATCATTTTTTCAGGACATTTTCTTATTTTTAGAATTTTTGACAATATCTCATTTTTTTGGATTTTTTCAGGATCAATAAGTATGTACAAAGGATGCCCCCAGACAGAATGGGCATCATGGATAGAACTTCTTTAGGTGCAAGACATTGATAGGATCAGGGAGCTACTCTCCCTTTGTTGTAGATAGTAAATAAGCACCTGATCCAAAAGTTGTTGTAATGATGTAAGGTCCAAGCCAATTAGGTTCAAATTTTCCATTTTGATCTCTATGCTGTTGATTCTTAGGATTTTCACGTAGGACAAGATCTCCCACTTGGAATTATCTGGGGTGAACCTTTTTGTTGAAGGCTTTGGACATGCACCTTTGATAAACCCTCATATGGTCAAATGATGCTTGACGTTTCTCATCTAGAATTTCTAACTCTTGAAGTCTCATGGCGCGGTAGTCTTCATTTGTAACTAGACCTTTGAGGGAAACTCTAAGTGAAGGAATCTCAACCTCCAAAGGTAACACTACTTCAACGCCATATGCAAGGGAAAAAGGAGTAGCCCCAGCAGGAGTACGAATACTCATTCTATAGGCCCATAATTATGGATTTATTTGTAAGTGCCAATCTCTACCATTCTTATAGACTATTCTATGTAGGATTTTAAGAATGGTTTTGTTTGATGCCTCTGCTTGACCATTTCCTTGTGGGAAGTAAATGGAGGATCAATGTTGTTTAATCTTGAATTTATTGCAGAGTTGTTTAAGTTCCTTATTTTTGAACTAGCCTCCCTTGTCAATGATAATCTCGGAAGGCACTCCATATCGACAGATGATATGGTTTAGAATGAATAGAGAGACTGTCTTTCCCAAGGCAACATAAAGTGGGACAACTTCTACCCATTTACTAAAGTAATCAGTAGGAGTGATAATAAACTTGTGTCCACCTGATGAGTTGGGGTGAATCTTCCCAACAAGATCAAAGACCCAGCGCTGAAATGGCCAATGAGATATAGAAGGAATGAGCTCCCTGCCTAGAGCATGTATTAGGTTACCATGTTTTTGACACTTTTCACATGACTTTTCAAAAGCTATTGCGTCAATCTGCATCATAGGCCAATAGTACCCCACCCTAAGCAACCTTTGGGCCATGGCAAGACCATTGGAATGTCCCCCATAGATACCCTCATGGATTTCAACTAACACTGGGTTGGATTCTTCCTTTTCTAAGCATCTAAGAAGTGTTCCATCTAGAACCCTCCTATACAAATCACCAGAGATAAGGCAATGACAAGAGGCATTTTGGGTAAGGTTTCTACATTCAAATCAGTTAAAGGTTTCAAGTATAATTCCACCACGAAGGTATGAGTAAATAGCACCATAACATGATGACTCATGACTAACAAGGGTACAAACGACATGGATTTCTTGGGAGTCATAAATAGGGTGATGTATCTCTTCCACCAGCAATTTGAATATGGATTCATGTTGCTCTAACTGAAGGAGTGAAGCAAGTGTAGCCATAGCGTTAGCTTTTTTTTTTGCTCTAGGGATTTGCTGAAATGTGACGAATGTGAAGTATCATTTCAAGGAATCAACCATTTGATTGTAAGGTACCAATTTCTCATTTCTTGTTTGATATTCATCATTAAATTGGTTGATTATGAGTTATGAATCCCCATAGATGTGTAACTCTATGATTCTCCATTCTATGGCCATCTTAAGTCCATTTTTTAAAGCTTCATATTCAACAATTTTGTTTGTACATGGTAACAATAACTTGTAAGACTTAGGAATCATGTACCCAGGAGGAGAAACAAACAACACACTAGCTCCTGAACCGTTTTGCATAAAGGATCCATCAAAGAACATCTTCCATGTTCTTTCAGTCATGTACATGAGGTGCTCATCTGGGAGTTCAACTTGAATAGGTGCAGTATCTTGCAATGGGAAATCAGCCAATTGATCTACTATGGCTTGTCCTTTGATTGCTTTACACTCAATGTACTCTATGTCAAACTCTAAAAGTATCATCATCCATTTAGCAAGTCTACCTGTGAGGGCAGCCTTACCTAGCAAATACTTGAGTGGATCTATTTTTTCTATGAGGTGTATAGTGTGCGTAAGCATGTAATGTCGCAACTTTTGGGAAGCAAACACAATTGCAAGGCAAGCTTTCTCAATGCTAGTGTAGTTAACCTCATATGAAACAAGAGTGTGACTAATATAGTATATTTCTCTTTCTTTCCCATGTTCATCAAGTTGAGCTAGTAATGCCCCCAAGGAAGATTATGTCTCTGAAATATATAGAATAAGTGGTTTCCCTGGATAGGAGGCATTAAAATAGGAGGATTTGCCAAGTATTTCTTGATTTGATCAATGCTCTTTTGACAATCCTCATTCCAGACACATTTGACTCCTTTGTGTAAGTTCTTGTTGAAGGGTTGATCTCTATCTGCCAATTGTGAAATGAATCTCCTTATAGATTGAAGACGTCCTTGAAGACTCCTCATTTGACTAATGTTTCTAGTAGGTGACATATCTATGATCGCTTGGACCTTTTTAGGGTCCACCTCTATTCCTCTTGCTGAAATGATGAATCTGAGTAATTTGCCAGAGGTAACTTGAAATGCACACTTTTTAGGATTTGACCTTAGTTGAAATGGTTCCATGCAATCTAGAATGACTTCTAAATCATCTAAGTGTGTGTCTCTCTTCTTAAACTTGGCCAAGGTGTCATCCACATAATCTTCCATGTTTTTATGCATCATGTCATGAAAAATGGTTGTCATAGCTCATTGATAGGTGGCTCCTGCATTTTTCAATCCAAAAGGCATAACGTTCCAACAATAGGTACCCCAAGCACAAGTGAATGCAGTCTTTTCTTGATCTTCAGGAGCTATCTTAATGTGATTGTACCTAGAAAAACAATCCATCAAGAAATATATCTCATAACCCGCAGTCATATCCACTATCATGTCTATATTGGGAAGTGGAAAGTTATCCTTTGGGCATGCTCTTTTGACATCTCTTAAATTTGTGCAAACTCGAATGGATTTGTCATGTTTGGAAATTGGTACAATGTTTGATATCCATTTAGCATAGGCAATAGCTCTTATGAATCCTGCACCAAGGATTTTCTCTAATTCTTCTTTGACTAGGAGAGCTATGTGAGGATGCATCTTTCTCAATTTGTGTTTAACTGGTTTAACATCCGGAGCTATGGACAAGTGATGCATGATAAGATTAATGTCCAACCCTGGCATATTTGAATAATTCCATGCAAAGTTGATCTTGTTTTTCTGTAAGAACTTAATGTAAGCTTATTTTTCTTATGGTGACAAGGACTCAGCCAAGTGTACTATCTACGGAGCCTCATTTGTACCCAAATTGACTGCTTGTGTTGGTTCAATAAGCACTGAAGATCGATCTTGAAAGTAGCTACGGAGATGATCAAGTAACTCATCCTTAGGTGCCTCAAAGAGGTTTTCACCCTTGGATACATCATTTATTTTTACTTTTTTCGGTTCTGACACCGCAACACAGTGGTTTTCGCTACCAGAACTCCTATTCTTTTTATTCTCTTTTATTTTTATCTTATGACTAAGGTACTTGAGTTCTGGCTCTGTCATGGTGGTAGTTGGTTCACTGGTGGAAGAGACTACAGATTCAATGGCATTTAGGTAACATGCTACCTCATAATCATTTTTGAATGTTAAGAGCTTGGGTTCTTAATAGCGTTGGGACCAATCAATGAGGTCAGGATGAACAAGAGGCAAGTTAATGACTAGTTCAAGGTTATAAATGTGAATGATATTATCGTTGGTGATCGAAGAGTCAGAGTCTGTCCAGTATCCTTCTAAGCTACCCAAATCAAGATTCGTCCTAACAAGAGAATAATCATCCACTAAGGAAACACATGGGTTCAAATCCTCTAATCCTATACGTGACTTGTCAGCCACCTCAGGTTGAGAAATATAAGTGTGGATGACATCAACATCCATGTCAATTATGGAAGGCTTTGAGAAGGAGTCTCATTCATACTCATATGAACTTGTTTGTGAACTGCGACTAGGATGCTTACACCATGAAGGTTTTGGACATCGTGATGTGGAAGTTCTAGCATCATCAAGAGTAGCACATTCTCTTTCCATTAAACAAATAAGATTCTTTCATTGACGTTCTTTGAAAGGATCTTCTACATCTGATTCTTGTTCTAAAGTTGCAACTGACGCATGAGCGACCAGAATATATGAATCTCCCTAGAGGAGTTTAGTGGAAGGGACCCAATCTTCACACATGTCCTACTGATTTGTCAAACTAGGTATGTATTCTGGTTCATATTCACTATCCTACTCATCAAGGATAGGAGTAGTGTGCTTGTTGTGATTCACAAATCCTAGGCCAACCGACTTCTTAGACTTGCACCCAAAAAGAGCATGATCAAGAGGTTCAGCTCTAGCATCCGATTTGTGATTAAGAGAGCCATGTCTGGGATAGCCCATCTATTTGACAAAAGTATACCCTCATCCATAAGCCTTAGGAGAGGCAGAGAAGTTCTCATTGTGCATATATTTCTCTTCTCTATAGATCCAGTCTCTAACAAATGTCTCTTCTTTCTCATCTTGAATAGGCACCAAGGATTCTACAAATGTGCCAAATAAAGTCATAGCTGAAGAGGAGGGTCTCTTTTCTTGTGAAGGCTTGCCATAAGACCGAGGTGAAACTGGTAATGTTGTGAGGGAGCTGAGTTGATACCCCCATGCCAAGGTCTACCGATTTAAGCTTGTCTTTACATTCAACTAAGGTCGCATCGAAGTCCTCTGCTTCCCTATTGAGGGGAACATGAGTTCCTACTGAAATTGAGTTAACAGATAAAGTGTTATCCCCAAGTATACAAATCTCTATTCCATTGTAGGGGAACTTAACACACTAATGATAGGTAGACGACACCACTTGCATATCATGAATCCATGGTCTACCAAGTAAGATATTATACGCAAGGGGGTCAGCATCAACTATTTGAAATAAAATGTCTCTTTCAATAGGGCCAATCCTAATAGGAATGATGGACAAACCCTTAGAACTTATTTCTGCCTCATCATAGGCTTTGACAGTGATCCTTTTCCTAGTATCTATGACTTTTTCAGAATAACCCAACTCTTTTAAAAGACTAAAGTAACAAATATTAAGCCCAACACCCCCATCTATCAACATGCACCTAACACGGGTTCTGTGGATCATGACCTCAATATGAAGAGAAAGATTGTGTGGGTGGCTCAAGGCTTTATCACCATCCTCTGAAAAGGTAAAGTAATGAGGGCTAGCAATGTGATTAACCATGTTCTGGAATTGATCGACATCTAAGTTGTTGGGGACGTTTGTCATGCGCAAAGCATCCTCAAGGACTTGCTTGTGTCTCGGGGACAACTCTAAGAGCTCAAAGATCAAAATATGAGTTGGGGTTCTCTACAACTGATCAACAAGACTATAGCTTGACTTTGGATTAACTATTGGTTTTGAGGTGACATTCTTGGATATCACTTGCTTAGGTTTATTTGATTGACTCGAATTGGGTCCTCTAATGACAACAAGACCTTGACTTCATGTGACATCATTAAGGGCTTGTGAGGACACTCTAGAGTTAGGACCCATTAGCACCATTATGGGTTCTTCATCAAAGATAGGAGGAGATTCCACGTCTAGATCATAACCATAGGGATCTTTACCCCTCATCATGTTAACATTTTCTTCTATAAATTAAAGCATGTTAATAGTATTCTCCACATCTGTGTAAGTGTAATTGATCTTAGCTTTGCCATTCTTAGCTTTAGAGGTTTCCCCCTTTTCATACTTAGTCAACGGTTCTTTGAATGCCTTATGATCGGTGTTGGTGTTCAATCCATCTATCTTAAGTTTTTCATTTTCAATGAGATCTTGAAAAATATGCTTCAGTTTCCAACAATTTTCAATATCATGTTCAATGCTATTGTGAAACTTGCAAAAGGCTTTCTCATCCCACCAATGTGGCTTAACATCAGGTATATAATGTTTTGCGGGATCTTGAGGATGTGCAAGGTTGTTGGCAATGAGTGTTTTCAAGAAATCCTCATACGAGTCACCAAGTTTTGAAAATTGTCGTCTTTCTTTCTTAGGCCTATCTTGGTATCTCGGCTTGCTCTCTTATTGATTAGATGTATTGAGCTTCATGGATTAAACAACACTATACAAGTGGAGAACAATTTGATCTTTGGGTTGGGAGGAGTCCACAACTCCATCATTGACCACTTGTTTGTTCCTATTCTAGTGTGATTTCTTCCCTTTATCCTTGTTAGAGTTGTTGTTTTGACCATTGTTTTTGTTGTTTCCATGTTTGGTCAAAATTCCTTTTTCTTTCATAACATCCTCAATCCTACATGTGGTTTTGACCATGGTGTCAAAGGAATAAAAAACCATCTTCCTAACTTCATACCGCATTTCAGGAACCAATTTGCTAACAAGGATGTCAATATTTTCATTTTCAGGAATGGTTCTAGAGTAGCGAGAGGATTGTCGTCTCCACCTTTGCAAGAAAGTGACAAAGGATTCCCCTTGATGTTGATTTATGTTGAATAATTTCAACATGGTGATAGATATTGAAAGGCTGTACGCAAAGTGTTGAACAAATCTATGGACAAGCTCTTTGAAAGTCTTGACGGGAGGAGTTATGTTGGTGAACCATTTCATTGCTTGACCCTTAAGACTCCTTGGGAAAAATCTCATGACGTACGAGTCATATTGATGGAACTCAAAACTTGTGATATAAAATTGGTGCACGTGATCACGTGGATCTCCATTCCCATCATACTTGTCATATTGAGGGATCTCAACCTTTCTAGGGAAGTCTTTCATGTTAACACTTTTGTCAAAAGGATTAGGATAGATTGAATCAAGTGAGAATGAATTCTTGGGTGCTAACATCTTTTCCATCATGCTCTTAAGTTGTTTGATCTCTTCCTCTTGAGATGGACCTTGCTTCTTAATCTTCTTGTCCACATCAAAGTTGTAGGAGACTCTATCACCCTTGTTGATTAAAATTTCTAGGAACTTGTCTTTGTTTTGATCTAAATATTTCTCCACATACTGCTAGAAGAGTGGTTCTTGTTGCATTTTCATGAAGTCCTGGGAGCTGAGGTCAAAACTTGATCTACTACCCCCATATTGTGAACCATGATGAGCATGTTGTGAAGGTTGTTTTGAGTTCCTAGGAGGTGTTTGTCTCCTATAATGATCATGTCTTGAAGCCCTTCTTCCTCTAGGGCTAGGAGATCATGATGGCATCCTTGAACATCTTCCACTTTGTGGAGTCTCAGGAGGAGTGGATGGAGGAGAGTTATTTCCACCACTAACACGCATGTTATTAAATTGGTTATTAAGTCGCTAAGCCAAGAGTCTATCTTTCTCCTCCTGGAGGGATTTATTTTCTATTTCCAACAAGGTTTGTCTCTCCAACTCTAGGAGTCTAAATTGATCTTCCTTTTTAGCTTCTTCATCTAGGAAGGCTTTCTTTTCACGCTTGATTCTCTTAAGTCTTTCACTTCTGTATCTTGAAGATGTTTTGAGCGGTGAACTTGGTCTTGAATGTCGAAACAAATTATTGGTGTATGTTGCATCTACGCGAGTGTCATAAAGTTCCTCATCTTGATTTTCATGTTCTGATTGTTCATCTTGAAAGGCTTGCCTCTTACCTCTCTCATCTCTTTGGTGTGCATCTAGATATCTAGTTGAGATAATGGGTGAATCTGGTTGACTGTCATGAGAGGAACCGCCAAACAAAATGGTATTTCTATGTTTTGAAAATATGTCATCAAGGCATTTATCCATGTCTTCTCTCTCTTATCGAGTCATTGTGTAACTCATATCCATATCTAAGCGAGAAGTTGCTAAGGGTGTACCCAACTCACTAAGGTGACTCTTGGAATCAAACCAAACTTCTGAGTTGTTCCTAGGTGATTGATCAAATATGGGCTCTTTTCCCTTACATTTTTGGAGATTTTGAACAAAGGGTAATTGGTTAAAGACTACTTGAGGTCATTTTCCTTGATCTACTTGATATCTTGTTGTAACTGGCATGAAAGAAAAGGTACCAACTAATAGGATGACCCTAAGAAATGTTAGTACCAAACTAGGATGATAAAGGCATTCACTTGTCCAAAAGAGAGATGATAAGATAGAATTTTGCAAGGGGTGTAAACCAACACTGCTACAGAGGTGCCCAATGAACAGGTGACTACCCTGACACATATGGATCATGAGGATGATTTACCCAAGTTATATTGATTGAATTTGAATTTGTATGAAAGTGAATGGACAAGAGATTACCAAAACTCTCCAAGTGTGTTATCAAAGAATCTAAAGGTTTATATTCTCAACAAGGACAGTTTCTAGCTCACCAACTCCAAGCAAGGTCACTTGTGAAATCAAAGATCACTAGTCCAAGAGGTCAAAACGCAAGAATCCAAAGTGTAAACAAGCTTCTAACAACAGGGTAAGTGACCTAATTTGATCTGGATCAACCAAGGAAGAATAAAAATGATAGGATAGAAAATTGGGAAAGTTGATAGTTTGACACTTAAGAATGTAGATTTGTTGATCATTTTGATGTTTGTCTTGATGTTTGGGTGTATGTTTTTATGTTTCACTCACGCAATACTCATCAAGCAGATTGTTTGTTGGAAATAGAACAGTCACTCCACAGCCTAGGTAAGCCAGGGAAATATATGTTGAATTCCCACTTGAACCAAAGTTTAGCCATGTCTACTTATAGCGGACAACTTAGAAGCTTGGAGGCACAGGCTCCCCCTTACAGTGCACTCACTTCTCAGGCACACCAAGCTTCGAATCCCAAGGGAATCACTTCCCAAAGGATCATTGTCTCTACTAAGAGCTGTAAAAATGTGGGACATCTTAGTCGGTATCTGACCTTCTGCGCCAACAGATAAAGGGTTATTGGTCACTAAAACAAAGTTTGTAGTCAAAAAATTTATTCAGGTGGTTGTGATCAAGTTATTTTCCCAATTAAGGGGACTCTCTCAATCCTTTCAAAGCAAGGATTTCACCTTAACAATGTAGGGACTTTAACACACCACTAGGGTACTAGAGGATATTTTGATTGCCACAATGAATTCACACTTGTCCACTATGAGATTAATCACAATGAAATTTTTTATATACTGATTCGGAAGGGCTTGGCTTTAGCCTGTTACCGGTTGGGCAATCCACTCTCACTGGCTCTATTAAAGCACTTGGGAGGTAGCCACACTAAAAGAATTATATGAGTTTCTCTTACACCCAAGATCCACAAAGGCAAGGGGAGAGGATACATTCATATAATCCTTAGGATTAAAATCTAAAAGACACTTCAAACACATAAGAAAATGACAATAATGTTTCTAGATTTTTGATCATCCCAAAAGGGCGAGAGCATAGTTTCCTAACGTCATTGTCATTCCTAAAATATCAAAATAGAAGTTCATTTTAGAAGTCTTGCATGTGGGTTCCTATTGTAATAAAACAAAATAAAATGCAAGAACAAAGTTTAGCATGATATTGATCAAGGAAACCTGCAAGGCAATTCATTAGTAGTCTTTATTTGAGTCTTCTTTTCAATGTCCTGCAAACCAAATGTTAAGTTGTTTCAGAAATAAAAATTAGAAAAACATAGCAAACAACAAACAACAAACAAGATATGCAATGTATTCTCAACTTATGCAAACCCTAGGGTAAGCTCTGAAAATAAATTGTTAGGAGCAATAATAACCAGCAAATAATTTAAATGACAACTCATATCATGCATTGAACCATGTGAAAAATAAGTGCAAACTAATCATTAAATGCCCTTTTTCAATTTTAATTTTTTGACCTAGTCAACAAGATTGGACCTATATGACATGAATTTGGATCCCAAACCCTAAATTCAGAAAAGAGACCCCTATTAAAAAACAATGAGATTTCCAAAAATGTTTGAATTTTAAAAAGATCTTTTCATTTGTTCCCTAGGGAGCCATTTTTCTAAAATAGACTAGTTTTCATAAATTGACCAAATGAGCTATGATATTGCATCCAAATTTAAAACAAAAAGAATGGACCCTCTGTAGAATTTAATTACCTTTCTGAAAATGTAAAATTTTTAGAAAAATATGCTGATTTGTGTCGAAAAATATTTTTTTATGAAAAATAAAGAAAAAATTGTAAAAACTTCATGATACCTTGGAAAATTTTGAATTTTTTACTGAAGCTTCTATGATATGTCGCCAACTTGCAAAAAAAAATTTAGACCGAAGTTCTAAGCCCTTTGGGAGATATGATCGAATCTTTGAAAATCTAGGGTTTTCATCTCCAAGCAAATCTGCACAAGGGGGTTAGCTCCAAAAATAATCAAAACCAGCATGTAAAGCTGGGTTGCCCCACGGTGGGCGCCAAAAATGTGTGCTAAAAATGTGATACTTCTATGAGTCATTATATTCAAGATTGCTCAAGAAAGAGGTCTCAAATGGCGACTCATAGCTCCCTATTCATGGAGTGCAAGGGTTTGTGATGAAGACCCTCAGTTTAGACCTAGTTATGCCCATGCAAGTACACCATGAAATGAGAGATTCAAAGAGGAAGAGAAATAATTCTAGTCTCCATGATCACCAAATATGCATTGCAAATGAGAATGAAAGCTATTATATATGATAACAAGGCATGGAAGGAAACTAATCTATATGATAACAATGCATGAAAGGAAATATGCAAGCTAATCTATGAAAGAAATATGAATTTAAACTAATATGAATCTAATCTAAATGGATTGCCATGGATGCATGAGAGAAAAAGACAAGAATAAAAAGTTGCATGGTTCAAGCTCAAATGCTCAAACTCTCCTCCAAAATCGCTCTCCAAACCTACATCATAACAATAGCATAAAAGTGTATCTCTTGATGAGAAGGAGAGGTTTCATTTTAAAGAACAATGGACGGTAGAGATTAAGAGGTAAAAAGAAATGAGCAATGGTGGAGATTAAATCTTGGTTGATCTATGTGCTCATATCTTCAAAAGGCTATGATTATGAGGCAACAAGCCCACCACTTAGGAATATGTGTGAAGAAAAAGAAGCTTTATTTATTTTTATTTAATTTATTTCCTTTTTCAACACAAAGAGGGATTTAAGTGAGGATTTTATTTATTTAATTAAAAGAGGAATTTTCTTTTAATTAAATAAGATTATTTTATTTTATTAAAAAGAGAGATTTTGATTAAATAAGATAATATTATTTAATTAAGAGAAATTTTAATTAAATAAGATAAGATTATTTAATTAAAAGAGATTTTAATTAAATAAGATTATTTTATTTAATAAAAAGGAACTGTTTTCTTATAATTAAATAAGATTATTGATGAAATGACCAAACCTTAGGAAATATTGAAATAATTGAATTAATTACGATTTGATCAAGGAAATTGATTTGAATTGAAAATGTTGCAAGGCATTGATTCGGGAATTTGATAAATTGATTTTGTTAGTTGATAAATTGAAGAATGGGGGCCCATAGTCTAGGCGACCATTTTAGGGTGCATACAAGTTGCAGGTTAATCAGAACAGGACACAACCTAAGAGACCATCTGTTACTTGTTTTAAGTATAACAATGAAGAACACATAGCAAATTTTGGTAGGTATAATGGGTTTGTTAACAATATAAGACCACCAACAATTATAAAGAAAAAGATTGGTGATGTTGGCAAGAGCATGACAGAATACATGGATGAGTTCAATTGTCTTTTGTGAATAAATGAAACAAGGACAATGATAAGGTATGAAAAGTAAAGAATTAAAGTGAGTTTAAGGATCAAGGAGAGCTAATTGATGCTACTGGATCTTCGCATGATGCTACCATTGCCACATCAGCATAAATGGCCAAGCACGACCTTAGGGGGAACTTTGAAGAAATCAACCAGTCTATTATCTAGTCCCTGATTTATAGAATTAGATGATGCAAGGTTAGCTAAAGGTACAAGGATATGTGTAGGGTGCTACATCCCTGGTCTCAAGGTCTGAAAGATAAAACAGTCTAATCACTTGGAACTTCATGGTTGACTAGGAATGAAACATCATTTTGAAGTACATTGGGATTTGTCTCTCAATGATACACTACGAGATTTAAGTATGACTACTTAGTCATTTTTAGCACCATTCAAGCACTTGTGAAGAAAAAAGATCATAGTTGGAAGGAGTTTAGACAAAGTCAAGTGATCGCATGAAAAGAAAACCCTACTTGGATACTAAAGGTATTTAGATCTCTTGCGAGCTTGAAATTTGATCTTTACAGCTAGAAACCATGGATATCCCACAATTATTTGATGTCAAAGAAAGACCTAGGTATAAATTTAAGAAAAACCCATTTAAATCAATGGAAGAGGACCCCGAGGGTGCATTTTAATAATCCTCGCATGGTGTTTTGCATGTTGAC
>MU227026.1:1506725-1517120 GCA_018584345.1 Thuja plicata
TATATATATATATATATATATATATAAGGAAATGAATGACATGTTGAATAATGATGGGAAAATCAAACCTGCTTTTGTGAAGCTAGAAAACCTAAATATTAAATAAATGATAGAGTTTGATGAGTTTAATGAGCTAGAATGGATCAAAATTGTCCTTAGCAGAATATATGATAAATTCTTATGGATTGGAAACAAGCTTGTTAAGATAACTAGAGGAATGATTCATTTGGTGACTGGATTGGGCGACGCAGGAAATATACCTACTATAGAGAAGAATATAAAGGAGGTAGAAGCCCCAACATAGTCTAAATGGGACAAGAGAGACATGACCATCACATATATAAAGTAGAAAGTTGTAATATTGGTGGCCATGATTCTTGGTTAAAAGTTGCATTACAGTAGCAGAATTAACTCAGTTTTAGCAGGCATAATCATGATGGCTTATAAAATGGTTATGGATAATGAGCAACACGATCTTAATGAAATCCTTACATTTTAGCTATTATAAAATCTGAGGCAAATCAAAGGGGATAAGTCTAAATCTTTCAGGTTTGGGTCTCTAATTTTACACTTATTCTTTCATATCATGCATGAGTTCCCTAGAATGCACATCTGTGCTTGGAAAGAGGATAGACCAACTACTGCCAAGATCAGAAATTCCTATAAAAGAAAAGATAAGAATTGGGTAGATGGTGAATTATTTGGGATGTTTAAGGTATTCTAGACAGAGATGAAATAAAGAATGAGAATCCCTATGCAGATTGTGGAGAAGTACAAAGACACTGTGTATTTCATGGTTGAGACTGACTTCACCTATTTTGAGGTTGTTGATCCTAGCACTAGATGGTGTCCCCCCATGGGATATGAGGTAAGTGTTGAGGTACTTACACTCCATGTTGATTATGTGTTATAAGCTATGATTGATACCACTGAGGAAAGACGGGGTACGTATAAATAAAAATATCTAAAGGTAAGAGAAGAATTGACTAAGAGAGTAAGGAAAAGGAAAGTAGATAAATTTTTTGATAAATTTGCAGAAGAAGAAGGAATATCTAAGGAACAAATGGAAAATTTGAGGGAAAAGGCCACAGAGAAGTCTACTAGATAGGCAAACTTAGAACCTGCACCCTTACTGACTACAAAACTTGTAAACATATATGATTCACCTCTAACAGTAGTTGCAGTACACGATGGGACTCCTAACCCTCCTAGGAGAACTTTGCATAAAACTAAAATAGTCAATATAGAGAAGAAGATAGATGAAACGCCTATGAAGACAACTAGGTCCTCTAGGCCGAAAATGATGTCATTTGGACCAGGAACCAGAAAGAAGCCCTTGGATATTACACCCAAGGATGAGTCTCCTACTAAGAAACAAAATAATGAAGAGAAATTCGAGGAGAAGAAGATAGATAAGGCTATTGAACCAGCTCACAAAGAGGTTGAGAAACCACTTGAAAGATACTTATGGAAACCTAACTTAAGTTAGTTACAGAAAATAATAGTAGAGCAGGGAAAGCTTAATCAAATTTCTAGATATTATGACAAATATGAGGCAAAGGATAGACCTATTATTGAGGACATTATGATAAATCATATGTTGTTCTTCAAGAAAAACTTAATTGAACTAGAAGACACTGTTCCTAAGGATCTATTTGACAGATTGGAAGAAAGGAAACAAAGAACCTTAGAAGAGGATAAAAAGATTCATGTTTAGACTATAGAGCATATGTACCATGTTATCTCTGTTAAATAAATAGATAGGCTATTTAAGAAGGTCAAGCCCTTGCTAATAACAAATAACAGACTCATCAAAATCATGGAAAGTAAGTATGATGAGATAAGTGAAGAAACTCAAAAGGCAATAGACAAGGTATTGCTTGTTGAAGGACCAAAACCACTAAATCCAACCCCTCCAATAGAAAAGCCTAAGGACATTAGGAGTGGAGAATATTCTAAGTCTATGCAAGCATAAGTAGAGCCTTCTAAGGATGAAGATTATACAAATCAATTTTACAGCACAATAAAACAACCTGATTTCTTTATACCAGGAGTGCATGTATCTTTGGATACTTCGCACGACTTTGTTGACCCTTTTCAAAGGAATCTTGTATCTGACAGTGAAAAAATGACACAATTTCAGAAGGAGAGCACACACAAAAAGACCTTGATGTGATTACTGAGGAAGAACTAAAGAAAATTATAGCTAAAGGGAAGAGAGAAGCAAAAGTTGAGATTAAAACTGAGGAGATAAAATTATCTCCCAATCCTGATCTGAATCCTATTAAGGATAAATCATGTACAATGACATTGTTGGAAAGTGATACAAAGCCTCTAATAACCAATGTTGATGACATGGATGAGGATGATTTGATAAATTTATCTCTGATGGCATTTTCTAAGGATAAAGAAATGTTTGAACAAAGGAATGAGAAGAAAGCTAAGGTGTTGGACATGGCATTGGAAATGGTGAACAAACTTTTACCCATGCCTCTAATTTTTCAATGAAGTGATGGAGCAGACAATCTAAACAAAGTCGTAGATGACTTCGATACACATTTCACCTCCTTGGAGAAGGTCGTGGTTGTGAAGGCTAAGAAATAATACATGGATAAGAAATTGATTGAGGTATACAAGTCAATCTCTTGGGATATGAATGTCTTGGATTGTTCTATTTAAGATATTAAAACTTGTATTAGTCATGGAAAGAAATTATATAGCCTTTGCATCAATCCTATCAAACATGTCCAAAACATTATGGACATTATTCTTAATGATGAACAGCAATTGGATACCTTGGCGAAGCACTGTGAGTCATCCATAAAGTCTGCTTCTGAGTTTGACAAAGAAGTGTCATGAATTTTTTATAAGATCAGTGTGCTGGAGGTAGATAAACAAAGAGTACTAGATAGGTTCTCAGAGTTAAGGAGTTTAATAACTCCTAAAATATCTATTTTGGAAAATAACTTGGGGGATTTGGAACTGGCAAAGAAGTATTGTACTGGACTTGCACGTACAAAGATGAGGAACATATAAATATCTTCATTTTCACTGAGTGGATCAATCCATGTTGACCAAACATTGAAGAAGACATAGGAGATTGATGTGAAAACCCTGGAAACCAATTTCAAAGACATACTTTGCTTGGTTTGATGGTATGGACAATAAATTTTTGGTATATATAAAGTTACCTTTTGTCATTGATGTGAAAGGGGGAGTGATAAGGTGAAAAATGATATGTATAGGAAGTAATAAATGAGTATGTAGTTAGGGGGAGTACAATTTTTGTTTGGCAAGTACACTTAGTCATTTTTCACTAAGTGTTTCCATCAATGCCAAAGGGGGAGATTGTTGGAAAGTGTGAAGTATATGACTCTACTTATGTTTCCATTAATGGAAAAACATACCTCTGGTAAGATCGCTTGGTATGAAGATGTATATTGGATGATCAGCTAAGTGAAAAATGCCTAAGTATAGAGACATTTCACAATATACAGTTGAACTATTTTGATTGACGAGCATAATATACTCATCTAGATGGAATGAAAGCTTAGGTAACATGATATATGGGATGTACTAGAACTTTTGATATGGTCACTAGAATTTTGATTATGTCTGATAAAAGTTACAGGTTGGCAAAGTCATGTGAGTATAATGAACAATGTAAATAGGGTATGTGAGTGGACGCGACGTTTGGTGACTCAACCTTAGTTATTTTGTTGATCTAATTTTTGGTTTATGATAGGTCCTCTCCTATCTTGGTGGATGAATTGTGGCATGTTTTTTTTATCTTAATATGGGTCAATTATGGATACACATTTTGTGAGGAATTAGTGAGCCGATTGAGAAATAAAGTTGATTGGGTATATATGTGAACCTTTTGGGCTATGAAGTTTATGGATATGAAGTATGGATGGATAATGGCAGAATAAGTGGAGATTATTTGATTATTATTATGAGCTTCAACTGGAATTGATTTGGCATAGCAGATTCTACTACAATTCATTTTTTCTATTGTAAAACTTCTCTTTGTAATATGGACAACGAGTCCTTGTAGAGCAGTGAGCTCCATTGTATCACCCCTAACATGGTTTATCCTTTAATAGGGATTTGTACTAAATGTAATATTCATCCCCTAATAGAGCTAGGTCTCCTACTAGAGACATTATACTCTTAGTGAATTATTTGTGGGTACCATCCCCACCAGGGTTTTCCCTTGGTCAGGGTTTCCTCGATAACAAATCATGGTGTTTTGAGTTATTTTCTTTGTGTATATATTCTTATTATTCCATCTATTGCATGGTTAATGTTCAAATGTTTGAGATTAGATAAAAGTATTCCAACACTGATTCACCCTCGCCCCTTAGTGTTGCTTGATCCTAACATCTGGAGTGTCTTAGTCAAATGGACTGACTATTTGAGAAATATAGTCCTTGAGGACTTTTTTTTATGGAGACCTTGAATATCAGTCTCTTACTCCTTTATGTATTTGAACAATTAGCTAACTCCTAGGGTTTCCAATACTTTCCCACCTTCTCTGGTTTATTCTCCCAAATCCACTTCCTCCATGACATAGCCATCCGGTGTGGCTTCATCCATACTAATATTCAGAGGAGGTATTGACACTTGAGCCTTCCATTTTCTGCTCATGTCTCTTATTACATAATACATCCTTTGTGCCTTATGGTTGGGATCTCCTGTATGGAATGCTTGACCCAATTGGGATAGGTCAAGATCCTCTATCTTTGTGTATGTCCTCTTTCAAGGTTGAACTTCCTGGGCCATCCAAGTAGGTTTTGATGTAGCTATGAGTGGTTTGTATGGGGCTATATCCATCATGGAAGTTCCAATTTGTCTCATTTTACTTTCCTCTTCTTTCCTTTCTTGATATAATACTTCTTGGTACTTTGAATTCTCTTGAGTTTCCTCCCTTTCACCTTCTTCTTCTTCTTCCAGAGGTTCTTCCTGCTCATGTGTCTTCTCCTTTTCTTCAGAAGATGAAGGTTGTGTAATCTCTTCCCACAAACACTTGTTGAATTCTCCTTCCTCACTATCTCTTCTTTATCATGTTATTTTTCCTCAGCTTTCCTTTGTACCTCTTCAGCGTGTGAGTGTGGTGGGGGAAAATGTGGCTGCAATGGTGGTTTATTTTCAACCTATATTGATTCATCACCCTTAGGGTCCTCATTTTGTGTTCTCATGTCAATTTCTCCTTCCCTCCAATTCTTCTCTGGTGGCCATATTTGTTTCTTCATTTTCATTTTATCCTTTTTCACCTTGCTAATCAATTTCCCCCATTTGTATTTCCTTTATAGAAGTATGAACAGGAATATTTGTTTATTGTTGTTCTTGCATGTTCTTTATGGGGAGTTATTCAGTGTGCACTTGAGGAGGCACATGAACATTAGATGACAATGAGGTTGTTGGGGTACCAAAATTTGTGCCTATATGACCCACGGGTCTATCTACAGATGACTCCTTGAAACCTGTGATGTTATCCAAATCTGATATATCAAACTCATTGTATCCCAAACCATCCCCAACCTTTGTTTCCACTTCATTACTTGTCTCTAAATAATCCATCACCTTTTGGCCTTCAGGTTAGGTAACCTTCTCTCATTCTTTCCTCCTAGCAGATGCGGTAGCCTGTTGAGTTCTTCACACTAAAAGGACATCATTTTCCTCTACCTCTTCTTCCTTGGTCAAGGCTTGTAGAGTGGGTGATACAGAAGGTCTCCTCTTTCTTCTTTGGTATGCTTTTTTAGGTTGGGACACTGATGAGCCAGACAAGCGGATGGTGAAAGAAGGAATCTTAGTCCTCCCAGATGTGAATGATGTCTCTGGAGGAGAGATAACATCTTGTGCTTGGGTAGGAAGGGGAGCAGTAGTTGAATCATCTTTTTCATTTGTCCCCATGATTCCTACACTCTTTACTATACCATGGACAATTGTCTTCCTAACATGCTCATAAACTGTACCAGAAGTAATGGGGGTGGCCTCTTTAAGATAGGGACATTCATCTCGACTCCTTTCCCCTTTTCTTCTTTTGTTAGAGGATCAACTTTCTACTTCATTGGAACTGGGTCTATCTTGAATGGTAGATGTATCCATTTATTTTTCAGCTTTATAACATACCTTGATTTGAATTTGATGTCATCATTTTCTAGTTTTCCCACTTCTGCATTCAAAATGTGATGATTATATACTTTATCCTCATTGTATAAAGGGTCCAAAATATCTTCTGATTCCTTTTCCTAGCTCCTTGAAGGTATGTGTACTTGAATAACATGTTATGCCAGCTCTAGTGTCATTCAATAATAATCTTGGATGCGGACTTCATAATCATCTATGTAGTTCATTCAATGGTCCTCAAGATGAGGCTCATATTTATAGAAGGCCCCCTTTATCTTGCTGAAGGTACCACTTGGATCAAACCTGAGCCTAACACATTTGAACTACTCCAGAGGGCACTCATCCCATTCCAAGAAGATTTACTTGCACACTTGGATATCTTGGATGAAGTAGGCTCTAATATAAATGGGGAAGTCCCAACAATCTTTCTTTTTCTTGATAATTTTCTCGTATGCATCCACTATCTGTCGGTTGATTTTCATGAGCATAATTTTGTCAGATGAATATCAGGGAAACTTATTTGGATTGAGGGTACATCTTGCCACCCATATGTAATTGAATGTATAGAACTAGATGTGATATGCCTCGAGCATTCTGAATTTAGTTGCAACCTCCTATAAAAGTCTCTTGGCATAATCACCCTCAATAGACCAGATGATTACAAAAATGAAGGAATCATTGATAATCCTATATTTTGGGCTATTTTCCTTAAGCTTGTCCTTCCTTAATATTTGAGGATACACTATGTAAGGATAGGTACTAGCATCTCGTAGATATCTCCTTTTGTACATCCCTGGTTACTCTGCTCTTGCAACCAATAAATATATGATGTATGAGGTCAAATATAATTTGGAGTTGACCTTCATAGCCTACAGTTGCTCATCTAGATTATCACTGATGATTGCTCCCCAATCAATCCTTGCCTTTCTACCTCTGATTTTCTGAATAATAAACAACATCAAGGCTACAATTGTCTAGCCTGTGGTAGTCCCCAAACCCTATTCAGTAGAGTGACATCATTCCTCATGTCATCATTCAAATAATCTCTAATAATATTCATTTTCTCAAGCTTATCCTCTTTTATAGTACGTATAAGAGAATATTTACTTATAAGGTCATAAATGTCTGGGGAATCCTTAAAGTATTTTTGTCCATGCTCCTTGTAAATGGGGTAGTAATTGTATGCAATAGGAATATGTAAGATATCTTCTATTATGTTAGGTCAGATGTCGGGGACTATATGCCCATTTTTGTTCTTCATCACTTTCTCATTTCATACGTAGTTCTTTGCTAGAGCCATGATCAAGTTAGATGCAATGATGGATATTAAGTGTCCTTCCACATCCAACAACCTAGAGAGGACCATAGTTGTGCAATCAAAGGAAGGTTTTGCAGCTTGTCTAAGGAAAGAGTTCTAGCCCAGCTAGAAGTGAGAAAAAAACCCCTTTCTAGATTTTTTGGAGCTACAGTGTTTCACAGTTTAACAACCCCTATCTCAATGAGTAATTGTGAAAATATGCTAACGACCTTCCAGGGCAAAGGATCAAATTTTTGAACACTGCAATCCATTTTGTGGTTTTGTTGTCTGAAGCATTTAGCTTCCCAAAGGGTTAGTGATCATGGATTTAGCCTATTTTTGTGACTCTAGGCATCAGAATTCCTGGCCCTTTCAGGGTTGAGGGGCCTGAAGACACCAACACCTCAAGATGAGTCAACAAATGAAGGGGAGCTACTAAGTTAGACTTTGTATCTTTAGGCTGTGAAAGCCCCAAAATCTAGGGTTTCACCGAGGGCTTACAATAATGAAGAAAACCTAAGGACTACCAACTCCCTAAGACAAGCAAAACCCTAAGCACTCAAACCATAGGACTAAAAAACTAAACCTACTTTAACCCTAAATACTAATAAAAAATAAGGAAAACTAAGAACACATAAGAAAACAAAAACCCTAAACAAACAAAAAGAAAAAAAAAATGTGACCCCTACCTCAGAGGGAAAGTGATCAAGTATATGTGATGCAAATGGATGAGTAGGCAATGGAGAAGGGATGCAGATCAAAAGCTAAAAGTATGCACTAAAAATGCTCAAATTTGCTGGAAGCCAAAAGCATAAAAGGCCTGATCAAACATTATAGAATGAAAAATATGATGACATATAACTGACTGAATGTTTGATAATGTTAAGTTGAAGATAATGCAAGACATTAAATCAGTTAATGGTTTGTATTGTCATTGATGTCAACTTGATATCATCTGTACGGTCATGTATATAATGCCAAAGACTTCAAAGAATTAATGAAACAAAGATTATGCTTTCAGAAATGCATAAAAGTTAAGTATTCACTAAGTGACAGATAACACTAACATAGTGCACACCATTGGTAAAGGCAAAGAACCAAAGTCACAGTGATACCCGACGAGCAGAAGACAATGTTGACCGATGAAGCAAAATCACAGGATACCCAATGAGCTGAAAATAGAGTTGCCCGACGAGTAAAATCTAATGATGCCCAACGGATGGAGATCTTGAAGTTGACTGGAGTCACACTGACAAAACTGGCAGTTGTCACCAATGACTAACTGCAGAGTTGATTGACAGAACAGAGAGTTCAGAAAATGACAAAATATCTAGCTGACAAAAGCTAAAGATAGACTTAACTAGTTGTTTTCATTATTTTATCCAACCAGAGTTAAGTGATTGATTTAAAGAAGATTTGTACAGTTGGCAAGAAGATAACTACGAGATAAATTAGGAGTTAAGCTTTAAATCAGATTGGCTAGATTGTTTTTCATGCCAAGAATCAAGAATCAAGGATCAAGAAACGGTGAATATCATGTCTATATAAGAGACACGCTTAATTCATTTCCACATCACATGAAAGGGGAGTGAATAATAAGAGGATGCTAAAGAGAAACTGATGAAGGATAACTTCATATAGTCCTGATCAATCAAGCTGAAGGAGAGCTAAAGAATTCTACAGACACCGAATAATAGTGAAGCACAACATCACAGAGCAGAAAGTGTGGAGCATAAAGAATTGAATTGATACATTGATCAGAGAGGTAATGTACTTAAATAGATGTAAAAATCTACAATTTAAGTTGCATTAGAAATAGGTCATTGTGTTTTAGTTTAACCATTGAAGCATCAAGTCTCTTAATAGAGCAGGACTTAACAATCTTCTATATATTGAGGTACATCCCAAGGAGTGCCAAAAAGGTTGATTCTATGTATAAAATCCTCTAACAAGGTCACACCTAACAATGTGTTTGTAACCTTTAACATGGTTGGGTCCTAACAGGGCTCACTTCAGAAGAGTAAAAATTTGGGGTATCGGTCCCAGTGATTTTTTCCCTTAACAGGGTTTCCACATTAAAATCCATGTGTTATGTACGTATGGTTTATTACTTTACTATTTTACATTTCACATATGCATTTCTGGATTGATCGGTATACTCTGCATATTTACTGAGTGTCAGCAAATAGTTATACTACTTATCGGTAATCAAGGAGAATAAGGTCAGAAAAGGAAAACCAATAGACAGTTAATTCATTATTAGTATTTCATGGCATGCATCTTATAAGGACTTAATAATATGAGATTTATTGATTAGTGGTTAAGTTTAAAGATAAGTTTTTGAAGCCACTAATTCACCCCCCCCCCCTCAATTATTACTAACAATTGGTATCAGAGCTTGTGTGCTTAGAAGGAAGATTTCAAGACCTAAGTCAGGATCACAAGATGAACAGATGAGATGTGCCCAAGTTGAACAAAGTCAACTTTGCTTCATGGCAAAGCAGGATAAGACTCCACTTATTAGGTATTGGTAATGATGTTACTCAATTCCTAGATGCTGAATATGTGTTGCCTACAGGAGCTTTGACAGTAGATCAATTGAGAGAGAAGCATGAGCATAACTACATGGTTATAGAGCTTTCTTCCTCACTCTCTGATGCTGAATTTGAAGATGTCAAAGATTGCAAAACTGCAAAGAAAATGTGGGACAAACTGAAGCTTGTACATGGAGGTGATAAAAAATTTCTGAGAGCCAAGGCAGAAAGCCTTAGAGGAAAATTTGATGATCTCAGAATGAAAGAAAGAGAAAACATCACACAGTATAGCACAAGAATAAAATAAGTAGTCAATGCTATACGAGGTGTTGGAGGTACACTTGAAGAGGAGATAGTGGTAAGTAAAATCTTAAGAACCTTATTGCCTATATATGCTATTAGAGTTTCTGCCATTCAAGAAATGAGAGCAGT
>MU227026.1:1522853-1554280 GCA_018584345.1 Thuja plicata
TTCCCTTAATAGGGTTTCCACGTTAAAATCCATGTGTTATGTGTGTATGGTTTATTACTTTACTATTTTACATTTCACATATGCATTTCTGGATTGATCAGTATACTCTGCATATTTACTGAGTGTCAGTAAATAGTTTATAGGTAATCAAGGAGAATAAGGTCAAAAAAGGAAAATCGACAGACAGTTAAATCATTATTAGTATTTCATGGCATGCATCTTATAGGGACTTAATAATTTGAGATTTATTGATTGGTGGTTAAGTTTAAAGATAAGTTTTTGAGGCCACCAATTCACCCCCCCTCTCAGTTATTACTAACAAAATCAAACTCCCTTTCCCTTTATATAGCCTCCCCTTCAAGATGACGTCAACTTCAGGGTGTCAAATTTTTGTGGTAACAAAGACGCAAGAGTCTGAAAACTCTAAAAACCTGACACCTTGAATCTCATGCCTTAGGTTGTTGGAGAGGTAGGTTTTTAGGGATTTAGAGATGTCAGAATTCATATAACCCTAAGACCTCTGAAAGACCAAAAAGATTCCCAAAAACAAACTAACTTTCTACAACAAAGGCGACTAGGCTTTTGCAGTGTCGGTGTTTAGAGAACTTTGACACTGCGAAAGTCTGAAAAGACAACTAAACTAACTCCCATGAAACAAAGGAGGAAGAAGGTCAATTTTTTAGATGTTTTGGGGTTCTAGTAACCCTAAATCTATGAAAGCACAAAAATAAAAAGAAACAAACTCTAAACAAATAAAAGGAGAATACACCAGAAGCTAAACTTAAGAGAAATGGAAGGGAAACGAGCAAGGGGGGAAAACCTTAAGTGACCTAACTGACACCCAACTATTGGGGGCACATGGGCCCACAATATAAATCACTAGATGCCTAACCAGGTCACTCAAAAGGGTCCCACCAACTAAAAACAAAATTTAAAAGAGGGGTCACCATTGGGCCAAAGAGCCTGGATGGAGTGTGTGTTTTTGACCCACAACAAGAATCACTAGCATAAATATCATTGTTAGAATCAAGAACATCATCATCGAGAGTATCTTCTTCATCTAGATTAATTTTAATAAAATCAAAGATACAAATAGCATTTTCATGTTTGTTCATCTTTATTTTGTTTAAATTCACCTCCCCATTGGCTCAAGCATGGGTTGGGCAGCGTGAATTAAAGCATGAGGAGGTGTATGAGGTGAAGAAATGTTTTGAGAAGCATGTTGAAGAGCTCTAGCATGAATCTTGTGATGATGATCATGATCATGATCATGATGGCCACGTTTGGTTTTTCTAAATATTTAAGTTTGGATAGGATCAATCAAGATCGGGTCCTTTTCTTCTTTAGGAGGAAGAACTGAATGAACCACACTAGGTTGAAAGATGGGTTGAGAAGTATGTGTATTAGCAATAGGAAGAGGTGGTATAGGTGGTGTAGGAATAAGTAAATGTCTAGGGAAAAGAAATGGAACATCCTTTGGTTTGATAAGTTCACAAATTTCTTGGACCTTGTAGGATTGGTATGATCTAAAAAGATGGCCAGGAAAAGCTTGAGTTGGTTGAGGCATATAAGGCCAAAATAAATCAAGGTCAACTGAGTCACGAGGCATAAAAGGATGATAAATACTATGGTTAAAAATCATGATTTCTTCATTATGAGGAAATTTAACACATTTATGAATAGGAGAAACCATAAATTGCATAGAGGTAAGCCAAGGAAGACCAAGTTTGACTTGAAATTGATTAGAAGTTGGAATGACAGTGAAGGTAACATCTTAAGTTATCCCACCAAATTTAATAGGGAATTTAATGGAACCATGGGAAGGATAAATGAAACCATTTCAAGTTTCAATCATAACTTAACATTTATAATAAAAATCTTTTTGCAATTGTTTACTATAAAGATGTTCTTCAATTATCACATTCACCAAACAAGTGGTATCAACAAGGACCATGGGTAGGGAGGCCATTAATATTTGCAAAAATATAGAGAGGAACATTGGGTGATTTAATTGTCTTAGTAGGGTCAAAGGTAATGCAAGGTTGAGATGAAGGTTTAGGTTTGACTACTTTAACTCAGTTAACAACATTATTGGCTGTAGTAACTTTGTCATCATACTCAATGCATTGGGAAGAAGAAGGTTGATCAATAGTATTGGTTGAATGGTATGTAAAAGGATTAGTGTAGATTTGAAAGTTTAGGTTAGGAGGTGGTACAAAAAATTTTCCTTGATCATGGTCACTGTTAGCAGATATAGCCTTAGAATCAATAATATCTTGGATAACAGTTTTCAAGCGTAAATTTTTTTCAGTATAATGACTAGGATGACAATGATATTGGAAAAAATATTTGGGATAAAATTATTTGGATTGAGGTTTAGACATGTCAATGGGTTTCATAGGAGGAAGTGTTAACACATTAGCATTACTTAATTTCAACATCACACTATGCAAAGATTCAGAAAGTTGAGTATAATTACGAGCAGGTTTAAAAATAGATGACAAAGGAGCCACACATTTGGATGTTTCCACTTGTTCATTAATAATATTTGGTGATTTCTTAATTTTGATGTAGTTGTTTGGTTTATGAAACTTGTTGAAATTGGATGTGGCATCACTCTTATCAATGGGAATAGGAGCCATTGGAATGGTGCTCTCAAATTTACCCACTTGAAGTTGATAATGATGAAGCACTGCACACAATTGACGAAAAGAAGAGAATTTAGAAACAAGTATCTTATCTATAATGTTACTTTGTAAATTAGCAATAAAATCCATTACACATCAATATCAGGCACATGATAAGAAATTTGAGCATG
This sequence comes from Thuja plicata, assembly GCA_018584345.1. Lineage (NCBI taxonomy): Eukaryota > Viridiplantae > Streptophyta > Pinopsida > Cupressales > Cupressaceae > Thuja > Thuja plicata. The sequence goes on from MU227026.1 coordinate 1,525,672, forward strand.
CAAATGCTTAAATCTACCAATGAAATCACTAAATTTTTCTATAATGCCTTGTTTACAATGCATTAAATTAGTTAAAAATATTTTAGGACCAATGTTGTTTTGAAATTGTTAGATGAAAGCATTAGAAAGTTTTTGGAAGGAATCAATTGAATAAGGAGGCAAGGAACAATACCATTGCAAGGATTTGTATCAAAAGGCTCGAGTAAACAACTTTTCCATGAACCTATGATCATGAGAGAAATTGCTACACAAGGTTTGGAAAGTTTTTTTTAGGAATAATACAACTAAGAGGGGAGGGGGTGAATCTGTTGTATGGTAAATATTTAAACGTTAAACTTTAAACCAATTACTTAATGCAAATCTGAAAACTTCAAGAACAACACCATAACACAAGTATTTTGTTGTCGAGGAAAACCTTATTAAGGGAAAAAAAAAAACCTAGTGGGAATTAACACCCACAAATAATGTACTAAAATATATTATCCCTGTTAGGAGCTGATTATTACATCCAATATAAGTCCATGTTAAAGGACAAAACCTGTTAGTAGTCTTCTCAACCCTATTAGGAGTTGAATGAAATGATGAGATCAATGCCCGATAACACTACCCAAAGTGAAGGTTAAATCCACCTTCTGAAGGTTAAACCCACCTTCTGAAGGTTAAACCCACCTCTTGGATCTATTATCCAAAGAGAAGTATAAAATTATACTTATAAAAGTGAACTGACTGATAGCAACTTGCTTTGCCTATACAGTTCCAATGAAGTGTATTACAAATATAATCATTTCTCTACATCTAGTATAACTCGCATCCACATTCTCACATCATCCAATACATCCAATACATACCTTTACACATCAAGACGCTACTTTACTTTATACAAGTTACGATAAGCAATTAGGTTGGCATGTTAAGACTTCCCCAATGCACAAGAAATTACATAGACCCTTGCTAAGATACACACGGTACCTTACACAAGTATATAAAAAATATAAATCATAAATTACATGCCTAGATCTATAAATCATGCTCGCCAATCTTTAAGCACGTTACATCTCTGTGAATGGCCCCAAATAGGTCTTCACTAGTCCACATGCTCTGCTGACGTTATCAAGAATCCTTTGACCCAAGAATCACAAAGAATATTTTATCATGTATCTTATATCATGCCTTAATCTCACATATCATAACTCTTTCTTGCATCCAAGTTATCCCAAAAACTCAAAGACCATCTCTACCATAATCCTTTGTCACTGCTCTATAACCAGTCTTCACCAAAATAGCTATAACATATGAAAATAACAAAATAAGATCCAAAAACCCTAGACATAAGGTATACACTCTTCCCTCAACACAAATATTTTCTCGCATACTCTCACATGTCGTAAACATCTGCCAATCTCGCCTATACCTATGATAACGAGCCTTTCTGAAACTTCTAATGCATCTAATTTAATCTTATGTTGACATCAATGAGAAAACATGAATGTCAACACCCCAAACAAAAAAAATTACATCAATTTTCCCCTTTGGAATAGATGGAAACATATTTGAAAATACATCAACCCAAAAGTATCCTTCTTAATACAATCTTCTCAATATCCTCTTCACAACTCCCCCTTAGACAGTAGGTATTTTTCACTTATATCTCTCCCCTTTGACATAAAATGAAAAGGGTCTCATATGTTTTTTCCTTCTCTACACATCCCACCTCTATTAGGTGTAGGTTTTTCATATCTTCATACGTACAACAAACCAGGTGCTTAATCACCCAAATATGTTTTGTTGTGTTCCTGCGATCACTCCCCCTGAGGAGTAGATCCAAGCATCAAGTCCAGAGAATAATATAGCTCTAATAAATTTTTGACTGATGCATCCCTACATCATTTAGTTCTCAAAAGAAGGGGTTCTCATCCCAAGCATACCTTTGAGATACTCAAAGGCATCTTTTGACAAAGGTTTTGTGAATATATCTTCTATTTTCTCCTTTCTACTGATGTTTTCCAATTTGACTTCCTTTTCTGCAACCTTGTCTATCAGAAAGTGATACTTGATTGAAATATATTATCTTTGAATGCATAAAATGATTCTTTGACATGTTTAGTGTGCTTGTATTATCACAATTTATAACCAATGGCTCTTCAAAGGTTATCCAAATGCCCTTTAGCATCTGTTTCATCTAAACAATCTGTGTGCAATTTATAGTAGCAAATACATATTCTGATTCAACAGTATATTGAGATATACAGTCCTGATTCTTACTTAACCATGAAACCAACATTTTTCCAAGGGAAAATGCTCCACCACTGGTGCTTTTCCTGTCATCAACACTTCCTTCTCAATCAACGTCAGTATAAGCATGCAATGTAAAATAATCATAATTTTCATAACATAAACCATATTCTAGTGTACCTTTCAAACATATAAATATCCTTTTAACTGCACCAATGTGAGTCTCCTTAGGATCATCTTGAAACCTCACAAAAATTCCAACTGCACTAGCTATGTATGTTCTAGTGCGAGTTAAATACTGCAAACCTCCAATCATGGACCTGTATTTTGTTTGAAAAAAACTTTGAGATTCATTAGTAGTAGTAAGATTGCATCTAGTAACATGGGTGTTCCAATAGGTTTAAAATCTTCCATTCCAAACTTATTTAGCAACTCCATAAGATACTTGGTTTGAGAAATAAAAATACCATGTTTACTTTGAGTAATTTGCAAACCAAGGAAGAACTTCATTTCTCCAATCATGGACATTTCAAATTCACATTTCATTTCCTCAGATAATTTTTTAGTCATTTCATCAATGCCTCCAAAGATTATATCATCCACAAAGACTTCAACAATTAATATTCCATCTTGACAAGTTCTCAAATATAAATTACTATCTGCACTACCTTTTCTGAAACCAAGATGTAATAAATACTCGTCTAACCAAGCATACCAAGCTCTAGGATCTTGTTTCAGACCATATAATGCCTTCTTCAATCTTCAAACCACATCTTCATCATTTGTCAAAGGAAAACCATCATGTTTCTCAATGTAGACATCTTCCTCTAGATCGCCATTCATAAATGTAGACTTCACATACATCTGATATACCTTAAAGTATTTATGTGCTGCATAAGAAAGGAACAATCTCACTGCCTTTAACCTCACAACAGGTGCAAATGTTTCTTCAAAGTCTATACCTTCCTGTTGTGAATATCCCTTGCATACCAGTCTAGCCTTATTTCTTAAAACCATGCCATCTTCATTCATTTTATTTCTAAAAACCCATTTAGTTCTAATTACATTCTTATCCTTAGGTCTAGTGATGTAGGAGAATCTTGGGTCCTTGGTAATCCTTCTCAACCAAAAATATGTTTGCTTTTATTCTTTAGCTTGTTTGGAGACTGCTCGGTGAAGTGCTTAGTTACCTTGTTGCTTAGGTTTTCTTTCTTTCTTGATTTACCGACGGGTCTCGGTGTATGTTGGTTTCTGTTGCTCAGTTATGATTTCACCGAGTTGGTTTTCTATTACTTGGTTATGTTCTTATCGAGTGGGTTGTTTTTTCTCGGTGATGTTCTCACCGAGTTGTTCATGTTGCTTGGGTATCATCTTCCCAAGTTGTTTATCCCGATCTGGCCGACTTCTGTATTTAATTTTCATGGCTTAATTAATGTGGGGTCTCTCATTGGGATCTGTGTGGACCTAAATCTAATTTTCTCTTTGGGATTTGAGCCTCGACCTCTTTAAAGGACTCTTGTATATATTTGTTTCTTTTTTCTTAGTTTAGGGCATCAATTCTTGGAGGGTAGTAGATTTTGATAAAAGATTAACTGTTGAGACAATGAAAGGTAGGTCTGTGACCTTGCATGTATGAAGATCATTCTGTAATTCATCAAATGTATATGGCCGAAAATGGTAAGGCCTTACAACCTAACATGTAATGAGTTTGATTAATTAATGAAAGATATATATTGTTTCTTCTCTCCTTCTTGTGTTGTTTCTTTCGTGTTGTGTATTTGCAAGCTGGTTTGGTACTTGGGAGTACCCTAGGCCCTAACCCTAGTTGGGGATATTGTTGTGGGGTAACAGATTGTGATCTAACCTATAATTGTAGAGGGATTCAAGATGGTTCATGGGAGAGGAAATATAGATCTAGGTCTAGATGATATGCTAAGACAAATGGCTGCAAGATTGGAAGTTGTTGAGATAGCCTAGCGTAGAGGAAGACATCTTGAAGATGTTAGTGATGATTAATTGGAGGAAGTGCAAGGTGAAGCTACACCTGCACCTATTATGGATCAGGAAGAAGAGATATTCCTGCTAGCATTGACAAGTTTGAAGTCCACACCTCAGTTTAATCCTCCCGAGTATAGTGGAAAGTTGGATTATGATGAATTGATAGACTGGATAACTAAGATGGAAAAGTATTTTAAATATGAAAATGTATTAGAGGACAAGAAAGTAAAGATTTCAAGTACAAATTTGAAAGGTCATGCATCCTTGTGGTGGGAGCATCTATAGTTGGATCGAAAGAAGAAAGCTAAAGACAAAATCAAGGTATGGGATAAGATGGTAAACAAATTGAAAGACAAGTTTCTACCTTGTGATTATCAGATTAACCTGATTAGGCAAATGCAAAGTTTGAAGTAGAAAGATAGATCGATAAAAGATTACACTAAATAATTATATAGATTGGACATCAGATCTGGACATGTTGAAGATGAGGTGGAAAGAATAGCAAGATATTTGAATGGATTGAGAAGTTCTATACAAGATGAGATCAGCTTGGTAAAGATGGAAAGCATTGAGGAGGCATATATATTTTCCCTAAAAGCTGAGGAGAAATTGAACAAGAGATATGAACAAAGACAAAGAGGCAGAGGTGGTAGATTCCCTAGAGGAAGAGGTAGATCTCATGGTGAAAATAGTAGATCTAAACTAGATAAGTCAAATTCAGACCCATCTCAAGACAAAGGAAAGACTAAATGGAAAGGTGGAAGTTCATACCAAGGAAGAGGAAATTACTCTTGAGGTGGTTATAGCAGAAGAGGGTTCCAAGTAACTTGTTACAATTGTGGTGAGGAAGGACATAAATCCTTTAAGTGTACACATGAAAGAAAGAAATTCGGTAGCAACAAAAATACTTTGGTGCAAGAAGAGTCACTGAATGAACTAGAGAAGGAAGGAAATCTCATGATTTGAAGGATACTATGGAGTGAGAAAGATAAACAAGATCCTGTCTGAAAAAGTTTGTTCAAGACTAGATGTAGAGTTGCAGACAAAGTTTGGAAATTGATTGTTGATAGTGGAAGCTTAGAGAATCTAGAATATGATGAAATGGTCACAAAGTTGTAGTTGGAAAGATTTAAGCACCCGAAGCCCTATCATATTTCATGGATAAAGGATGAATACACATTAACTATGAGTGAACAATGTTTTGTGAATCTAAAAATTGGAAAGTATTATGATAAGGTGTTTTGTGATATTATGCCAATGGATTGTTGTCATATTTTGTTGGGTAGACCTTGGAAATATGATAGACATGCTAGACATGATGGAAGATTGAATAGATATTCTATTTGGGTTGATGGTAAGAAACAAATCTTGTTACCTTTGGTTGAAGAATCTATTGGTGAGTTATGTACATCTGAGAAAGTTTGTTTGATGGAAGGTAGACAAATTGTTAAGGATTTGAAAAGAAATAATATATGTTATTCTTTGATTCCTAACAAACCAAGTAAGAATACAGAAGATTAAATTCTGGGAGAAGTTGAGAAGTTAGTCACTGAGTACAAATAGACCATTTCAGATAATGTGCCTAATGGTTTGCCAATAATGAGAGATATCATTCATTGTATGGATCTAATTCCTGGAGCTAGTTTACCGAACAAGGTACCACATTGGTTAACACCAACCGAGAATGAAGAGCTTGACTGACAAGTTTGTGAATTGTTGAATAAGGGTTTGATTAGAGAAAGTTTGAGTCCATGTGTAGTACCAGCTCTGTTGGCACCTAAGAAGAATAGGGAATGGAGAATGTGCACTAATTCAAGAGAAATCAATAAGATCATAGTTAAGTATAGGTTTCCTATACCAAGAATGTATGATATAATGGATTGTTTGAGTGGAGCAAAATATTCTACCAAAATTGATTTGAAGAGCGGATATCATCATATCAAAATCATAGAAGGTGATGAATGAAAGACTGATTTCAAGGCAAAGGAAGGTTTGTATGAGTGGTTGGTTATGCCTTTTGGTTTAACTAATGCACCAAGTACATTTATGAGGTTGATGAATGAAGTTTTGAAGAAATTCTTGAATAAATGTGTGATTGTATACTTGGATGATATTCAAATATTTAGCAAGACTAGAGAAGAGCATTTGATGCATATAAGGCAAGTATTGTAGAGATTGAAAGAGGAAAAGTTACTGATAAATCTAAAGAAGTCTTCCTTCATGAAAGAAGAACGTGTGTATTTTGGGTTTTGTGATTTTAGCTAATGGTCTAAAGATGGATCTTGAGAAGGTTGAAACTATACTTAGTTGGCCTACACCTGAGAATTTTAGTGAGGTAAGATCATTCCATGGGTTGGCAAGTTTTTATAGGAAGTTTATCAGAAATTTTAGTTCTATTTGTAATGCTATGACTGAGACAATGAGAGGAGACAAAAGAGAATTCAAATGGACACATGGAGCTGATAAGAGTTTTGAGACTTTGAATAAGGTATTTCAAGTTGAATGTGATGCAAGTAGAGCTATGTTGACTCAATAAGGTAAACTTGTTGCTTTCTTTAGTGAAAAGTTGAATGATGCAAAGAGGAAATATTCTATCTATGATCAAGAGTTCTATGCTATTGTTCAAGCTATGAAGAAATGGAGACATTATTTGATGCCAAATGAATTTGTGTTGTATACTGATCATAAGGCTTTACAGTATTTGGGTAGTTAGAATAAGTTGAATCAAAGACATATGAAATGGGTAGAGTATTTACAGAGTTTCACATTTGTGATAAAGAATAAGATTGGAGTTTCTAAGCGATTTGCTGATGTATTGAGTAGAAGAAGATCTTTGTTGGCTAAAATGAAAATTGAGGTTCTTGGTTTTGATGACATGAAGCATTTGTATGAAAATGACCCTGCTTTTTTTGAGAAGTAGAGAGTGTGCAGAGCACCTAATTCAAATCAATCAAGTAAGTATGAAGACTATTTCATTTAGGAAGATATGTTATTCAAAGGTATTTATTTGTGCATACTAAGAGGTTCAATGAGAACTAATTTGATAAAGGAGAAACATAACAGTGGTTTGGCTGGCCATTTTGGCATTGATAAGACATTGAGTTTTCTTAAGGAAAGGTATTTTTTGCCTCAGTTGTATAAGGATGTTTAGATATTTGTGAAAATTTGTGGAGTTTTTCAAGTTGCAAAAGGAGTAATTCAAAATACTGGTTTGTATACACCGATTACTGTTCCTGAGAAACCTCAGAGTGATATCAGCATGGATTTTGTTTTTGGCTTACCGATGACAACAAGAGGTAATGATTCCATATTTTTTTGTTAGGGATAGATTTTCTAAGATGACACATTTCATACCATGTAGGAAAACATCAGATGTAGTACATATAACATATCTTTTCTTTAAGGAGGTTGTCAGATTGCATGGATTACCAAGGAGTATCATCTCTGACCGAGACAGAAAATTTGCTAGCTATTTTTGGAAAACACTCTAGAAGAAGTTGGACACTGAGTTGAAGTATAGTTCTACATTTCATCCATAGATTGATGGACAAACAAAGGTTATAAACCAAAGTTTGGGTAACTTGTTGAGATGCCTAGTTGGAGGCACACCGAGTAATTGGGATTTGATGTTGGCACAAGTAGAGTTTGCATACAATAGTTCAGTTAATAGAAGTACAGGAAAGAAACCTTTTGAGATTGTTCATGGAACACAACCGAGAGGTATATCAGACTTGAGAGATATTGTTGGAGAAGAGAAAAGAAGTGCTGAAGCAGAGGAATTTGCTGAGTTTATGAAGACATTGCATGAAGATATATAATAGAAGTCGAAGAAAAGCAATTAGAAGTACAATGATAGTGTAGATAGATCAAGAAGACATAAAACTTTCAAAGTTGGTGATACATTAATGGTTTATTTGAAGAAAGACATATTTCTTATTGGGACATATGGAAAATTAAAGATGAAGAAATTTGATCCTTGCAGAATACTAAGAAGATTTGACAGTGGAAATTATTATGAAGTTGAATTACCTGATGACATGGATATATCACCTATATTTAATATTTCAAACTTGTATGAATATCATGAACCTGATGAAGAAGTGGCAGTACCAAGTGATTATCCTAAGAAAAAGATAGAGGAAGTTGAACAGATTTTGAAATAGAGAGTTAGCAGAAGTACAAGAGGAAAGGAATACATGGAGTATCTAGTAAAATGGAAGAACAGACCAATTGAGGACTCATCTTAGATTTCTCAATCTAAGTTAGATTCATTTTAGGTTGGACCTGATACTTGATTTGGGGAATCATTTATTTTAACCCTAGGTTTCTGATGCAAGAGCAGCTTGGGTCCTTGGAAATCCTTCTCAACCAAAAATATGTTTGTTTTTGTTCTTTAGCTTGTTTGGAGACTACTCAGTGAAGTGCTCAGTTACTCTATTGCTCAGGTTTTCTTTATGTCTTTCTTTACCGATGGGTCTCAGTGTATGTTAGTTTATGTTGCTTCGTTATGCTTTCACCGAGTTGGTTTTTTGTTCCTTGATTATGTTCTTACTGAGTGGGTTGTTGTTGCTTGGTGATGTTCTCATCGAGTTGTTCTTGTTGCTTGGGTATCATCTTCCTGAGTTGTTTATCTTGATTTGGCTAACTTTTGCATTTAATTTTCATGGCTTAATTAATGTGGGGTCTCTCATTAGGATCTGTGTGGACCTAAATCTCAATTTCTCTTTGGGATTTGAGCGCAAACCTCTTTGGTGGACTCTTGTATATATTTGTATCTTTGTTCTTAGTTTAGGGCATCAGTTCTTGGAGGGTAGTAGATTTTGATAGAAGATTAACTATTGAGACATTGAAAGATAGGTTTGTGACCTCACATGTATGAAGATAATTTTGTAATTCATCAAATGTATGGCCTTACATCCTGACATGTAATGAGTTTGATCAATTAATGAAAGATATATGTTGTTTCTTCTCTCCTTGTGTTGTTGCTTCTGTGTTGTGTATTTGCAAGATGATTTGGTACTTGGGAGTGCCCTACGCCTTGGGTATTAACCCTCCTTGTGTCATCTAAAGACCAATTCCCAAGTGTTTTTTTCTCTATCTGATCTAATTCTTCTTGCATTGCCTTAATCCAAGATTCATCTTTACATGCCTCATTAGTAGTCTTAGGTTTTACTTGCAAAATCAAACAAAGCTCATTTCTAGCTTTAGACCTTGTCATCATGCCCTTTTTAACATCATCAATAATATGATTATTAGGATTATTCATCTTAACATACCTTGGTGTCTTTGGTTCTTCTATAGGCTCATCCAAGCATGTCTGAATCTCAAAACTTTGTTATGTCTTTTGAGTTTCAGTATTCTTCTCATTCTCTGGGATCTCAATTTGAAACCTCTCATCAATTTTCACATTAGCACTTTCAACTAGTTTTCTCAATCTCAGATTGAAACACTTAAAAGCCTTACTTCTAGTAGAATAGCCAAGGAAAATTCCTTCATCACTTCTAGCATCAAACTTTCCAATTTCATCATCTCTTTTGATATAACACTTGCTACCAAATATTCTAAAGTATTTTACAGTAGGAGCATAACCAAACCAAAGTTCATAGGGTGTCTTATCAGTACCTTCTTTGATATGAATTTTTTTGAAAGTGTAGACAACAATACTAATTTCTTCTCTCCAATGCATATGAGATACATTACCTTCAAGCAACATAGTCCTGGCCACAGCCAGTATAGTTCTATTTCTTCTTTTTGCTATCCCATTCTCTTGAGGTGTCCTAGGAGCATAAGTATGTCTATATATACCATGATTTTCACATTAAGCATTGACCAAATGCAAACTCTCCACCTCTGTCTAACCTTAGACATTTTATCTTAAGACCTGATTCATTCTCAAAGTTTGCTTTGAAAATCTTGAACTTATGAAAATGCTTCATATTTTTCTTTGAGAAATGTAACCCACATCATCCTAGAATAGTCATCAAAAAATAGTTTAAAGTACCTTTCACCATAGTAAGATCTAGTCCTTGTAGGACCACAAATATCTGTATGTACCAGATCCAACTTCCCTCTTGCTAAAAAGGATTTTCTCTGAAAGTTGCTCTTAGTTTGTTTTCCCATCACACACTCTCTGCACATTATGTTAGTAGACTTCACAATTTTTGGCAAATCTCTGACTACATTAGTGTTACTGGCCCTTACAATATTATCAAAATTTATGTGACAAAACCTCCTATTCCATAACCAAATGTCATCTAACTTCACAACAAAACAAGTTTCCTTTGTAGCATTCAGCTCAAACACATTACCTCTTGAATTAGTACCTAATGCGATTAAGTTTCCAGATTGACCTCTGATATTACATTTTCCATTCATGAACTGAAAATGATATCACTTGTCTATAAGTTGTCCAACACTCAAAAATTTGTGCTTAAGTCCATCAATAAGTAAGACATCATCAGTGTTAGTTTTACCCTCAAGAGAGATTGAACTAACTCCAATGATCAACTTAGGAGTGTTATCACCAAATTTTACTATACCACCATCATATCTACTCAGTTGAAAAAAATTATCTTTATCACCAGTCATATGATGTGAATAGCCTTTATCACTGATCCATTCCAATTTATTTTCAACATGTAAGCCTAAAGATTTTTCTTCATGAATAGGTTCATCATATTTAATAACAATAAATCCAATTTAATTCCCATCATTGACAGAATCATCATTAGACACACCTTCACTAGCATAGTAGCATTCCTTATGCTTGGAGTAATTAGACTTGTAAAACTTAGGATTATAATTAGGAACCCTTGTAAGACATCTAGATGAAAAATGACCAATCTTATTACAAGCAAAAAATTTCAGGGGTAATTTTCCTTCAAACTTACCCTTACCTTCCTTTTCCCTTTTTTCTCTTAGAGCCACAAGTTTGTCCATTTTCCTTTCTTCTTCTTCTTTAAGCTGTGCCCAATCATCAGCATATTCTCCAAGATATTCATATTTATTGCGTCTACTAGAGCTCACAATGCTTGATAAGGCCTTTTTGTCATTATGAACAGTAGCCTTGAATGCAAACTCTACTTTGGGCAATGCATCCTATAAATTTGTGGTCTCAAAGGTGGTCATCTTAGCAATCAAGACTTCTTTGTTGAAATTTTTTGTCAGTGGTGTGATCTCCTCTATCGCTTGCACTTTAGTCTTGTAGGTAGGTGTAAAGGATCTAAGAATCTTTGTGACCACTTCATCTTCATTATATGTGCCTCATGAGTTTCTGATTCTAATAACAACCTCTATAACCCTCTGTACCTATGATTTGACATTCTCATCATCTCACATCCTTAGATTATCCATTTTAGCCTTCCAATTCTATAGTTTTACCTTCTTAGTGTACTGATCTCCTTCATATAGAGCCTCTAGCCTTGTCTAGAGCTTATGAGCTGAATCAAGATCTTTAACCTCTGTAAATTTTGCCTCAGTGATTCTCTTGCAACCATATTGCAAGAATTTTTTTTTTCTTCTTCAGTAGAATTTATTAATTCATCTTCTACCTTGATCAATTCATCCTTCTTTGTAATCATCTAGTAATCAATTCCCAAGCAGATCAAATGAGTTCTCATCTTGTTCTTCCAATTGTTAAAATTTTCAGCATCAAATTTTGAATTCTCCTTCCTATAGTAAACCATCTCAGAATCAACTCAAGTGGTTAATCTTTCTCTCAAAGGACCACAAGCCTTGATACCAATTTTTAGGAATAATACAAATGAGAGGGGGGGGGGNTCGGTTGTATGCCAATTTTTTTAATTTTAAACCAATTAATTAATGCTAATCTGAACACTTCGAGAACAACACCATAACACAAGTATTTTGTTGTTGAGGAAAACCCTGTTAAGGGAGAAAACCTAGTGGGAATTAGGACCCACAAATAATGCACTAGAATTATTCTATCCTTGCTAGGAGATCTAGCCCTGTTAAGAGCTAATTATTACATCCATTACAAGTCCATGTTAAAGGACAGACCCTGTTAGGAGTCTTCTCAATCTTGTTAGGAGTTGAATGAAATTATGAGCTCATTGCCTGGGCACACTACCCAAAGTGAAGGTTAAATCCACCTTCTGAAGGTTAAACCCACCTTTTGGATCCACTATCCAAAGAGAAGTATAAAAGTATACTTATAACAATGAACTGACTGATAGCAACTTTCTTTGCCTATATAATTCCAAAGAAGCACAGTATAAACATAATAACTTCTCTACATCTAGTAGAACTCACATCCACATGCTCGCAACATCCAATACATACCTTTACACATCAAGATGCTACTTTCATTTATACAAGTTATAATAAGCAATTAGGTTGGCCTGTTAAGACTTCCCCAATGCACAAACAATTACATAGAACCTTGCTAAGATACAAATAGTACCTTACACAAGTATTTAACAAATATAAATTATTAGTTACACAAAAATATCCATAAATCACGCTCGCCAATAATTAAGCATGTTACATCTCTGTGGTCGGCCCCAAATAGGTCTTCGCTAGTCCACATACCTCAACTGACATTATCAAGAATCTGACAACCCAAGAATCACAAATAATATTCTCTCATGTATCTTCTATCATACATTAAGCTCGCATATCATAAATCATGCTCACATCTAAGTTATCCCAAAAACTTAGAGACCATCTTTGTCATAATCCTCTGTCACTGCTCTATAACTAGTCTTCACCAAAACAACTATAACATATGCAAATAACAACATAGGATCCATCGACCTTAGACATAAGGTATACACTGATCCCTCAACACAGATCCATGCTCACATACTCTTACATGTTGTACACTTCCCGTACACATATGCCAATCTCGCATGTATGTGTGATAACCAGTCTTTCTAAAACTTCTAATGCATCCAGTTGAAATATATGTTGACATCAATGATAATACATGAATTCCAACACCTTAAATAGAAAAAATTCCAATAGTTTTAACATGATTCATGAGATCAAACTTACCGTTATAAGTCTCAAGATGAGGAATCTCCATATATTGAGGGATAACAACACAAATAGTATCCATAGACAAAGGAATAGAAATATCACAAGTAGGAATATTGAACTTGGATTGAGTCATGGAAGAAATTTTTTTTTGCAAAGAAGACACAGTTTGAGCCAAGCTATTAATGGTAGAATTAGTAGAAAGAATGGTAGGAGGAGAAACATGAGAAATGTTAGGAGCATTGTTGAAAATTGAAGGAATGATAGAATATGAAAAAGGAACACTATGATAAGTGGGAATGGAAGATGTAAATGACACACATGGAACACTTGAAGGATTAGATGGAACAATAAGATTAGGGATACTCATATGTGTAGGATTGGAATTTTGGATTGAATTTGTGATGATAGGTGAAGCATAACTGGACACACTATGAATGGAAGTAGAGATAGGCAAAGAGGTCTCAACACTTGAAGTGGGTGGAGTAAAGCCTAATTATTGAGCACAGTCCCTAGTGGGATTCATATTGGCATCAATGAGATGATACATACTACACAATAGGTTAACAACATGTTCATCATTATGAATAATTTTTCTTAAGCATTCTACAACGAAAAGAACTTTAGCATTTCTATTTTCTTGACCTAGCCAATGTTCAAAATTCTCAAATTCACGGGAAAGTTTTTGGACTTGACCAGAAGGAACCTTTAATGCTTCTTCTTAATCATGAGAAGATTTATTCTCCATGGTAGGATTTGGATCACTAAGATGCATGTTGGTCTCATCAAGATTCCTAGGAAATAAGGAGGGTTCAGGATTAAAGGAACCCATAATTCTATGGCTTCTTCTAACCATAATACTATAAGTTGGAATCAAAGTGATAAAGTTCATGCACAAGGGAATGCAAGGAAAGAGAAATGTATGCAATTTGAAGTAAATATGAAATCCAAGCAAATTTAACTATCAAATTTAATCATGTGATATAAATATTGACTAACAAAATACATATAAAGAAAGATATGATCTAACTATAATGCATATAAAAGAGATATAAATGCAATATTATATAAATGAAAAATAGATGTAGATATCTAAATGCAAAGAAGGGGAATCTAACACCAAAATCATAATGAATATGTACTAAGTTGGGTTCACCAAAATGTATCATATAAAATGGTGAGAAACGTTATGTACGAAGATCACTCACCAAATCAAATGGTACAAGGGCATGTGATGCATCGGTAATACCCCCAAAGGCTCACCCTCATACCCAAAATCAGATTAGTACAACCCAAAAGGATGAAGGTGTGCTACTAAAATATCTAGATTTGAAGATGGAGTGTGATTTAGGGATGGGTTCCTTTAATGTCAAGTGTATATGATATGCAAATCTATGAAAGGAATTGATGATATGATAAATAAAATGACAAATAAAAAGATATGATATCAGATATGATGCATAAAATTAAATACAATATGAAATGACTAAGAATGAACTCACCTTGAAGCTAGGAGGGGAGGAGTAAACTTCAGATCTGGAATTGAATGTCACAAAACTATCAGAATCATAAATGGTTCTGGATCTGGCACTCTGATACCTGTAACTTCTGACTGTGAAAATTATGGATCCAAAGGAATATGTTAGACAAATTCAAACTTTTCCAAGAAATTCAACCTACTCTTGGAGGCTCAAAAACTGATGGAATCTATGAAGGATTTGTCACTGGTTCTGAAAATTCTAAAATCTGGATCAAAAACTCTAAAATTCTATTCTTGCACACATGAAGAAGGGGAAAAGGTTGTGGAAAGAGGATTTCCTTGGTCAAGCCCTTGTATATGTTGGATGATATTATATTTGGATAGTACTCATGCTATTGATATTCATGTTTTGTCATTGATGTCAACATATGTTTATGTAAAGAGGACATACTGGTTATTTGATTGAGAGAAGTGTACGAACACTATACAGATGTTTTAGAACAATCAAAGATAGAAATATGGAGACAGATGTGTAATGACCTTATTCCTAAGGTCACTTGACTTGAGGTTGCATATTGGTGATGTTACAGATAATTTAGTGAAGACTGGTTTCTGGACTGCAACAGTAATGCTTGATAGAGAAGGTCTCTATATTATGCGTATATATTACAAATGAAGTTGTTTCAATGTATGCAAGCTTATGGGATGAGTGAGGACACATTGAATAATGTTCGTTGCTGATCGACAGTTGTGAAAGTACCGGTGATTTCAGCTGTGGTGTGTATTCTGGAGGAGATCTATTTTGGTGGCCGGCTTCAGACATGCAGTGTGTATTATGAATTGTGAGCATGGATTGTGGATCTTGGAGTATAAATGATGGATTTTAATTGATGTTTACCTTTTATAGGTACTGTGTGTATATTAGAAATGGGTTAAACAATTATTTTTATATTGGGAAAGCCTAATTGGCCGACCTAACTAATTATTTGTGCATTTAGGAAAGCTTAATTGGCCAACCTAATGAATTATTGTAATAGGGTGTATATGAGTGATGTTTTGTTTTGGAAAGATGTGGTAGAGATTGAAAAGGAAGAGAAGTGTAAGTTGCAAGGCTTATTTTTCTGCTAGATGTAGAGCAAAGTTTTTGATAAGAATACTTCATTCGAATTGACCAAGCAAAGAGAGTTTCTATTAGATAGTTCACTGGATTATATATTTCTTACATACACTTGTTCAGATTGTGAATCCTTGAGGGTGGCTTTAACCTTCTTTGAGAAGTGTGCCCGGGGAGTGAGCCTACTAATTTTCTTGACTCCTAACAAGGTTTGTCTCCTAACAGAGACTATGTGCTGTAATATTGTAATAAGCTCCTAATAGGGATAAATCCTTTAACAAGGATACTATACTCCCAGTACATTATTTGTTGGTGCTAATTCCCACTGGGGTTTTATGTTTAATAGGGTTTCCTCGACAACAAGTATTGTGTTGGCATTTACTATGTTATCATTTGCATTACAGTTTTGGTTTATAAAAGTATGAAGTTTAATACTCTATATCACAAATGATTCACCACCCCTCTCAATTGTGCTTGTGGACTATTATTCCTAATAATTGGTATTAGAGCTACTGGTCCTTAGAGAGAAAGCTTAACAGCTTGAGGTGATCCTGAAGATGACTTACTAGAGGAAGGATAGTCCAAAATTTGATTCTAAAAACTTTGAAAGTTGGAAAAACAAGATGAGAACACATTTGCTATGTTTAGGAATTGAATACTAGATGAATGAATAGAAAGCTATTGAAGCTGATAATAATCTATTTTCATGTAATATGGTTGCAAGGGAATCCTTGATCATCACACTCTCTAAAGGCAAATTCAAAAAGTAAAAGACTTGGACTCTGCACATGAGATTTGGACAAGATTGGAGGCACTATATGAAGGAGATAAGTTTACAAAATAGGCAAAGTAACAAAACTGGAAGATAAAGATGGAATCACTAAAAATGAGAGAAGATTTGAACATTAGGGCATATGGATAGAGAATTACTGAAGTGGTTACTGGAATTAGAAACTTTGGAGGTACTTACACTGAGGAAGAAGTGATTATGAAGATTCTCAGACCTCTAACACCTGCATATAGAACTAAAGTACAAGCTATAGAGGAGATTATACCTTTGACACCAAAATTCAATCGAGAGATGTTGATTGGAAAGCTAACTACTTTTGAGGCCACATAATTGGGAGATTCTTTAACTAAATTTGAGTCAGCATTCAAGGCACCCGTGCATAGAAATAAAAAGACCTTATCTGGAATTGTGAGCACCAACAATAGTAACTTGAGAGAAGAGCTTGGAGACTATGCTGAGGAATGGGAAAAGATACATGAGGAAGAAAGAAAGCTAGATGAAGTGGTAGCACTGATTGCTAGAAGAGAAAAGAGAGGTAAGGGTAAATTTGAAGGAAAATTACCTTTGAAATATTTTTCATGTAACAAGATTGGTCATTTTGCATCTTGATGTCCTACAAGGGTTCCTAAGCATAAACCTAAGTTTTAAAAATCAAAGTATCCTAAAGACAAGGAATGTTATTATGCTAGTGAGGGTGTTTTTAATGATGATGGTGACTATGATAAAATTGGTTTTATTTCTATAAAGGATGATGAACCTATACATAAAGAAAAAGCCTTAGTATCTCATGTTGAGAAGAAATCTAAATGGGTTATAAATAGTGGTTGTTCACATCATATGACTGGATATAAAAATAAATTTGTGAGTCTGAAAAGATATGATGGTGGTGTTGTTAGATTTGGTGACAATACTCCTAATTTTATTATTGGTGTTGGATCTATTTCTCTGGATGGAAATACTAATACTGACAATGTATTACTTGTTGATAGACTTAAGCATAACCTGTTGAGTGTTGGGCAGTTAGTAGACAGAGGTTATCAATTGAAATTCATTGATGGGAAATGATCTATCAGAAGTAAATTAGGAGATTTGATCACATCTAGTACTAAATCTAGAGGTAATGTATTTGAATTGAATACATATGAAGCTTCTTGTTTTATTATGAATGTTGATGACAATTGGCTATGGAACATAATATTTTGTCATGTTAACTTTGATAACATTGTGAAGGCAAGTATGACTAATGATGTAAGAGATCTACCTAAGATTGTAAAGCCATCTAACACTATGTGTAGAGAGTGTGTTATGGGGAAGCATACCAGACTATTGAGACTCCTAAGACTATGAGGTATGTTAAGAAGAATCATCCTGAAGATCAAATTATTGGTGATGCAAGTAAAGGTACGATGACTAGATCTAGAACTAGAGATGAAATTTGTTTGATTTCTCAAGTTGAACTAAAAACTACTAATGAAGCATGTAGAGATGAATCATGGACTAAAGCTATGAAAGAAGAACTTGAACAGATACAGAAAAACAATACTTGGGAATTGGTTCCAAGGCCTAAGAAAAAAAATGTGATAGGAACTAAATGGGTTTTTAGAAATAAGAAGGATGAGGTAGGAACAATGGTAATAAACAAGGCTATTCTGGTGTGTAAAGGCTACTCGCAACAAGAAGGCATAGAGTATGAAGAAATATTTTCTCCTGTTGCTAGGTTGGAAGCTGTGAGATTATTTCTTGCTTATGTTGCACATAAAGACTTTAAAGTATATCAGATGGATGTGAAATCAACATTCTTGAATGGTGATCTAGAAGAAGTATACATTAAGCAACATGATGGATTTCCTTTGACAGAAGATGAAGACATGGTTTGTTAGTTGAAGAAAACACTGTATGGACTAAAAAAAGCACTAAGAGCATGGTATACAAGACTAGAAAAGTATCTACTTTGTCTTGGTTTCAGAAAAGGTAATGTAGACAGTAATTTATATTTAAGAATTGATGAAGATGGAATCTTAATCATAGAAGTTTTTGTTGATGATATCATCTTCGGAGGCAATGATAAGATGAGTAAGAAGTTCTCTAAAGAAATGGAAAATGAATTTGAGATGTCAATGATTGGTGAAATAAAATTATTTCTTGGTTTGTAAATCAATTAGAGTAAGAATGACATTTTTATATCTCAGACCAATTATCTTAAGGAAATGTTGAATAATTTTGGAATGGAAGATTGTAAACCTATTGGAACACCTATGGTGACTGGTTACAAACTGACTAGTAATTATGAGACTCAAAGTGTTTTTTAGACAAAGTACAAATCTATGATTGGTGGTCTACAATATTTAACTCACACTAGACCAAATATTACCAATGCAGTTGGAATTGTGGCAAGATATCAGGCAGATCCTAAAGAGACACACCTTGTTGCTATGAAAATAATTTTCAGATACTTGAAAGGAACAACATAATATGGATTATGGTATGAAAAATTAGATGACTTTATTTCGCAGGCTTATACTGATGCTGATTGGGAAGGTAATGTGGATGATAGAAAAAGCACAAGTGGTTGTGCATTTTTTCTTGGAAAAAATATGGTTTCTTAGTTAAGTAAGAAGTAGGACTGTATTTCTCAATCTACTGCTGAATCAGAGTATGTTGCTGCTGCAATGAATTGCACACAAGTTGTTTGGATGAAAAAAATGCTGAAGGACATTGGAATAATTTTTGAAGAGCTAGTGGTTATCCATTGTGATAACACTAACATAATGAATATGTTGAAGAATCCTATAATGAATTCAAAGACTAAACACATTTCTATTAAGTACCATTTATTGAGGGAGAAGTTAGCAGAGAAAAAGATTAAAGTGGAGTATATTAGTACAAAGGAACATATAGCAGATATATTTACAAAACCTTTGCCAAAAGATGCTTTTGAGTATCTCAGAAGCATGCTTGGGGTCAGAGTCCCTCCTTGTTAAAATTAATTGATGCAACGTATGCATCAGTACAGTGGCTTTCAGAGCTATATCATTTTCTGGACTTGATGTATGGATCTACTCCTCAGGGGGAGTAATCGCAGGAACACTATGGAGCACATTTGGGTGACCTTGCACTTGGATGTTGGAAATGAAAATTGAAAAAGTTACACCTTACAAAAGATTACAGTTGAGTTATGGCACCCTTTTCCATTGCTGCTAAAGGGGGAAAGATTCTATGTGAAAATCCCTACTATTTTGGGGAGATTTTATTGAGGATATTAAGAAGATTGTATTGAGAGAGAGTACTTTTTGGGTTGATGTATTTTCCCATATGTTTGCATCAATGCCAAAAGGGGAGATTATTGGATGATATCATATTTGGATACTACTCATGCTATTGATATTCATGTTTTGCCACTGATGTCAACATATGTTTATGTGAAGAGGACAGACTGGTTATTTGACTGACAAAAGTTTACATACACTGTACAAATGTTTCAAAATGATCAAAGATAGAGATATAGAGACATATGTGTAATGACCTTATTCCTAAGGTCGCTTGACTTGAGGTTTCATATTGGTGATGTTATAGATAATTTAGTGAAGACTAGTTTTTGGACTGTGACAGTAATGCTTGACAGAGAAGGTCTCTATACTTTGCATATATCTTATAGATGAAGATATTTCAGTTCATGCAAGCTTATGGGATGACTGAGGACACATTGAAGAATGTTCATTACTAATTGATAGTTGTGAAAGTACTAACGGCGTCAGTTGTGACATGTATTTTGGAGGAGACCTATTTTGGTGGCCAACTTCAGACATGTAGCATGTATTATAAATTGTGAGCATGGATTGCAGATCTTGGAATATTACTGATGGATTGTAATTGATGTTTACTTGTTATAGGTACCGTGTGTATCTTAGAAAGGGGTTAAATAATTATTTGTATATTGGAAAATCCTAATTGGCTGACCTAATTAATTATTTGTGTATTTAGGAAAGCTTAGTTGGCCGACCTAATGAATTATTGTAATAGGGTATATATGAGTGACATTTTATTTTGGAAAGATGCGGTAGATATTGAAAACAAAGAGAAGTTTAAGCTGCGAGGCTTGTTTTGCTACTGGATGCATAGTAGAGTTTGTGATAAGAACACTTATTAGAATTGACCAAGCAAAGACAATTACTATCAGACAATTTACTGGATTGTATATTTATAATATACACTTGTCAGATTGTGAATCCTTGAGGGTGGATTTAAACTTCTTTGGGCAGTGTGCTTGGGCAGTGATTCTACTAATTTTCTTGACTCCTAACAGGGTCTGTCTCCTAATAAATACTATGTGCTATAATATTGTAATAAGCTCCTAACAGGGCTAAATCCTTTAATAGGGATACTATACTCTCAATACATTATTTTTTGGTGCTAATTCCCACCGGGGTTTTACCTTTAACAGGGTTTCCTCAATAAGTATTGTGTTATTGTGTTGGCATTTACTGTGTTATCATTTGCATTGCAATTTTGGTTTATAAAAGTATAAATTTTAATAGTCTATATCACAACTGATTCACCCCCCTCTCAGTTGTGCTTGTGGATTGTTATTCCTAAAAGTATAGGAATAAACCTTGAATGAAATAGAAATTGCACAAGGAAAGTAATGTAAACAAGATAAATGTTAGATTTACCTTGCATGGAAAACCCTCATGGATGGATGTAGAAATCAATCAAATCCATGAATATTCTTGAAATGTATGTTTGGAATGTGTTGTAAATACCTTCACAAATGCATGGATTTATACTTGCCAATCCTAGATCTTGAAATGAGTGTATGTTTGAAATCTTGAATGGAGAAGTTGAATGGATCTTCTTTCTTGCTCGATAATTTACCAGTACAAAAATAATAATATATGACTAAATAAACTACCAAAAATTATAGATAAATGACCAAATTTGGTTAAGTGATCACTGGTAGTTTATTGCTGGTCATTTATCTTGTGACCAAATTTATGTGACTAAACTATTTTAGTCATTTTTTTGGTCATTGGTTTGGTCATTAATATAGTTATTTATTTAGTCATATATTTGGTCATTGGTTTGGTCTTATATTTAGTCATTTATTCAGTCGTATATTGAGTCATTAATTGGTCATATATTTAGTCGTATATTGAGTCATTTATTTAGTCATATATTTGGTTGTTTATTTGGTCATTTATTCAATCGTATATAAAGTCATTAATTGGTCGTATGTTTGGTCGTATATTGAGTCATTTATTTAGTCATATATTTGGTCATTTATGTGGTCATATATTCAATCATATATTTAGTCATACATTCAGTCGTGTATTTAGTCATCTATTTAGTCGTATATTTAATTGTGTATTTGGTCATTTATTTAGTCATTTATTCAGTCATATATTTGGTCGTATATTTAGTCATGTATTTGGTCATGTATTCAGTCATTTATTTGGTCATGAAATGAACAATATTTTAAATACCATGAATTTAATTATGTAAAAAAATATCATATTAAACTTGAAGTATAAAGCATAACAGAAAATAAAAATATTACACATGAAAAAACTACAACCAAGTAAAGTTAAAAGATTGATTCAACATCATGATAAATAAAGATAATCAATTCATATAAAAAATTAATGCA
Source organism: Thuja plicata (assembly GCA_018584345.1). NCBI lineage: Eukaryota > Viridiplantae > Streptophyta > Pinopsida > Cupressales > Cupressaceae > Thuja > Thuja plicata. The sequence goes on from MU227026.1 coordinate 1,547,927, forward strand.
AACATACAAATTAAAACAAAAATATTTATCATTCAAAGTATAGAGGATGCCAAAATATATAAGTTGTCAAAGTTATCCAAAGAGTATATATGTAAATATAATAAAAAATATCAAAGTTGTCTCAAATATAAAGCACTGAGCCAAGATGTGTAACAACTAGAACATGATAAACATGTTGATCAACTATGTCATTTTTTTCAAATACTTTAGTGGCCACTGTGTGAAGGTTCCCTCTTTCTCTTTTAGATGAAAAGCTCCATCTATTTTGTCTTCATAAGCAAGGGGTATGTTACTTGTGACCTTTATAATGTTTACATTTACATCTCTTGTTTCTTTCAAGTTGATTCTATGTATAATAGATAGGGAGTGAATCATCCCAATGCCCGCAGCATCACCATCATATGGATCCAACACCTTAACTTTATCCCCTTCTTTGAGTTTATCAACACATTTCTGCAAAAAATAAATAAAATAACACATTATATTACATAGATAATGAAAGACCACAAATATAATATAATCACAAGTGTTTCTAAATAAGAAATTTAGTCACCAGTGTAGAAATATAATTCACTAAATCCCCAAGTAGAAAAAGATTTGTTGACAGTGCATAAAGTAGGAAAGAAAATACAACTATTATTTTTATCCATGCAAGTACAAGAAACAATATTAAAAGATCAATATAATGTCAAGATCTAAGTTCCTAAAAGAGAGTACATGCAAATTAAGAAAAGATCAATTACAAAGATCACCCTAACCCTAATCCTAACTCTAATCCTAATCCAAACCCATAACTGTACATCCTAACCATAAATATCACCGTAACCCTAACTATAACCCTAACCCTAACCATAATTATAACCCTAACCCTAAACCTTTCTCTAACCATTAAGATGATACTAATCCTACCCCTCACCCTACACCCTATTCCTAAACTAGTCATCCTAACCCTAATTCTAACTCTAAATCTAACCCTAATTCTAATTCTAACCCCAACCCAAATCCTTATCGTAAAAAACATCCTAACTATAATACTAACACTAAACCTAACCATAAAAATCACCCTAACCCTAACCCTAATTATAACCCTATCTCTAACCCTAATAGTAACCCTAACCCTAGATCTAACCCTAACCCTAACCCATAATTGTGTTAGAATGAATTTAGAATAACTGAGAGGGGAGGGGTGAATCAATTATCCTCAGGTCTAGATGTAGCAAATAAAAATTTTCTGTATTTCAGATCTACTCGACAGTAGTAGCACATGTCAACAACTTTAATTATGCAGTTTACTGTCAATTGAAATTAACTTGCAAAAACATAACAGTAAAGTAAACCATAAGCATACACACAAGTTGACACAATTATTTAACGTGGAAACCCAATATGGGAAAAACCACTAGTAACATTCTACCAAGTTTTCACACTTCTGAAGTGATGCTCTGTAAGGAGCCAACCCTGTTAAATGTTACAATAACATACTGCTAGGTGTGACCTGGTTAAAGGATTTAATCACCCTGTCAGGAGTGGCCTTGTTAGAGGACTTAGAACATTCTAACTGAATGTCACCTTGTTAGAGGATTTATACAAATGACTGTTAAGTCAACATTGTTAAAGGATTTAACTGATACAATGGTAAGAAAGTAATCAGCAGTTGTGATATGGTACATACAACTTACTTTGCAATTCAGATAAAATTACAACTCTGATGTTAACTTACTGAATAGCCTGCATTGTCATTTCAACCTTCTGATCTGCTTGAAAATTTGTCAAGCAATCACACATGCAACTTTTTACTTCTGCCTTTTGCCTTCTCTGCTAGATTATGCCAAACAGTAAATCAACTATGCAACTCTTTTGCATAGACATCCACTTCACATTCAGCAACACACCTCTTGCATACTCAATGAATAACCCCTTGAGGTTATCATATACCTCTCTGTCTAGGTCAGATAAATCTTTTGCCTCTTAAACAAGATCATAGATCTTAGGTTAGGTCAGATCCAACGAATCATTCCAACTTGCATTACATTTGCTTCTCCAAAGTAGTCTCTAATTAAATTTTGAAACCATGCATTAATTATGGTTACCCATACATTAAATGACATGGATCAATCTTTAATTAATATTACATATCCCAATAAAATTAACTAAGTCGGCCAGAGATCTCAAATCTCATCATTAATCCAATTACTGTAAGTCGGCCAACATCACTGTTTCCACTCGGCAATTTCAATGGTGCTTGGCATTGAACAAATTTTGCTCATCACAAGCAACTTTGCTCGGTATTGAACAACTTCTTCTCGTCACAAGCAACTTTTCTCGGCATTGAACAACTTTGCTCATCATAAGAAACTTTGCTCAGCACAAGCCAAACTTGCTCGATACAGAACAACCAGAAAAACTATCTTTGAAAGATAAACAACTAATTGCTTTGTCAGAGTGCCAACTGATCAAGTACCCTTTTAGTTGCCTTAACTCAACCATTCACTTGGTCTTTTTGTTAAATCTTCTTCATCAATAATAGATATGGTACTCAAATAGGTAACAATAGTCTCACCAATTAAGGTTTGACATCAATGACAAAATAACAATTGCTTGCAATGTCACTTTTCAATAATCTCCCTCTTTGGCATTGATGGCAACACATAATATTTAAAACAATGATTTAACAAGCATAGTTACCAACCAATCCAAAAAGTCACCTGTGTTCCTTGATATGAACAAATTTTTATTAATGTCTTTAGCTTCATTCTAATTCTTTATCTATAAAACATTTCTCCCTCTGAGTCTATAATTACACTATCATCATCTGTAGACTCCCTCTGAGTAGAAAATCACTTCAATGTTTTCAATAGTAACTTCTGCCTCTATGTAATCTTTCACTCTTTGTAATTTCTCTTTCTCAGCAGTCTCTTCCTCTTTATAGGTAATCTCTCCCTCTTTGACAACAATGTCAAAGACTTCAATATCATTATCATGTAGATCTTCAGTATCATGTTGATCCTGTCATCTTGATTATGACTGATTTTTCTTTTCTGTCCTTGTTGATCTTCACAACTTTAGCCAGCATCTTAAAGTGTGACTTATTGTGCATCAATGTGTCAGATATTCTGAATAAAATATTTGATGCAACAGTCCTATACAGAGCTTAATTAGCCTCAGTGAGAGGAATCACCCCCAATTTACCTCATAGATACTCATGAGCATCCTTGGGTAGTGCTTTTGTGAATATGTCTGCTAATTGTTCTTTGGTGTTCACATAATCCAATCTCACTTCTTTAATCTGAACTAGCTCCCTCAAGTAGTGATACTTGATAGCTATATGCTTTGTCTTTGAGTGCATAACAGGATTTTTAGAAATATTAATAGCACTTGTGTTATCACAATATATGACAACTGAATCAGTGATTTCCTCCTTCATACCTTTCAGTAGTATCTTCAACCACACAATGTTAGAATAGTTAACTGTTGCCGTCACATACTTGGATTCAGCTGTAGATTGTGAGGTGCAGTTTTGTTTCTAGCTTGTCTAGGAGATCAATCTCTTTCCTAAAAGAAATGCTCTGCCAATAGTGCTTTTCCTATCATCAACATTTCCAGCCCAATCAGAATCAGTGTAGATTCTGAGTTCAAACTTGTCATTCTTTTTGTAGTATAGACCATAGTCCTCAGTTCCTTTCAAATATCTCATAATCCTTTTGACTACCATCATGTGAGTTTCCTCGGGATTAGCAAAAAACCTTGCAACAATCCCAACAGCTAGGGCAATATCAGGTCTACTATGTACAACATATTGTAATTTTCCAATCATTGACCTATAGAGTGTTTAGTTAACTTCTTTTGTGTCATCATATTTTGTTAGCTTCTGTCCAGTAGCCATGGGTGTGCTCACTGGTTTGGACTCTTCCATTCTAAAAGTTTTTAGTATCTCTTTGATATATTTAGATTGAGTGATATAGATACAATTCTTCATTTGATAAATTTGTAAGCCAAAAAAGAATTTTATTTCACCAAACATAGACATCTCAAACTCAGTTTGCATCTCTGTTGCAAACTTCTGGCATAACACATCTTGTCCACTAAATATGATGTCATCCACAAAAATATCAGCTAATAATGTACCTTTTCTTTGCTCTATTTTCAAATATAGGTTGCTGTTGTCATTGGTTCTTGCAAATCCAATCTTGATCAGATAATTGTGCAATCTCTTATACCATGCTCTTGGCACTTGCTTCAATCCATATAATGCTTTGTGCAATCTACAAACCATATCCCTTTTGTTTGGGTCTACAAAACCATCAGCTTTCTCAATATATACTTCTTCCAAGATACCATTGAGAAATGTAGATTTCACATCCATTTGATAAACTTTGAATCCTTTATAGGTTGCATATGCAAGTAAGCTTCTGACACCTGTAGAAGTTGAGAAATCCAACTTCATAGCTTGCCAAGAACACCTACATGAAAATACCTAATACTGAATAGAAACCACAAAGACAGAAGCCTTGGAAAATCTCAGCGGAGTGAGAGCAAAATTATATTTTCCAAAAAGTAATGAACAATAATTACAAAAGTGACATATAAGGTAAGAAACCCTAAAGCCAGAAAAAGCTAGGTTTGTGCATTAATAATTAATAAACATATTAATTATTATGCACCTACAAATGACAAGCTTAAGTGAATAGAATAATAGTGACCTTTAATAATTAAACTGAAGTGATTTAATTATAAAGACAAATGTACTATTACTCTAATACCCCCCCTTAAGCGAAGCTTAGGAGGTAACTAACCTAGCACAGCTATGAAAGAAAAAGAAATGGGTCCCGACAACAAAACCTGATCAGGTACCCAATACAAGGAAATCTCTATGAACTGGAGACCCTCAACCTATGAAAAACCCTTCGCAACAAGATGTGCCTTGTACTTATCTATAGAACCATCAACAACAAACTTAGTATGATACAACCACTTGCATTGCACTAACTTTCTTCCCTTAGGAAGAGAACAAAGATCCCAAGTATGATTCTTCATCAAAGAAGAATGCTCCTCCTCCATAGCACTGTCCCACTCAGTATGTCCTGTCGCTACCCCAAATATTTGAGGATCACCACATATAGCATGACTTAGAAGACTGGAACCCGCAATATGAGACCGGGTGTGACGGGAAGTGGAAGGGTCACCAGCCAGAGATCCTGCAGCATCAACTGTAACACTAGCCCATCGAGGCATTTGTGGAGGATCCTATGGTGGAGGTAAATGGGGATCACCAAGATCATCATCCTCATCATCCTGAAACAAATCTGGAAGAGATGAGGGAGTAGTGGTAAGTGAAGTAGACTCTGGAAGTGGGGTATCTACTGCAGGAAGGCGCTCATCAAATTGGACATCCTGTCAAAATAGGACCTCTCTAGAATCAGGATCAAACAACCTATATGCCTTAACATCCTCATAGTAGCCAACAAAAATGAGGTGTCGGCTCTTCCGCTCCATTGTTCTCCTCTGAGCGTCAGGAACAAATGCCCATGATTCACTACCAAAAACTCAGAATGAAGAGACATCAGGCTTGTCATGAGACCAAGCCTCCTCAGGAGTCATATGTCAAACTGCCTTATGAGGCATTCAATTCTGAATATAGTTGGCACAATTGATTGCCTCTGCCCAAAAGGACAAATCCATGGACCTAGACTGTATCATACAATTAGCCATCTCCCAAAGTGTTCTGTTCTTTCTCTCTGCCACACCATTCTGCTGAGGGGTGTAGGGCACTGAAAACTGATGCTGAAGACCATGTTCAAAGCAAAAATCCTTGAAATATTGGTTCACATACCCCCCCATTATCTGTGCATATCTGGTGAATAGAAAGACCAAATTTATTCTCCACAAATGTCTTAAAGACTCGAAATGAATCAAAGACATCAGACTTATACTTCAAAAAGTACACCCATGTGCGCCTGGAGAAGTCATCAATGAAAGTAAGCACATATCTGGCACCAGAAAAAGGAGTGGGAAATGACATGAGGTCACTATGAATCAACTCCAATGGTGCCAAAGCACGAGTAGCCCATCCATGAGGAAAAGGATCCCTATGTTGTTTGCCAAGAACACAACCTTGACAAACCCCATTAGTGCAAGTAATCTGTGGAAGCCTAAGAATAAGTGTCTGTGTGCTCATCTGCTGAAGATATCTGTAATTGACATGGCCCAAACACTCATGCCAAAGTATGCTCACTGAATCTGCATGTGCTATAAGACAGGAACCTGTGCTAGCAGAAGACTCAAATCCATCAAATCTGTATAGTCGGGATGCAGTGTCAACACTCCCAGTAGCCACAATCATCTCAGAATCATGTA
>MU227026.1:1655092-1704250 GCA_018584345.1 Thuja plicata
GCCCCTCTTTGACTAATGTGTGATCTTTATGGGAACACATGTAGTCAAAGAATGCAGTTGAAGTGTGAGATCAATTTGGGATCACAAAACAACCCAGACGTGTGATCTTTATGGGAACACATCAAGAAAAAGATAAGCTATTTGAAAAAGACAAGGTCAACACCCCTGTAAATAGGTAATTGATATGTCCAAGATAAAAATCTCAAGAAAGGTTGCCGCAAGTGGAGCAAATGATAGGATTGATAAATCTGAATCAAGCATTGAAGTTTGATAGGTACTGCCCCCTCGTGATCGAAATCAAAATGAGATAGAGGAGAAACAACAAATTGATAAATTTGATCGAATCAAACTAAAGATAAGGTTCTTGATGTAAGATGAACGATATAAGGATCACAGAACCAAGGTAGATCATCAAGCACAAAATATTATGCCCCAAGGTTGAATTAGAAGAAAAGAAGTGGAGTGAAAGTGAATGGAAAATAGAAGTTTGGAAGAGGTGGAAAGAAATGGAGAGAAGAAAGAGAATTTGCCTTAAGAGAGAGAATGCCCAAAAATCAATCAACTATTTAAGATAGAAAATTTCAATTGAGATCACGAAAGAATATAAGGAAATGAAGATCATAGCATGATCACAGTTGATTAAAAGTCCACAAGAAAGATGAAGGAAAACCCTCACAAACTCATAATGCAGCCTAAAAATGCAAACTAACATGAGGTCTAACAATGCAAGCTACATGAAAATGCAAAGGTGTACTTGCAATAGAGTAACTGTAATATAGGACTTTGTGTTCATCATTCATTAGAGAATGTTAAGGAACTTATTTTCATCATTGAGCCATTATTAATGGATGTCAGAAAATCACACAATCATCACTAGTCACAAGTGCAACTATGAAGATATGAATGTGATTTATATCGGATTGGAATGTTGAAAGATTTTAACATAAGCATCAAAGACATAAAGGTCAAGATGACTGTGATGTTAGCTTACCCAATTTAATATAGCAAAACCACGCTCACATCAAGGCATAGAAGCCAGGATGAATAGCAGAACAATTATGCAAAAATAGTGAAGCATAAAGCAGGAAGCAAATAAAAACATGTTCCATGCCCCAAGTCCTCTAGTTATGCATCCCGGAGAGACTTATTAGACAAGGACACTCAACAGAAATAAAAAACAGTCAGCACACAAAGAAAAGATCATGACATAGCTCAAGCATTAAGTGTTGTGTTTAAAAATTTAAGTGTGTTAATTGATACTGAGTTCCGAGGATAAGAATTGAATGCTTGCAAGCAGGTAAGATCACATGACAAAACTGGGAAGACCAAACTAATAAGTGTTGAAAAACACTCAATGTCAGGGGTTGTATTGAAAATATAGTTGGGGTGGTGTTAAAAAACACTATTTGTGAGGTGTCCTAAAGACTAACGTATCCAAGATACCAGAGCTAACACAATTATGCCCCCTAGACAAAGACAAAGACTAATTCCAAACCAAGGCAAAAAGGACAAGACATGATGGAGAAAGGCTAAGTGTCATGGACACACGCTAAGAAATAGGGGTGAAAAGGCCTCAAGTAGCCCCTGTTTCTAGGTTTTCACCACTTGGATTTTATTACAATTTTTTCTCTTTCATTTTTTTCATTTTTTTCATTTTTTTTCAGGACATTTTATAATTTTTTATAATTTTTTCTACCAAGGCGCTTGTTTCCAGGTTTTCACCAAGGCACTTTTTCTATTTTTTTTTGCATTTTTGAATTTTTTTATTTTTAGATTTTTGGAATATATAATTTTTTTGAAGATACATCAAAGCGCCTATTTCTAGGTTTTCACTAAGATGATCATTTTTTCAGGACATTTTCCAATTTTTAGAATTTTTGACAATATATCATTTTTTAAGATTTTTCAGGATCAATAATTATGTACAAAGGATGCCCCCAGATAGAATGGGCATCATGGATAGAACTTCTTTAGGTGCAAGACATTGATAGGATCAGGAAGCTACTCTCCCTCTCCTGTAGATAGTAAATAAGCACCTGACCCAAAAGCTGCTGTAATGATGTAAGGTCAAAGCCAATTAGGTTCAAATTTTCCCTTTTGATCTCTATGCTATTGATTCTTAAGATTTTCACGTAGGAAAAGATCTTCCACTTGGAATTCTCTAGGGTGAACCTTTTTGTTGAAGGCTTTGGACATGCGCTTTTGATAAACCTGCATATGGTCAAATGACTCTTAACATTTTTCATCTAGAAGTTCTAACTCTTGAAGTCTCATGGCACGGTAGTTTTCATCTGTAACTAGACCTTTGAGGGAAACCTGAAGTGAAGGAAACTCAACCTCCAAAGGTAACATTGCTTCAGCACCATATGCAAGGGCAAAAGGAGTATCCCCAGTAGGAGTATGAATACTCGTTCTATAGGCCCACAAAGCCATATTTATCTGTAAGTGCCAATCTCTACCATTCTTATAGACTGTTCTATGTAAGATTTTAAGAATGGTTTTGTTTGATACCTCTGCTTGACCATTTCCTTGTGGGAAGTAAATGGAGGACCAATGTTGTTTAATCTTGAATTTCTTGCAGAGTTGTTTAAGGTCCTTATTTTTGAACTGGCCTCCATTGTCAGTGATAATCTTAGAAGGCACTCCATATTGACAAATGATATGGTTCAAAATGAATAAAGAAACTATCTTGCCCAAGGCAACAGAAAGTGGGAAACTTCTACCCATTTAGTGAAGTAATCAATATCAGTGATAATAAACTTGTGTCCACTTGATGAGTTGGGATGAATCTGTCTAACAAGATCAAAGGCCCATTGCTGAAATGGCCAATGAGATACAGAAGGAATGAGCTCCCTGCCTAGAGCATGTATTAGGTTACCATGTTTTTGACACTTTTCACATGACTTTGCAAAAGCTACTGCATCAATCTACATCGTAGGCCAATAGTACCCGGCCCTAAGGAACCTTCAGGCCATGGCAAGACCATTGGAGTGTCCCCTATAGATGCCCTCGTGGATGTCAACTAATGCTTGGTTAGATTCTTCCTTTTCTAAGCATCTAAGAAGTGTTCCATCTAGACCCCTCATATACAAATCACCAGTGATAAGGGAATGACAAGAGGCATTTTGGGTAAGGTTTCTGCATTCAGATCGGTTAAAGGTTTTAGGTATAATGCCATCACGAAGGTATGACTAAATGACACCATAATGGGATGACTCATGACCAACAAGGGTACAAATGACATGGCTTTCTTGGGAGTCATAGATAGGGTGATGTATCTCTTCCACCAGGAATTCAAATCTAGATTCATGTTGTTCTAACTGAAGGAGTGAAGCAAGTGTAGCCATAGCGTCAGCTACTTTGTTTTCTTCTCTAGGGATTTGTTGAAACATGACAAAGGTGAAGTATCATTTCAAGGAATCAACCATTTGCTTGTAAGGTACCATTTTCTCATGTTTTGTTTGATATTCATCATTAACTTGGTTGATTATAAGCCGTGAATCCCCATAGATATGTAACTCTGTGATTCTCCATTCTATGGCCATCTCAAGTCCATTTGTTAAAGCTTCATACTCAGCAATGTTGTTTGTATATGGGAACAACAATTTGTAAGACTTAGGGATTGTGTACCCATGAGGAGAAACAAACAACACACCAGATCCTGAACTATTTTGCATAAAGGATCCATCAAAGAACATCTTCCATGTTCTTTCAGTCAGATACATGAGGTGCTCATCTAGGAAGTCAACTTGAATAGGTGCATTATCTTGTATTGGGAAATCAGACAATTGATTTTCTATGGCTTTTCCTTTGATTTCTTTACGCTCAATGTACTCTATGTCAAATTCTGAAGGTATCATCATCCATTTAGCAAGTCTACCTGTGAGGGCAGCGTTACCTAGCAAATACTTGAGTGGATCTATTTTTTCTATGAGGTATATAGTGTGTGCAAGCATGTAATGTCGCAAATTTTGGGATGCAAACACAACTACAAGGCAATATTTCTCAATCCTAGTGTAGTTAACCTCATATGAAACAAGAGTACAACTAATGTAGTATATTGCTCTTTCTTTCCCATTTTCCTCAAGTTGAGCTAGTATTGCCCCCAAGGAAGATTCTATCACTGAAATGTATAGAATAAGTGGTTTCCCTGGGATAGGAGGTATTAAAATAGGAGGATTTGCCAAGTACTTCTTGATTTGATCTATGCTCTTTTGACAATCCTCATTCCAAACACATTTGACTCCTTTGTGTAAGTTCTTGTTGAAGGGTTGAGCTCTATCTGCCAACTATGAAATGAATCTCCTTATAGATTGAAGACATCCTTGAAGACTCCTCATTTGACTAATGTTTCTAGGAGGTGGCATATCTATGATTTCTTGGAATTTTTCAGGGTCCACCTCTATTCCTTTTGCTAAAATGATGAATCTGAGTAGTTTTCCAGAGGTGACTCCAAATGCACACTTTTAAGGATTTAACCTTAGTTGAAATTGTTCCATGCGATCTAGAATGACTTCTAAATCGTTTAAGTGTGTATCTCTTTTTTTAGACTTGGCCAAGGTGTCATCCACATAATCTTCCATGTTTTTATGCATCATGTCATGAAAAATGGTTGTCATATCTCATTGACAGGTGGCTCCTGCATTTTTTAATACAAAAGGCATAACATTCCAACAATAGGGCCCCATGCACAAGTGAATGCAATATTTTCTTTATCTTCAGTAGCTATCTTATCAGATTGTACCCTAAAAAACCATCCATCAAGGAATAAATCTCATAACCTGTAGTCATATCCATGATCATGTCTATATTGGGAAGTGGAAAGTCATCCTTTGGGCATGCTCTATTGACATCTCTAAAACCCGTGCAAACTCCAATGGATTTTTCATGTTTGGAAACTGGTACAATGTTTGATATCTATTCAGCATAGGTGATAGCCCTTATGAATCTTGCACCAAGGGGTTTCTCTAATTCTGCTTTGACTAGGAGAGCTATGCGAGGATGCATCTTTCTCAATTTTTGCTTAACTGGTTTAACACCCAAAGCTATAAACAAGTGATGCATGATAAGATTAATGTCCAACCCTGGCATATCCGAATAAGTCCATGCAAAGTTGATCTTCTTTTTCTATAAGAACTTAGTGTAAGATTATTTTTCTTGTGGTGACAAGGACTTAGCCAAGTGTACTATTTGTGGAGCCTCACCTGTACCCAAATTGACTACTTGTGTTGGTTCAATAAGCACTGAAGATTGATCTTGAAAGTAGCTAGGGAGATGATCAAGTACCTCATCCTTAGGTGCCTCATACAGGTTTTCACCCTTGGATACATCATTTCTTTTTACTTTTTTTGGTTTTGACATCGCCACACAATGGTTTTTGCCATCAGAACTCCTATTCTTTTGATTTTATTTTCTTTTTATTTTGTGACTAAGGTACTTGATGTTTGGTTCTATCATACTGGTAGCCGGTTTACTGGTGGAAGAGACTACAAGTTCAATGGCATTTAGGTAACATGCTATCTCATAATCATTTTTAGATGTTAAGAGCTTAGGTTCTTGATAGCGTTGGGACCAATCAATGAGGTCGAGATGAATAAGAGGAAATTCAATGACTGGTTCAAGGTTATAATGTGAATGATATTATTGCTGGTGATTGAAGAGTCAGAGTCTATCAAGTATCCTTCTAACCTACCCAAATCAAGATTCATCCTAACAAGGTAAGAATCGTCCACTAAGGCAACATGTGGGTTCAAATACTCTAATCCTACACATGAATCATTGGCTACCTTGGGTTGAGAAATTTATTTGTGAATAACATCAATATCTCTATCAACTATGGAATAATCTAAGAAGGATTCCCATTCATACTCATATGAACTTGTGTCTGAACTGCGACTAGGATGTTTACACCATGAAGGTTTGGGACATCTTGATGTTTACACCATACCTAATTTGACAAATCAGCAAGACATGTGTGAAGATTGGGTCCCTTCCACTAATCTCCTTTGGGGAGATTCAGATGTTCTAGTCACTCATGCGTTAGTTTCAACTTTAGAACAAGAATCAGATGTAGAAGATCCTCTCAGAGAGCGTCAACAAAAGAATCTGGTTCTTTTAATGGAAAGAGAAGATGCTACCCTTGTTAGAGTTGTTATTTTGACCATTGTTGTTGTTATTATTTTGACCATTGTTGTTGTTTTTTTTTCCATGTTTGGTCAAAATTCCTTGTTCTTTCAAAACATCCTCAATCCTACATGCGGTTTCAACCATGGTTTCAAAAGAATCAAAAACCATCTTCCTAGCTTCATGTCGCATTTTGGGAACCAAGTTGCTAACAAGGATTTAAATCTTTTCATTTTTAGGAATGGTTCTAGAGTAGCGAGAGTATTGTCATCTCCACCTTTGCAAGAAAGTGACAAAGGATTCCCCTTGGTTTTGCTTCAAGTTGCATAAGTCCAACATGGTGATTGATCTTGAAAGGTTGTATGAAAAGTGTTGAAAAAATTTGTGGACAAGCTCTTTGAAAGTCTTAACAGGAGGAGTTATGTTGGTGAACCATTCCATTGCTTGACCTTTAAGACTCCTTGGGAACAATCTCATGTGGTATGAGTCATGTTGATGGAACTCTAAACTTGTGGTATAAAACTAGCGCACATGATCATGTGGATCTCCATTCCCATCATATTTTTCATATTGGGGGATCTCAACCTTTCTAGGGAAGTATTTCATGTTAACACTTTTTTCAAAAAGATTAGGACAAATTGAATCCAATGAGAAAGAATTCTTAGGTGCTAACATATTTTCCATCATGCTCTTAAGTTGTTTGATCTCCTCTTCTTGAGATGGCCCTTGCTTCTTAATCTTTTTGTCTACATCAAAGTTGTAAGGGACTCTAGCACCCTTGTTGATCAAACTCTCTAGGAACTTGTCTTTGTTTTGCTCTAAATATTTCTAGACATACTATTGGAAAAGTGGTTCTTGTTGCATTTTCATGAAGTCTTGGGAGGTGAGGTCAAAACTCGAGCTACTACCCCCATAATGTGAACCATGATGAGCATGTTGTGAAGGTTGTCTTGAGTTCCTAGGAGGTGTTTGTCTCCTATAGTGATGATGTCTTGAAGCCCTTCTTCCTCTAGGGCTAGGAGATCATGATGGTTTTCTTGAATTTCTTCCACTTCTTGGAATCTCAGGAGGAGTGGATGGAGGAGAGTTATTTCCACCACTAACACACTTGTTGTTAAATTGATCATTAAGTTGTTGAGCCAAGAGTCTATCTTGCTGCTCTTGAAAGGATTTCTTTTCCATTTCTACCAAAGTTTGTCTCTCCAATTCTAGGAGTCTAAATTTATCTTCCTTTTCAATTTTTTCATCTAGGAAGGCTTTCTTTTTATGCTCAATCCTCTTAAGTCTTTCACTCATGTATCCTAAAGATGTCTTGAGTGGTGAACTTGGTCTTGAATTTCTAAGCAAGTTGTTGGTATAGGTTGCATTGACATGAGTGTCATAAAGTTCATCTCCTTGATTCTCAAGTTGTGATAACTCATCTTGATAATCTTTCCTCTTACCTCTCTCTCTCAGCCCTTTGGTGTACATCTAGATATCTAGTTGAAATAAGGGGTGAGACTGGTCGATTGTCATGAGAGGAACCACCAAATGAAATAGTATCTCTATGCTTCACAAATATGTCATCAAGATGTTTATCCATGTCTTCCCTCTCTCTTCGAGTCATTGTGTAACTCATATCCATAGAAGAGTGAGAAGATGCTAAGGGGGTACCCAACTCACTAAGGTAACTCTTGGAATAAAACCACACTTCCAAGTTATTCCTAGGTGATTGATCAAATATGGGTTCTTTTCCCTTACGTTTGTGTTGAGTTTGAACTAAGGGTAATTGGTTGAAGACCACTTGAGGTCATTTTCCTTGATTTACTTGATATATTTTTGTAACTGACTTGAAAGAAAAGATACTAGTTGATAGGATGACCCTAAGAAACATTGGTACCAAACTAGGATAGTAAAGGCATTAACTTGTCCAAAAAGAGGTGATAAGATAGAATTTTGTAAGAGGTATAAATCAACACTGCTACAAAGGTGCCCAATAATTAGGTGAATACCCTAACACATATGGATCAGGAGGATGATTTACCCAAGTTATATTGATTGAAATTGAATTTGTATGGAAGTGAATGGACAAGAGACTACCAAAACTCTCCAAGTGTGTCATCAAAGAATCTAAAAGTTTATCTTTTCAACAAGGACGGTTTCTAGCTTACCAACTCTAAGAAAAGTCACTTGTGAAATCAAAGGTTACTAATTCAAGAGGTCAAAACAAAAGAATTCAAAGTGTAAACAAGTTTCTAGCAGTGGGGTAAGTGACCTAATGTGATCGGGATCAACCAAGGAGGACCAAAAATGATAGGACAACAAATTTAGCAAGTTGGCAGATGACAACAGATAGCAACATAAGATAGTTTTGCGCAAAGAAATGTTTTCTCGCTCGAGGATCACCATAGGTTCATGCAAAAATTTGTAGGCTAGCATGAAGAAAACTAGACTGGTGTGACAGAATGACCACAAAATGATAGTATACTGGCAGGATGTTGCGCGATGATTTGCATAGTGCCGTGCGAAGATACACAACAAGCTGCATGAAGAAACAATTTTATCGCTCGAGGGAAGGAAACAAAACTCAGTTTTCATTTTTTTTAATTGACCAACTAGATGCATTAACAAATTTTATCACGAATCAAGCATGCAAGACAAAAATCAGGGAGTTTAAACAAATGTCTTCAAACAATGAGCAAGGGACAAAGCAACCTTTCACATAAATAATAATAGTGTCGTAGTATTCTACTCCCTAAAGATGCTAATTGTGTATGTTCTCAAAATGTTTTTCAATCACGCACATAGTCCTAGAAAAGAAAAAGTTGGTTGCACTATGGTTCGTAGTAATGGTTAACTCTATAGATTTTGCAATCTCAAGTGGGTGAAATCCAATCCTGGCGCATCGAGGTTTTGACACAGTCTAAGAATTTAATAAATTAGGAGCTGCTAAGGATATCTGACAACCCAAAAAGAAACCACACATGTGGAGATTTCTTCCACAAGGACATTTATATAGCGGTTGTTGCTACCATGGTAGAAATGGCTATTACCGCTTGAGGTTTCGTCCACGTGGTTTACCCAATAAAGAGAGTTTCCACTACGGTTAACCCTCTCTAACAAGGAAGACTAACAATATGGACCACATAGGAACTTGGTTTGGATTCAAGGGTTCCAAGTTTCTGATTCTCCCAAAAGGGAAAAGAGAATAATCCTCTAGCCTCTTCACCTCACCCAGACATAGAAAACAAGATTAATTGATCCATTAATTTGAAATAAACTCACCCAAGGTTCATATATCAACAACAATGACCACCAATCTCAAGAGAGAAAGTACCGTCAAAATTTGAAGACCAAACCAAGTGAGATAATAACAAATCCTTCCCTACCTACAAGGGGATCTATCATCAAGAAGAGATTCGCATGCAAGATAAGCGAATGAAGCCCACTCTCTCAAGATCACCACAAATAGTATTCATAGGGCCTAATTACTATGTGAAACATATATGCAAGAAAGCAAATCTAGGTTCATTCCTTTAGAGCAGAAATTGGAAATGTGATCTATGAAAGCAAGAAACACTCAAGCTAAACACATGAGAGGTTCATTTTTTATTTCCAAAATCCAAATGTTATAGAGATGCAACAAAATACCTCAGATCTAAAGCAACATGAGTGTTTTGTTTTTTATCCATGCAAATCCAAAGCAATCCAACGATGAAGGTCAACCACACAAACAACAAACACAAAACAGAAAATAGAAAACAACAGAATAGAAAATACCAGATTATAGCAATGTAAATGGTCAGCCAAAAAATATATAAAAATCTACAATTTTACCAGTCTCTGTTGTAGAATATTGCGTGAATATTTACCACAGACCGTGCAAAGATTCCTAGCGAGCCACGCGAATAAATGCACAGGCTAGCCAAAAATAGAATGGGAAATAACGGTCATTGGTGTAAAATCTCACATGAAGATCTACCACAGGCCACACAAAGAAACATAATGGGCCACGTGAAGAAATACACAGCCCAACAAAACTTCACCCATAGACCTACAAAATGTCGCATGAAATTTCCCTACAGAAGTACGGAAAATACAGAAAATATAGAAATCTGAAAATAAAATGTGAAAAATAAATATAACAACAGAAAAAAAATCTTCTACCCCACGGTGGGCGCCAAAAATGTGTCACACTTCTATGAATTATTGTATCCAATATTTCTCAAGAATGAGGTCTTGAATGGAGACTTATAACTCTCTATTCATGGAGTGCAAGGGTTTGTAATGGAGGCCCTCAGATTGACCTAGTTTGTGCCCATGCAAGTACACCATAAAATGAGAGATTCAAAGAGGAAGAGTGAGAATACTAGTCTCCATGATCATCCATTATGCATGCAAATGAAAGATATTCTATATGATAACAATGCAAGAAAGGAAATTAATCTATATGATAACAATGCATGATTATTCTATGAAAGGAAATACAAGTGCAAGATTAATCTATGAAAGGAAACATGAATATAATCTAGCATGCAAGTGCAAAATTAATCTAAATAGATTGCCATGTGGCATGAAAGAAGAAGACAAGAAGAGAGAAGTTGCAATATCCAAGCTCAAGTGCTCAAAATCTCCTCCAAAATTACTCTCCAAACTTGCAACATCACAATAGCATAAAATCTTGATTATCAAATCAGAAGGAGAGGTTTCCTTATAAAGAGCAATGGACGGTAGAGATTAAGAGGCAAAAAGAAATGAGCAATGGTGGAGATTAAATCTTAGTTGATCCATGTGCCCATATCTTCAAAAGGCAAAATCAAAGGCTATGATTAAGAGGCAAAAAGCCCACCACTTAGGAAGATGTGTGAAGAAAAGGAACTTTATTTATTTTTATTTAATTTATTTCCTTTTTCAACAAAGAGGGATTTAGGTGGGGGTTTTATTTAATTAAAAGAGGAATTTTCTTTTAATTAAATAAGATTATTTAATTTAATTAAAAAAGATATTTTAATTAAATGAGATAATATTATTTAATTAAGAGAGATTGTAATTAAATAAGATAAGATAATTTAATTAAAAAAGAATTTTAATTAAATAAGATTATTTTATTTAATAAAAAGGAATCATTTTCTTTTAATTAAATAAGATAATTGATGAAATGATCAAACCTTAGGAAATATTGAAATAATTGAATTAATCACGATTTGATTAAGGAAATTGACTTGAATTGAAAATGTTGCAAAGCATTGATTCAGGAATTTGATAAATTGATAAATGGGGGCCCATAGTCCAGGCGACCATTTTAGGGTGCCTACACATCCAAGCAATCATCCCTCTCAAGTGAATCACTTTCTCTAGAGGTATTTGAGCGTTCAAACTAAAATTGCATACACATTTCTTTTTATTTCCTCAATTGGTCTAGGATGAATAGGTGATAACAAGGATTTGTTTCCTCTGCCTCATGATGAAAATGATAAATTTTTACAACGCCCATTTCCAATTCACCCCTTACAAATTTTCCTACTCTTTTCTTTGGTGCAAATGAAACCCTGAATGTTATTAATTCAAGTTTTACAATCAAGCTAGTATTAAAGAAGACCACAGGTGCACCTTCACATAGAAATTTTGTCACTACTATTCTAATTTCCATCAATTATAACCATGTTATATTATTCCTACCATTTCTTATATAGATCATAAGGAAGAACCTTCGCTTTTCAAAAAAAAAAAGCAAACAGATTGGAAATTAAGCCAAACACATTGGATAACTATATTAATATTTTTATGATTTGAAGTAATCATTCCATACTTTACAATCTATATCTTATAATATATTTTTTTTTAATATTATAAGTATGAAATGTTTTCTCTATGGGTCTTACAAAATCACAGAGACCATCGAGACATTAATTAGCTATTACATACTTAAGTTTCAAAATTTTGTATGCTAATGCCTACTAATTGAAACTTAGTACCTATTTCTCAGTAATTACTAACATAGACTTATACTTTCCACTCCATATCTTTCCCTAATCTAGTATATTGTGATCTATATAGATCCAACTGTATAGCTAAGGAGATTCCACCCACATGAGAAGATGGTCCTGCCTCATCTTCCTCTATCATTTTAGATTGTCTATCCCTCTTTGAGCTCTCTTTCTTCCTACTAGAATTTGTCACTATCCGAGTTATCACTTGGATCCTTTCTAACTCTATTTAAGGAATTTCCTCAATAGTTTGGAAACCCTCAACTCATATAGTCCACCCACTAGTTATTACTCGATGCTTCCTTGAGGTGAAGCCACTTAAATAAAAAGTCCATGTTCTGTATTATGTCCTATTTTTTTGCCTTCAAATGATGTAATTTCTTTGATGATCAACAAAGGGCATTTTATCTTGGGTTATCTCTCATTACCTTCATCTCTTACCCCTTTATAGTCCTCTTGATAATGTATCATGATATTTCTATCTACATTGTGCACCACTACCTCCAATCTCCCTTGTAGCTCCTCCTTGAATACTTCTCGACATAGATTGATTGTTTCATCTTTCAGGCTGCCTACAACTAGCAAAATTGAAGCAAATTTTGTAGGTATTTCATAATTGACCCTAAACCTAAATTCATTATTGATGAGTTCTTCCCCCATTATTTTTTATCACTGCTCGATTGGCCAAATCATTGAGCTCCTTCAAGATCCTACTCAACTTTTCAGGCTTCACCATCCTTTTGAAATCCATCATATTAACATCGCTATTGTTAAATAGAATCATGGTTGTTTCCATTTCCACCGCTCTATTTTCTCTTCACCAATTCTTCATAAGTATCAGTATAGTTATAATACCCTATGAAATTCCAAAAGAATACCAATTAAGCTCTTGGCATCATTATCTATTGAGGAAATCAGAGAAGAGACACTTCTTTGTGATTCATCATGTGTGAGTATTTCTCTAGTGATTGCCTTTACTAATATCACAACATGGATTCCGACCTCCTAGATTTTATAGAAATTTCTATGGTATTCAAAATTTTTTCATGTCATTATCTGTTAGATTTGAGGAATGCAAATCTTCCCAAGAACACCTGCATGTAAGACTGTTACAAGAAGAAGCAAGAAGACAGAAGAGAGAAGACAACTATGGAGGCCAAAAAGCCAGAGACTGAAAAATCATGTTGCAAGAAAAAAGCTTCTATTAACAATGATGAAAATATTACAATCTCGATAATGAAATGAAAGAAGTGAATCCTTATAAAAGGAATCACGAAACCCTAAAGGTGAAAAAACCTAGAGAAATATGAGCACTGCCTAAGTATAACTTAAGCCTAGAGTATAATAGACTAATAATTAAATGATTAATTATTAGCTATTATATAACTACTCTAACACCCCCCCTTAAGTGTAACTTAGGGAGAAGAAAAACAGCTAAACTACTGCAGAAAGTAGGAAAGATGGGTCCCGGCAACAAGACCTGATCAAGTACCCAAAACAAGAAAGGGAAAAAATGTCCCAGAGAGAGGAACAAGAAAGAGCAAGAAGCATCTCCGAAGCATGGAACTGAAAACTCTGTCAGAAGAGACTGCTGGAACCCCCACTGAAGTGCATGACCAGGTAGAGAAGACAATGTCTGAAGAGCTGATCAATCAGACCAGGAAGCAATAGAACCAACAGGTGAACCCCCCCATAATGCTGAACTGGGAGAGGTGACAGGAACACTGAAATGCAATGCCAGAAACATCTGCAGAAGAACCAGGAACACCAACAGTGCAACAGAAGTACAAACACATGATAAAGGGCAGTGTCATTGACACATAGCATGGGCTAATGTCATGGAAGGTATGCTCACTTGACAAAGGTGGATGTGCCTAAAATGGAAAAAACATCATAACCCCCCATGGCACTTTATAACACAGTGTGAGTACAAAAACTGAACAAGGTGTACAAGATCCCAGAAATGCAGAAGTAGGCACTTTATCTCAGTGCGTTTACAAAACAAAGATGCATTAGAAGGAGTATACAAGCTCAGAAGTCAGAAAGAAGAGTGAACCAAAAGGACAGTAGAAGAGATCCCAGGACCTGTAAACCCAAGCAATCCACCAGAGTGCATAAACTGCCAAACTCAGAGGAGAGAAAACCTAGAGTAGAATCTAGAAAAAAGACCCCTACAACTGTATAGTTCACTGAACCAACTTTCTGACAATATCTCGTTTGCCAAAAATGGAGTCCGGATGAGCCAGATATGACTCCCGAAAGGCAAAAAAAGACATCAGACTTCAATAGAAAAAAACACTATTGAAATGGAAGAACCCAAAACCCTAACCTCCATCATCAGAAATTTCTCAGAAAGAGCTTTCCGACAGTATATGGAAGTCAGAAAAAGACCCCCGGATGCTCAAGATAGAGCGAAAAATGTCCAGGTAGGTCAAAAGGGCCCCAAAAGGCAAAAACTAAGCCCCTAGGGCTAAAAAATTTGGGCCCCCAGGCACATGGCACGCTCAGGGGGCTGGGCCGCAGCCCTTGGTCCTCCATAGGACTGACAGCTATGCATATGAGCCCGCGGGGGCTAACCAAAAGGCGCCACCAGGTGGCGGAGCGGCGGTGGGCCGGGGCTGAGTGGGCGGCAGAGCGGGCCGCAAGGGGCAGCTGAGCGGGGTAACTGAGTGGGCTACGGAGGGCGCCGAGGGTGGCGGGGGCGGCGGGGGCCACTGAGCTGAGCGACGGAGTGCCGCAGGAGGCGGAGCGGCCGGGAGGCACAGTGCGGCGCGGGCTGGGCCGTGGAGGAGCGGCAGCGGCTGCGCGAGTTAAAACAATTGCCCGCGCTTTATTTAACCCCAAAAAACCATAAAAATTGGTTTTAAAAATTTTTTTTTTATTTTTTTCGGTTTCCGTGCCTGTACGGCACTGGAAACCAATTTTTTTTGCCTCGGGGCCTAGTTGTCCAAAATGGATAAACTTTATATGGATTCTGGTGTTTTTGGGTGCTCTAAACGCAACGGTAATGTCTGTTTGGGCCCAAAGTGACCAAAAACAAAGGTCCCCCCTAAATCCACACAAAACCTTCTACAAAACCTCTGAAACCCTCTGTGCTTCAACAAAACTCGAACAACGAACAATAGGAGAGCTCTGATACCATGTTAGATTTGAGAAATGCAAATCTTCCCAAGAACACCTGCATGCAAGACTGTTATAAGAAGAAGCAAGAAGACAGAAGAGAGAAGACAGCTATGGAGGCCAAAAAGCCAGAGACTGAAAAATCATGTTGCAAGAAAAAAGCTTCTATTAACAATGATGAAAATATTACAATCTCGATAATGAAATGAAAGAAGTGAATCCTTATAAAAGGAATCATGAAACCCTAAAGGTGAAAAACCCTAGAGAAATATGAGCGCTGCCTAAGTATAACTTAAGCCTAGAGTATAATAGACTAATAATTAAATGATTAATTATTAGCTATTATATAACTACTCTAACATTATCCACATGTGCTGCCATTTGTATCACACTATCCACCTAGTTTAAAATATACACTAGTCCCTTAGTTCAATATTCAAAGGGACTAATAATGCTATCCTATTATAAATTATGTGATCTCCCCTTTTGGACCTACCTAGAGTGACTATGGAATGATGTCCTTTTCATTTTAATTCTTTCCTATACAGACTAAATATGTTATGAAATAGTAGCCTATGCTCTCAATTATTTCACCATCTGCTCCCAAATTAGTCATTCTATCTATTATAACATTTCCTTTTCTATAAATATGATTTATAGAGAATTTATTAAAGTGTTTTACAAGGTTTAATTCTCTCTCTAGTAAAGCTTTTAATTTCTAGTTTGTAGTAGATTCTTTTCTCATTACATTAATCACTATAAAAAAATCCCCTTCTATTTCTAGTTTTTCCACTTGTAATTCTTTATAGAACAACATGCCTTCTATTAAAGCCAATATTTTTTTGTTTCCTCTCCTATCGGTCTTGTAAAATGCCCCACTTTTGTCCAATCCCAATTGTGTATACTACATCCAATTCTTGCAATACCTAGATTGCCCTTGGATTCCCTATCAAAGTTGAGTTTGTACCATCCATGTTTGGGGGGGGGGTCCACTTGCATTATACTCTTTTTTGTTTGTCTCTTTCCTTACTTTCCCCCCATGAAGGGGGGGATCTTTAATCCCTATCAAATTTTTCTTATTTTTTCATCCCAAAATATGAGCTTTGCATTGTTCTGCTGATGGGATAATGTTCTATTATTTGTGATTTCTACAATGACAACTTCTATCTTATTTTTAAGTTTCTCCTACTCCATTTTTTTTCTTTGAATATTCTTCTATGTTGTTCCTTTCATATTTCCCGTACTAGCATGGAGGGGTTTTTAATCCACATCTTTCCATGTATTCTATTTGTTTGGGTTTTGGGCCATCTTTGAAATAGACTCAATATGTCGTTAAGGTATGTTGTTCTCTATTTTAATTTGCAATACAGTCATCTCCAACATTTATTAGTATACTTATAATTGACCAGTAAATGATCTATCGATTCTTCTTATTCTTCATTTAAAGGGCACCTTGTTGGAGCCTCTTATCCTATTTTAGAGAACCAAGCTACTGTGAGGATCCATTTTTGGAGTGTTTCCCATGTAAAAAATCTTGATTTAGGTAAACAATTTCTATTCCAACACATCTCCATGGGTATTTTGTTCTTGGGTTTTGTTGTTTGTCGATTAGATATATACCCATCCTTAGAATTATATCCCCCATATTTTTATTCCACCCATGCTAGTTTGTCTTTGTCTTTTCTAACTGTTAGCTTGTTGCTTTCTAAAATTCTCTTAATTTCAACTTTTTCCTCATCTGGTATGTTAAAACCATCCAAAGATTCCAAGTTCTAGCCTAATGAGGGGTCCCCATTAGGTACATCTATATAGTCTTTCACATATTTTCCCCATTATTCTTCTAGGATAGTCTTAGCCCCATTATTATTTTTTAGGCTATCAATAATTGGGTATCCTCCCCATGAGCCACTCCAAAACAAGGCTTGGTCACCTGCAACTATATCACAAGATAGTCTGTCCATTATTATCCCTCTACATTCTAGTATAAAGTTCCATACTCGAGATCCTTTTGGAAGATTAGCCATCCTGAATATACTAAGAGGATCATCCCATTAAGATATTTATGTTTAAAATTATAACCCACTTTAAATTGGGGTCTTTGTACATTTTCCAAACAAGTTTAGCCCCTAGGGCCTTATTTTTCTCTAAGATAATTTTTATGCCAATGCCTCCTTCTATGGACTTGAAAATCTTGTCCCATGCTATCATTGCAAGTTTTCTCTTTTAATTTTTCCCTTTCCAAAAAAAGGATCTTAGTTTCCTAACAATTTCATCTCTTTCTCCTTGTGGCAGACTAAAACAGGATAATTGATATGTAGGAATGGGTGAGAGGATAGATTTTAGCATTGCCACTCTTCCTACCAAGGAAAGCCATTTGTCTTTCCATGAAACCACCTTACTTTATATCTTATTGGATATATCATACCATATTTTTTCATATTTATATGGAAGCTCTCCTTTCCTAAAGTTGAGGATATTACATATCTCATCCTCTATATTCTAATTCATGTTAAAGATCTGATTTTTTGTGGTTAATTTGTCATACTAACGCTTTTGCGTAAAAGTCTAAGATGCTTTTAAACTGTCTAGCTTCTTGTACTTCTCCCATCCCAAAAACCATTTTATGATCCACAAATTTTTGGTGTGTAATGGAATCAATGTCGTCGGTTACTTTAATGCATTTTATCAAGTCTCTCTCCTTATTTTTTATGATAGTAATTTCTAGGGCTTCTACCGTGATGATAAATAGGAAGGGAGATATAGGGTCACTCCGCCCCAACCCTCTGAAAGTATAAAAAAAACCTTTGGTGTCCCATTAGTTTGTACTAAAATCTTAGGGCTAGAAATACACTCAAAGATTAGGTTTATCCATTTTTTTGTGAAGCCATACGCCTCCAATCATTTGCATAGGAAACACCAATCAACTTTATCACAAGCTTTCCTAATGTCTAGTTTCACCAACATGCTTGGATTATGATTTATTTATATGGTGTGGAGGATTTATAGATGGTATTGCACAGTGAAATAGGGAAAAAGTCATCAAAGTTTTTTGCATTCTCATTTTTGGGAATAAGAGTAACAAGTGTGTTGTTTATTTCTCTAAGTAATTTGCCTGAATTTTTGACACTCTCTAATGCCTCTACCAACTCTTCTCCTAGGAAATACCAACATTTCTGGAAGAAGAATGATAGAAAACCATATGGTCCTGGGGATTTCTCCATATCTAGTTGTTTTATTGCTACCTCAATTTGTTCCCCTGAGAACTTTTCTTTTAGCATTTTTTTGATCCTTTGATAATAACTTTGGGATACTTACTAATATTTTCTTTTGAGCTTCTAAATTTGATCCTTCCCAATTATTTAGGATGTTTTTATAATAGTTTAAAGTTTCCTCAACTATATTTGATGGACCTTCTAAGGTAACCCTTTCCTCATTTCTTATCATTTTAATTCTATTAATGTTCCTTCTTTGTTTAGTACTGTTATGGAAGAAATTAGTGTTTTTGTCTCCTTCATTCAACCATGTTTATCTGGACTTTTGTCGCTAGTATATTTCTTCTTTTTCCAATATATATTCATTGTTGTTGAGTAGTTCTTTCTCTCTTAAGAACATCTCTTGATACATTCCTTTTCTTATTACTTCCGTATTCAATATTTCAATTCCTTTTTCTAGATTTTATTTTGTTTCAAAGATGTTACCAAAGTGTTTCTTATTCCATTTAAGAAGTTTATTTTTAACTAAATGTAGTTTTGAGACAAAACAAAACATTTTCCTCTTTCCACCACTCTTCTGTTTATGATGAGGTTGTCATCTTTCAGCCATATTTTTTCAAATTTGAATGGGCATCTTCTGGGTTTGTGTTCATCATTGATTGTCAATTGTACTAGGAAGTGATCCAAACCTAAGATTGGAAGGATGTCTGCTCTAAGATTATATGAAAATTCAGCCTAGTTACCTTTGTAGAAGAATCCGTCTAGTTTTTCTACTATGAAACTAAATCCTTTCCTTTTGTTATTTGCGATTCCCTTATAGACCCACCCTTGTTTTTTAAAGGATCTATGATAGCATTGAAATCACCTCCTATAATATTATTCTGGCCTAAAAGGATTTTAAGTAGATTTTTATTTCTTTCTAGACTTCTCTTTTGTCTTTGGTTTGGATAGGGTACTACACATTCATTAGATTGTATTTTAGGTTGCTTCTTGTACTCTCAATATGACCACTTATCCAATATTTATGATTGTTCTACTTCTCAAATGAGACTGATCTGAGGTCCCATAGGATTCCTAACCCTCCTGATGCACCTTCAGTAGAAACACCTTCCAAATTCCATATGTTTGTTCTTTTTTTGAAAGAATCTATTTCTTCCTTATTCAGTTTTCTTTCTTGCAACATGATTATTTTTGCATTGAAGGATAAGATATAATATTTTATTACCCGGTAATTTGTATGGGAGTTCATGCCCCTAACATTCCACATAATTAGATTCATGGTTCTTTGGGAAGGACCTTCCCCTTCCCTGCATATACTAAAGTTGTGATATTTGTTTGATCACCTACAACTCCATTCTTTTCTCTGAGTTCCTTCATAGATTTAATTCCCTTTCTCTTTACATATTTAGCACAATTTGGGGTCCCTTTTCCTTGACTTGTATGTGATATCCTCAAATTTTCTCCCTTTGAATCCTTTACTTCAACTTCTATTTGGGTTTCCTGATACTCATCTACCTTTTTTCTCCTATCTCTTCTTCCTCCATCAAATCCTTTATTTTTTCAATGAGTTGTTGTTTTTTTACAACTTCTTCTATGTTTTCTCTCTCTATTCCTAGTGATATTCAATGTATGTCATATACTGCTTCTAATTATATAGGAACCTCATTGTTATCACTATTATCCTCTTCTAGTACTTTTGAGAGATTTATATTTTCTTTATCATTATTCTCATGCTCTTCTCTTTTTATGTTGTTCAACGGTTGTTGAATCTTCCCTTCATCCACTTGATTCAAAAGGGTCATCTATTCTACTACCTTTGTTTGAAATTATTACACATCTCATAGTAGTTGTTGTAAGAATTCTTTGCTAGATTCTATTACTTCTTTCCTCTTTGTGAGCCTAGATATGCTTTTGGTTGGAGATTTTGTTACTTTTTGACTCTACCTTAGGTGTTTCTACCACAAACCCACTAGTATCATCATTGATTCTTATAGTTACTAAAGGTGTTGGGTTGATTTTATTTTTTTTGAGCTTTCTTGTTTTATGCCTTGTCTTTAGAATTATATATTTTTCATCTATTTTACCATTGTAGAGGGAAGGTTGTAATAACGAACTTCCTTTTTTGTAATTAGTTCATGAGGTTCTAATACTTTTACTCTTGGATCTATATTAATGAGGATTTTTACATCTTTGATCATATCCTTTTCTTATATTCCTTCATAGCCTCTAAATGAGCCCATTTTATTTCCTATTGTTTCTATAATTTTTGGAAAATGATATTCTACAAGAAGGGTTTCAATATTAATCTATTTTGGGAAGGTCTCTAGTTTATATGTTCTAGGGTTGAAGTTAGGAGTCCAATCAATGCAGTGAAAGTAGCAACACTTATGAAATGAATATTTCCATAAAGAATCTCCTATTTAATTTCTTTATTTTGACATTCAATAGAGTTTTGGATTTTGGCCACTCCAAACTACCAATATTCTATACTTTTTATAGTGATATCAGAATGATGACATTGTCTCTGTTTTGATCTCTAGAATTTGGCCTCTTTTTTTCCCTCCTTTACTAGGGTTTGTATTTGCCTTCCTTCTTTCCTGGGGGATTATTAATTTATTTATTTCTTGCTCCTCTACCAGGATGCTATTAACCACAATTTCTAACCTAGGTTTTTTTATCTCTAAATTTTTTTCCTCGATCCACGGTCAATCTCTCTGCCTATTTTTTTTTATCTATTTTCTTTGTGATGGATTTGGAACTTTTCTAGACCCCTGGTTCATTCTTAGCAGAGTTCTATTTATATAGGCAAATCTTGGAGAGTATGTCCATATTAGGCATTCTGATATTCCTAAATTCTTCCTAAGCCATTATTTTTGTCTTGTTATTGATGCCCTTTGTGGATTTTGTTTCGCACGAAGGACATATTCTTTGTTAATTTGACTTAGAGTTTGCTCAGTCGCATAATCTCCAAATGACTTAAGGTCAAGTTAAAGTTAAAATATGAGTTGACAAGAAAGATACGAACTATTGACATGACTCAAATCTTACAGTGTGCACGTGATCTTTAAATAAATCCATGGTTAGTTGAAATGCTTAGAAATTCAACAAGGATCATAAATCTCATTTCAGATGAATGACTAGCGCTAAATCTCAAGATGCTACTCGGGTTAAGAGTTTTGTTCAGCGACTTGGTGGTTTCCTTTATCTTTGAATCTCCATATGTGATCATGGTTAAAGAAAATCCTGGTAAAGTTTATTCAACGATTCAGAGATAAGAAGAAATGAGTTACTCAACATTAAGAGATAAACCAAAAGCAATAAAGTTAAAATGATTGGCTAACGCGTAATCTCAGAACATAATCAGAGTTAAGCAAACCATCTAGTGACTTAGCAATGACTGTTGATGAAGAAGAAGATCCTGTGGCTGGTGCTAGATCTCGTAATGTAACTTGAGTCAGAGAAAACTCTCAGTGAATTAGAGATAAAGCAGTCATGTGATTGCCAAATAAACTATGGTCTGAGTATGGTAAAATCTTTAGGATTTGTTCTTGCGCTATGTCAAGGAAAGAAATATAAAATCTAGGGTTAATAAAAACAAAAGATTATGATACAATACAAGTAATCTACTGAGCTATGAAAAGGTAGGAAAAAGAGACCAATCAGATTGTGTATCGAGCCTTTTTGCATATAATAAGGTTTTAAAACTGAAAAAGCACTCATGACTTTTCCAACTAGGCTTCTCAAATTTGATTTCCTATCAACTTCAAGCGCTACCGCTAAGAAATAATAGATGTCAAGACACACATAGTTATTGCAGAAGTGATTGACAATGGTTTCCAAGTTCTCGACTAGACTAGTGCATTCAATTTTCAATGATAAATAGATGCAGCCTTTGGACAATTTTGATTACCAAAATTTTTAGAGCACAGAGTGAAGAAATTTCTTAAGTTTCAGAGAAATTTATGAGAAGAAGCTTGTGTCTAAGAGAAGAATTGTTCAGAATATTAGTGAAGATCAATAGAGATGAGTCAAGCTAAGTCAAGTAGAGCTTCAACAAGTGGTGAGGCCAAGGATGCAGAGGACGAGCAGAAAGGAAAAAAAATTCTTAGACAAGTTTGTTGCTCTGCTGCCAGGAACATACCAAAACAAGAAAGTAGATGATGAATCTTTCACTGATGCTATGTCTAATTGTAGGGATCCCACCACTCCCAGGTGCTCTAGTTTTGATTTGTTTAATTAATTATATAGAAATATGGATGGACATATTCTTGTCTCAAACCCTTGGACATTAGGTCTAGCAAAGCTAATTGTCCTAGATGTCTTCGTAGATGTTGACCTATTGCTACCACTAGCCAGGAGATACGACTCTACCTCCAAAAAAAATAGAAAAGGTGATGAAACAACCTTAGTTACCTTTGATAGGGCATCCTTCATGAAATACTCTAGAATTTATCATGCTTTTTCCACAGAGATAGACTTGAAAAAAATGCAGAGCAAATATACCAGAGAGATTAACATAGTGAGCAAGTTGGTCCAAACTCACATGCCTAGGTCTAACATCAATTATGTGGCCCCATTGCATACTTCAAAGGGTGCATCTTATGAGTTTAAAAACCTCTATTTTTACATGAAATATATAGCCTATGGGTTGTGTAGGGTTCTAGGCATTGATGGACATATTGAGAAGCTGCCTGCAGACTTGTTAATGATTATCTTGGATAATTAGAACTCCCACTCCAACATAGATTTTGATTACATCCAGTATGTCATCGACAGAATGCATGAGGGCCTGATCATTATTCAGAAGAAGCTCAACCCCAAGTTCATGCATTATTCTCTTTTAATGAATTTGATATTATATTTCAATGTTGAAAACATGAATATAGAGTTTCTAAGACCTAAAACTCAAGTACAAGGCCAACCAAACCCCATATAGTTGTGGATTAGGGTTTGGAACTACAAAGAATGAATTTTTTGGCTTGGAGAATTGGATTGTACATCCACTTCTATAATTAATGGGCCTTAATGTAACTAGGCTATCAGTTAGAACACTTCAGCTTATGAGACCTTGCCAGTATGTAGACAAATGGCCAGGAGATCATAATTGGGTGACTTCTATTGTGAGAGGACTTTTACCATAATTAGGGTTTATGGATACTCCCAACCCCCACACATACTTGCAAAGTATGTACCCCAAAGAATGGCCTTAATAGAATTTATCTGGAAGCTGATGTGGACAGAGAAGGAGAATGTGACTCCTCACAGAAAAGGCACCTTCACACCTAGAAAATTCAAATTGGATGGATTTCATGTTGGGAAAAGGGCGAAGGATGTAGTGAATAAATGGATAGGGTAGTATAGGATGAGTATGGCCTTGTATAGGTATGTAGACCCAGAGGTTTTTATCAAGAGTGCTAAGAAGCTTCTAACCCCAAGCATCACTGATATCAAAGAGCATGAAGAATGTGTTGAGGAAGACCTCGTCAGAAATATCTTGGAGGATGAAGAGGAAACAAGAAGAGATGAAAAATACCAAGATCTTATATCCTTCGAGAAACAAATGAAGAAGGCATTGATCCCTTTAGGAGGTTTGTACCCAGGAGTGCCTTATTTTCAAATAATCTCAAAAATTATTGTGTCTTATCATAGTTTTTATAACCAATTAGAGGATCTCATTGAGGACAAGAAAAGAGGCCCTAAGAAGCACTCATCCTATTAGGGTTTTTTCTTGCTGAATCTTCAACAGATGCTTGCATACTTGATTAACTCTATGACTCCCAATATTTGAAAATAATGACTCAAGCAAGAGAAAAATCTAATTGATGAGGATTTATGATAATGTATGGGGAAACTATTATCACCTCCTTCTTTTTAGGTTCCACAACACCCAGGCAAGTATTACCTATATAAGAATGTTGTCTTACAGTATTAGTACACGTGGATACTAATTTGCTTCCCTTTTACTATATTACCTTATAAATTAATTTGCATAAAACTAAAAACAACTTAACACATAGTTTAACCATAAACACTATTGAAATGATAACAACAAATAGTAGTGTTTTAAGGACATTCATCCTTCTTCCTTTTATAGTTCTCAGAACTTAGGAGGGGCAAACTATTTTAATCCTATCTTAAAAGGATTAGTAGAATGAATTTTATATCTTGATACAATTGCTCAGATTTATATGTTTTGAATGTAAATGTGAAAGATTTATATATTTTAAATTGCTTGGATGATGATAAACCACTTGATAGATTCTAGACCAGTGCCTATCCTTGGGCTATAGAGTCAAAGATGCAAATCCACAAAAAAAAAGTAAATAAAGATACCATAGATTTCCTTACAACCTATATGCAACTCAAGTAAGATGCCTTACAAATCACCCTGTCACTCCAGAACTGGTGTATCAAATCCTCAAATACTGTTATACTCTCTGGAACTACTCACAAAAATTAGTTCTTCCCTTGAAAGAAACTTGTAAGTAATTAGATATCTACCTTGTAACCGATATGTTTAAAATGCCTTACAGATTAAACATAAAAGAGCATACACAATATGTAAAGAGACAACATCAATATAGAAGAGAAGTTATGCTATATTTTATTTATATTCTCGCTTCATACATATAGAGACTAAAGCTCAAAAAATCAGACAAAATTCTAAAGTCTGGCTTATAATTATATTTCATCACCACCTTCAAATGTTACACTAAGATCTATTTATAGGTTCAAACCACCTTGGAATCCTTAAGATAAGGATGCAACAAGCTTCAGATGGTTTTAAGAAACCTAACCCTAAAAACTTAGAAAATGACAAAAGACAAGAAAGCTCCAAGTAGTGGGAGGACAAAATTGAAGCATGAAATTTGAATTTGTACTTTGTCATTTTGTGAATGTTGGCACCTTTGTCTGCATGTATTCAGGATAGTATCTAATAGTTGTAACAATATCTAGTGACCACCAATACAGGCTAACTTACACTAATCTTTTCAAGATTACTAACCTTCCTGTGCTCATAGATCAAGTGCCATGTGTCATTTATTCTTCATCCATAACATCTAAATCAACTGTGACACTCTTCTTCTTCTTGGGATTGGTCATAATGTCCCATGCTATCACATTCTCTTCCTTATGCCACTCAAAATTTTGAATATTCTCTAGTTGAGTCTTCTACCTTTCCCACCTAGCATCTGTAATGCTTTTAATATCTACAATAAATTTATTGCAGTACGTTCTGCCTTTATTGCCTCATCCAAAAGTTGGTTGAATCTCTCCATATCTAATTCTCCCTGATCAAAGACATAAATTTCTTTATTGGGAAGTACACTGTCAAAATCTGATATCCATAACCCTAATGGTTTGATCTGATCATCCTAGGCCCTAATTGGAGGTACAAACCTACTATAATCTATCCCAAACATCTTTATCTTAGCATCAATTTGATTGGCCTTTCATTTGAAAAAGGATAGAGTAGCTCCAATCTGCTCTATTTTTGTACCAACTAAGGTCACAATTTCTGGTATATCTGACCTTGATGACTGTACTAATGCTAATCTCTAAAAAAGTGAAGCTCTTCCAGACCAAGTTGCAAAATAAGGATTCAAAATTGTCAAAAAACTTGCCACTTCTACTTGTAAGCCTGACAACCTGCCATAAGCCCCATACACCACATTAATCTTACCTTTGATGGTGTAAATCCTATGCTGCAAAATTGAAGCCAATGCTTCCAAAATTACATTGTTATGCTCTGTAACTTCCAGTTCTGATCCAATAGGTATCTCCCCTGTATCCTCTGTTTGAATTTCCATATGTTTTACCTCTTTAGGCTAAATAGGAGCATGCTTTGTTATATATAGTAATTTCTTTGTAAGCTCATCTATGAGCTTCCCTTGTTCTTTTATCTTTATCAAAGCCAATTCCCTATCTCTAACAGTATCACTAGTGAGTTTCTGCAATGTATTTGACAATTGGGTTGTCTTAGCCTCATTAAGGTGAGTAAAATGAGTCATTACTTGGGCTATTTCCATATCCCCTATATTATCTAGCGTCCATATAATTTTATTTCCCTCCATCTTCTCTTGATTTTTCAAAATGGCTGGCTTCTAATCTTTAGGAGCTAAGCTCCACATTGCTAATGCCTGAGATTTAGGGTTATAGCCAAACCCTCTAATCATGTCTCCAACCTGAGTCTCTGATGATAGTTTGACATCAGGTTGTCTCCTTATCTGATCTATAATGAATGATGAAGACAAATCCCAGCCTTCCATAAATAATATCCCACTGGCCTTGACCAGTTGTCTTGCCTGCTCAGGTGTAATCTCCTCAGATTCAGTATCATAATCCTGCAATGTTTGTAAGGCCTCTTGAGTGACCGAGTCACCACCTGCCAATTGCAACTTCTTTCTAACTTTTTGTTTCTTATTCCATATAAGGAAATCCTTGAATTACCTTGTCTTTATGAAGCTGTCATCCTTGAGGGATTCCTCTTGATGCAATAATCTCTCATCTGTGCATCATCTAAGAGGTAACTCTTCCTCCTCTTTTGCATCCTTTTGTAGTTTCTTCCTTGCCCTGATCTATTTTCTCAATAGATGATCATAAGGCATGTTCCCAGTTATTAGGGCTCCAATCCTATCTGTCTTCCTTCTCTTAGTAGGTTCCCCTGTTTCTACTCTTTGTCTCTTAGGTGGGGGCTCATTTGTCACTTCCTTCTCTGGGACCTCTGTTAGGTCAATGACATATTCCCCTTCAATTGCAAGCTTCAATGGTACTACTTGGTAATCTGGATGGGTATCAGGTGAAGGATAGCCCAAATCACTATCATCATCATATTCAAACTCTGAATGCTCTCTATGGCCTTTTTCTGGGACAACCAGTGCATCCTCTAACTGATTGCACAAAAGAGTATGGTTTTCAATAATTGCATCTATCCTTTTGAGATAAGGCATGTTAGGGTAGAAACCGCCAAAATTCATCCCCTTTCTCTCTATCTGCCTCTCCAAGTCCATAAGTTCATTGAAATTATTTTCTCTTTTATTCACCTCCTCATCTTCCAAGATATTTCTTATTAGATCTTCCTCCATACACTCTTCATGTTCCTTTGTGTAGGGGATAGTTGGTGTGAGCAACTTCTTTGCACTAAGAATGAATCCCTTAGAATCAATATGTCTATGTAGGGCCACATTCATTCTGTAATGGTTCAACAAGGAATTCACCAGGTCTAAGGCTCCTTTTCCAATAATGAAATTGTAGATTCTGAACTACCTAGGGGTAAAAGTACCCATCCTGTGTGATGCCAATTGATCTTTGTCTGTCAGAATAAGCTCCCTAATGAACTCCATTGCAACTATCCTTGGTGGTACATGAAATGGAAAAATGTGTGGAGGGTGGGGGCAACCACAACCCCTCATCATTGTAAAGTTCTTTTCAAAATAAAAATCCCCCAAATTATGGTCTCCTAGCCATTTGTCAAGGTATTGGCAGGGCCTCAACAATTGAATTAACTTAACATGCAATCTAGTCTTATCAACACCTAAACACTTCAAAAGTGGATAAATTATCCAATTTTAAAAAGCACAGAACTCCTGCTCTCTAGATGTATAATTCCATATTCTGAGCTAAAACTGAATAGGGTTGGGCTGATTATGGTGGAACCTTTGTGGCTGTAGAAACTGACAATTCATAACTGGGAAATTATAGTAGAGAATCAAATGCATGAGGATTGAATAATGAATAAATTTTGGATGATCCTTGTTTTTTGGTATATCTATAAATCCCTGGTGCATCTGATCAATGATATAATGAATGTAGCCATAATTGGAAGTAGTATGGAGGCTATGCATATCTAACACCATCATCAAAATTTCTGAGGTGATCCTTTCTGCCCCAGCATCCTTTCCAAGCACTCTACATAGTGCATATGATATATACTTAATATAGAAATTAAGGTCTTTGTAACAATATGGGGTTTCTCCTGGCATGGGGGCTATATAAGTCTTCATTTTCTTAGGGACATGATGATCCCTGATCAATTTAACAGCAATGCCAGATCCTCTAGTGTACCTATTCTCTAGGCTCTTTAGATTTATCTCAGTAGCCATGGGATAGTAGACATTAAAAGCTTTCATAAAAGTATTTTGGTCTAGGGTGAGTAAGGGATTTCCATCATCCCTCTTAATGGTTCTAATTAAAGAGTCATATCTATTGGCTAATTCTAGTATGAAATCAACATCAACAAAGACATCAGGAACTAGCAACCTGGCTAATCCATAGGTCCAAGGGTTTGAAATAGGCATGGGTTTATTGCTATTATTAAAGAAATAATTGAAAAGTGAATACCCTGATGACCCTGGTGTTTTTGCATCCCTAACATAAGCCATATCATCAATTAAAACATCTGCACTAACCTTTCAATTCTAGTTTGAACCTGGAAGAAAAGTGAGGAATTCATTTGAGTAGTTTATTTTTCCCTTTGACTCATCTTCAACATCTTTACTTCTCCCACTGGTGAAGGCCATACTCTGTGCTTGACTCATACTTCCTTTCTATTCTGTTCTCAACCCTTATTCACTAATATTGAAACAAAACTTCTGAAAACCCTCACCACCAAACTATGAATTCTCTGAAAACTATAGCTATGAACTTTAGAACACTGTCAATTACAATGTTTATCAAATTCTGAATCAGGCAATTACCCTTTGAATCACTTACTGCTGAAAATCTTAATCTTTCTCAGAAGACACTAAATCTCTGTAAACTCTTCGCTCTGAGAAAATAGAAACTTGGTAAAAATGAAATGATAATGAACAAGTATACTTATAACTGTTAATTGAATGCAGATTGTCACTTCTAGCTAGTAATTCAATCACTTCACCATTAGCTTCACATACAGCGACATCAATTTTTGATTTTAGTAGTGGCATTCAAACTATTAGATAATCAATTTATGATGAGTGTTCTTTCATAAAAAATCTTATAAAATTCAAAATCAAATCAAAATCAAATCTGATTAGATACATTAACTCATACTATGGCTACTTTCCCATCTGTCATAATCTCTTTACTCTGATTGGTTAACAACTGTTAATAATGGCATCGCTAAAAAGTTTATTTTAACTCTGATTCACTTCTAGTGACTTAGCGACTGAGTGATCTCCTTTTCACTTAATAATTTCACTAACTACAGCTCTTTCAAGAGACTTAGTGACCACCACAGGATTAAAACTTTGATCAACGGTTGACGCGATGTCTCTTGATATCTTAACTTAACCCTCCATCTTACGGAGACACTACGACAATGCATTCTCTTAACTGTTCTTTTACCTCAGGTTTCATCTGGAGACTCAGTCACCATGATTTCTCTATGTCACTGGATAATTTTCTTAACTCATGTTCAATAAAGAGACCATGTGACTAATCACATTAGTCTCTTAATTGCATGATTAATTTTACTATATAATTTACATCAGGAGATAACACGATTACCATTGATTTCCTTTTTCTCTCTATCAAACGGTTGTCGCTAAGTCTCTTAATCCTTAATACAAACCCTAATACTTCATGAGACTTAGCAAAAAATAGACACATGTCATATTTTTCCTTTTGACTTTTCAACCTTGTCAAGCGACCACGTGACTACCATTGATTTTACCTACATTTGATGGTTGTCACATGATCTCTTAATTTTAAACTTAACTCTCTTTTGATCATGAGATTTCATGACAACACCTTTACTTAAACTCATATCTAACCTTTAGTTTATCCAGAGACCTGGTGATCATTTAATCTCCATGTCGCTTGATAATTTATGAACCATGGTTACAATCAAGAGACTTCCCGACTGTCATTAGATTAACTCTTTGATCCACGATTGTTTCCTAATCTCCAAATATTTTTCTTAAATTACTTTTGATCATGAGACTTGGTGACAACACCTTTACTTAAACTCATAAACTCAACTGATAACCATGAGTTATATTAAGAGATAATGTGACTGAGTAAACTCAAAGTCGCCACATGATATAACTAACTCTACTTTTATCAAGAGACAAAGCGACTATCATTGGATTATTTATGAGATCAACGGTCTGTGTTAAGTCTCATAACCTTTTCAGCATATTCTTTTTTATCATGGGACCACACGACCAATGATTTTCGCTAAGTCTCGAGACCATAAGGAATATTCATTTCTTCTAACGAGACTTAGCGACTAGGAAATAAATACATGCACATAATCTTAGACTTAAGTCATGAAAAGTAACACAGAAATAGAACCAACTTGGAAAATTTAGGGCTCTTCTACAATCTTGAACCAAATTTTCTCCAAGGCTTATGGATTTTGACATTTTGATCTAGGTTTTGAGCAAAAACATCATTTGTAGAGATATATAAATGGTTTCAAACATGAATCTTTACCTTTTGGGCATAAGAATGATAAGGAATTTAATAATTTTCAGGGTAAACTCTAAAACAGGAAATACAACCAACAGTGGCTCTATCTGAGGATGGCTAAACACAAATTTATGACAAGAATCTCAGAATCTTTGGTTTCAGACCTCTTATTTGACGTAGACTAAACTACTGGTTGAAGGGAAACACACAACAGAAGGGAAAACCTACCTATATACAATATGATACATAAACTTACTATGTATAAAATTTGCTTTTTTAGTTGAAGAAAGGCTTCAGAAATTGACCATGCACTAGCAACTCATACTCTTCATCATCCATGTTCTTTAGAATATAGGAATCTTTGCCAAAAATCTGAGAAATAAATAAAAGGACCAAGCCATAAAGATTCAAACTTTTTATGCTTACCTTTGTCTTCTAATCTTACATTCTGGATTGGAGAACTAGGTCACCAGGTATAAATTTTTTGCAACTCTCTCTTTTATCAAATAAATACTTCATTTTTTGTTGCAATTTTATGTTTTCTTTCTGTCCTTCTCTTCTGATCTCATCAAGTTCAGTCAGTTGTAATATTCTGTCTTTCATTGGATCTGAGACTTCTAGTTCCTCTTCTTGTATGAAATTGTATATAGGTAAAAAATTATTTACAGGCATCCTAGCCTGTAGACCATATACTAACTCAAATGGTGACCTACCAGTAGCCTTCTTAACTATTATTCTGTTAGCCCATAGGGCTAATCTCAACTTTGTATACCAGGCTCTCTTGTTCTTTTCTAAATTTTTCATTAAAAATTTTAGAATACTTTTGTTACTGGATTCTGCCTGGCCATTTTCCTGAGGATGATATGGGGATTAATAAGACATTATAATCCCATATTCATTTCAAAAGTCTTTGATCTCATCAGATCTAAAACATATGGCATTATCCATGACTAGTTTGGCTGGGACACCAAATCTGGTTAAAATATTTTCTAATAAAAACTCTTTAACTATCTTACTTGTTGCTTTTTTAGTAAGGATAGCTTCTATCCACTTTGTAAAATAATCAATAGCTACTAGTATCCAACTGTGCCCTCCACTAGACTTTTCTAAAAATTCTCCAATAAAGTCAATACCCCACATGGAAAAAGGTGCCTCAGCACTTACAGGATTTAACAATAGGGCACCTGAGAACTTTAACTTGTTTGAGAATCTTTGGCAAGGTTCACACTTCTGGACAAATGCGTAGGTATCTCTAAAAACACTGGGCCAATAATACCCTAACCTTAAAATCTTATGAGCAATAGTTTTTGCAGAGAAATGCCCACCACATATCCCACCATGCATTTCATTTAATATTTTCTTAGTTTGATCTTTATCTAAACATAACAGTAGCACACCATTTTTATCCTTCCAATGTAGGTCTCCTTGAATCAAGGCATACTTCTGAGCTTGCAAATTTAGACTTCTCTTTTGATTTTTTGACATATTATCAGGACACTTGGCATTCTTTAAAAAATACACAATATCAGTATAAAATGGTTGTCTTTCTATACGTGTGACTGTCTAATCATGTGTCTCTGTATCATTTACTTATACCAAATCCAAGTTATCTTCGATCATAAGTTTGGCCAAACCATGACCTCTTATTAACTTTATAATGTGGATTTCAAGATTAAATTCTTGAATTTTGTTTATCCACTTATATCTCTTACCAGTTACTTCTGACTGAGTAAGGATATCTTTCACTACTAAATGAGGAACATATGATTGTAGCTTAGCACAGACTAGATATGGTCTAAAATATTTTACTACTTTCACTAAAGCATATGCCTGCTTCTCCATCATCTCATAATTTAGCTCTACAACTTGAAGAGATTTACTGTAAAAGGCTATTGGATGCTCAAATACTTGCTCATCTTTTTGTAGTAAAACAACATCAATTGTATGATAAGATGCAAATGAAAATAGAGAAAAGGGCTTACTATATTCAGGTATTTTAGAACAAGAGCCTCTTGCACTGCCTTCTTTATCTTTTCAAATGCTATTTGAGCTTCTTCATTCCAGTTAAATTTTGTATCTTTTTTAAGCAACTTTATGATAAGTTTAACAATTTATGCAAAGTTTTCTATAAACCTTCTGAAAAAATTTATCTTTCCTAAGAAAGATTGAACACCCTTTAAGTTTTTTGGAGCACTAACCTTCTGGATTGCTTCTATTCTTTCAGGGTCTATTCTCACTCCATATTTAGACACTATATGTCCCAACAACTTTCCCTCTTGTACTGCAAAGTGACACTTTTTAGGATTCAATGAAACACCATATTCCAAATACTTATTGAAAATTTTATCTAGGTGCTCACAATGATCTTCATCTTTCTTAGAGTATGCAGTTAGATCATCTTGATAAATAACCATTAATAAGTCAATAAATTCTTTAAAAGAAACACCCATGGCCCTCTGAAAAGTTTCTCCTACATTTATCAATCCAAATGGCATTCTGATATAGATATAAGTTCTCCAAGGAGTGGTAAATGCAGTATTGTACTGCTTTGATTCCTTTACTAAAACTTGGTTGTAGCCTGAGAAACCATCCATCATTGATAGTAGCTCACAAGCAGTTACTTTATGTAACATTGCCTCCATATTAGGTAAGGAATAATTATCTTTTAGTGAGGCAATATTCAAATTTCTAAAATCCACAAATAATCTAATGTCACCATTATTTTTTCTTACTGGTACCAGATTTGAAACCCATGTTGAGTGTCTAATAGGCTGGATAATCCCAGCATCTTTTAACTTCATCAATTATTGTTGCATCTTAGGGGCCATCAAAGGATTAATAGGCCTCTGTTTTTGCCTAAATGGTTTCACCTCTGACTTTAGTGGAATCTCATGTTGGAAAAGGTCTTCCCTATAAGCCTTTAGGTCTTCATATGACCATGCAAAAACATGCTTATATTTTCTCAAAAGTTTAATCAAATTTTCCCTTATATGGGAATCTAAACCTTTTCCAATATAAACAACTTGAGGACTGGTTTATGATCCTAAGTTAATTTCTTCCAAGTCCTCAACCTTAGCATTGCTTATCTTTGTTGAGTGATCATTTTGACTACTGAACAATGCTTCAAGTTCAACCAGTCCCTTAGGAATTTGATTGGAACTCAATTGGACAACCTCATTTCCTAAGACATAATATTTACCATTATTTTTCTCCAGTAAGGTATTACAATCTATGTATTGATTCTCATAATGGTCCAGACATTGAATGAATCTCAGAATATCTTGGTCATCCTGAAAAACTTGCCAGTTGTATATATTATTTGGAACAACTGGTCTTGTCTTAACTTCAAGTACTGATACCCCATGTAAAGTCTGATCATCAGTTTTCAAAGCAACATTTGCTAAGAAATCTACCATTATATTTTTTGACCTTTCTATCCAACTTATATCAAAGGCATCAAACATTTCAATCTGATCCCAAATAGCATATTTATACATTTTTAATCTATCATTTTTTACTGCATACTCGGATCTTATTTGGGCTACGACTAATTCAAAATCACCATAAATGTTTAAACATTTTATTCCATGTTTAATGACAATTTCTAGCCCTAAAGATAAAGCCTCATACTCTGCTGTATTATTTGTACATTGAAAGGCTAGTAAAAAGGAATATTTGAAAGTTGTACCTGATGGAGATACAAGTAATACACTAGCTCCTGATCCTTATTTTGAGCAAGCTCCATCAAAATACATTTTCCACAATCTATCATCTTGTATACTCAATTCTTTAATCAGAGGATCTATACTTCTACACTGATAATGATCACTCTTCTGTACTATGACATTATCCATGTCCACATCAATATAGTAATTAATGTTAGTGTCTTCATACCATTCAACCATACGAGGAGTGCTACCTTCTCTTGACACTTTAACATTATTTCCATTAATATTAAAAGTAGCATATGATAAATCATTTTGTATGCTACCTCCCATTGAAGCACTCCACTTTCTAGATAGAAAAATCCCATAATGTGGTGGTATGTCAACAACAAGAACATTCATAGTTAAAATCACACAAGGACATACTTCTAATTTATAAGGCATGGCTTCAATAGTACCAATAACATGGACTTCTCTAGAATCCATTGCTTGACATCTCCCATAAGGAGTGTCCACTTGTAATCCCATAGACTTCATGATTTCTACTGG
Source organism: Thuja plicata (assembly GCA_018584345.1). Classification (NCBI taxonomy): domain Eukaryota; kingdom Viridiplantae; phylum Streptophyta; class Pinopsida; order Cupressales; family Cupressaceae; genus Thuja; species Thuja plicata. The sequence continues at coordinate 1,690,121 of MU227026.1, forward strand.
CATGACAATGTTTGATGCCCCTGAATCAATCATGCAATTTTTTAGCATCCTTCCATTAATTACCAGTGTTAGAAAAAAATGGGTCTACAACCTTAGGAGAAGTAGTTATGTTCAAGAAAATTTGAGGAATCTCATAAATCATTAATTAAGCTTCCTTCCCTTTGTTAGTTGGTCTCTTATCAACATTTTCTAAATTTTGAACTTTTATTGTAGGCACACTGTTCAACAATGACGAAACCTTTTCTTTATGTTCCTTAATCCTCATCATTTCTAAAAATGGAACTTTTACAGTCATTTGAGACAAACAGTGGCCCATGTCTACTGGAGTATACTTCATATTTGAGGACTTTGGTTTTTCAACTGTAATGTTATTTTCTTCAATCTGTATGTTCAGAGTTGGTTCCTCTTTCTTAGATTTTTTGTTTTCTATCTTAAGAGAAGAAGTACTTGTTTCTTGTACCTCTTCTTTTCATTCTTGTAAAACAATAGGCTTTATGGTTTTAGTTATAATATTAATCTTAGGTTTATTTGCATTTTCCCCAGTTCCATCTTTCTTTTGTACATACTTGGTATTTGTTTTATTTTCTTTTATAAAGATACCAGCAGGATGACTACCAGTTCCACCAATTGTTCTATTCCTTAAATGATAGTTGCTTCTAGCTTTGTTCACCAAATCTATAGTAATTATTTCTTTTTCTTCATCTGAATATTTTTTGACCAATGGAATGTCCTGATTATTTTGTGCATAACATCTTACATGGTCATCTGTTTCTTCTAATTCACTGTCTGACAAAGTTTGTTGATGATAATTCTCTACATTTCCTTGTGAGCCATAGGAATCATGATTTTCAATTTCATTATCTGAATCTACATCATGACATGAATAGGCATTTTTCATATTGTAATCACATTGTTCACTTTCATTATTGTCTTGTTCTTCATTTGTTTTCAAATTTAAAGAAACAATGCAAAAATTAGGGTTATGTGGGGCTTCACAAACCTCACACCATAAATCATCATTGCAGAAATAAACAGTATTTTTATGCAAAGGGTCCAGGGTTCTATTTTCAGGTTTTTCTTTTCTAGGTGGGACAATAGGCTTCCCATCCTTAAATTGAGTTCCATAAGGATGATTTTGCATTCTATTCTGAGGACTATAAGTGTTGTTATAGGATGGCCTATTATTTTGAGGAGCCCTATACTCTTTATATTTTGGTTCCTTTAGGTTACTCCTACTAAACCTTGCATCATCTCTTCTATTCAGTTTACCAGAGACCCTTCTATTCATCTCAATATTTACTGCTATCATGTAAGCATCAGTAAGTGTTCTAGGATTCTTATCCCTAAGAGCATAACCCATTTTTGAATCAAAAGCATTTAAATAGGTTGCTATACATACCTCTTCATCCAACCTAATTTTCTAAAACAATTTATGCATTGCTCTTTGGAATCTGGTATTGAACTCGGTGACCTCTTCATTGTAATTCTTTTTGATGTTATTGAACTCATTCAGCAAGAACCCTTTATTTTTCTTATCACCATATTGATCTTTAAATAACTCAATTAATTCATCCATGGAAGAAACATAGCCATTAGAGAGACTTCTAAACCATTCTCTAGCATCCTCTACTAGAGACTGAACAAAAAGATTCATCAACACATCTTCATGAGTAATATTCAAATCATCAACAAAATCAATGAATTTTCTTAAGTGTGTTTCACAAGAGATGACATTATTACCTGCAAATTTTGGGAGCTTTTCTCCCACATCACCTACATATTTTGGAAATTCATTTGGGTATCCAGGAATTCCAATGAAATTAAATTTCTTATACCTTTCCAGATTTAGTGGTTTTCTTTGGAAATTATCAGTCTCTTTGAAAGTAATAGATTTTGCTTTGGAAGATGTTGTGTTCTCAGTTCCAACATAAGAATATTTGGAAGACTGTAAAAAAACTATTTTATTTTTCATTTCTATTGTTGCAGCTTCAATATGAGCCTTTTCTAACATATTTTCCATGGTTTCTTTTTCTATCCTTAGTCTCTCAAGATCAATATACAATTTGGACATTTTCTCTGTTAAGGGCTTCTGAACTTTAGGTCCTTCGGGTTTGATTTATGTAACCTTTTGTTTACCTTTGTCTTTAACATTTTGTGAACTAGAATCTCTGTGAGTGTTGGGTATTTCTTGGTCCTTTTGAGACCTTTCAATATTTTTCATAGTTTGATGTCTTAAGGATCTTCTTTTAATTCTTTCAACATCCTTATGCTCATGTTTTTTCTTTCTAAACTCTTTTTCTCTTTTCATCTACCGAATAAGGGCAAGATGTTTCATGATGAGTTTTTCTTCCTCATCAAGCTTATCAAAAAGGATTTCCTCAAATTCTAAACTTATAGCATTTGTCCCTTCTCTTTCACTTGAAGTAGAGGTAGTTGCAAGTGTTTCTAATCCTCATTCTGCAACTTCTTCGTATTCTGAAGTATTGCCATCATGATTAGACTGATTACTACCTTCCTCTCTCCTAGTATTACTTTCTTTTCCTCTTGGAGGAGTTCCATCTATATTGAATTGGTTTCTTTTCTTCCTCCAAGACATCTCCATTTTTGAGGATGATGGGATTCGACCATCTAATGCAATTTCTGGATTATTTCTCATTCTAGACCTAGTATTCATACTGAAAGATATACTATTTGAAACTAATCATAGAGATTTCACTTTTAGAGTCACCACCCACACTTGGGAGTAATGAATACTATTAGAATGATTTATGCAATAATGACTATAAACTTAATGTATCTCTATTCCCTAGCTGAGTCACCAATTTGTTAAATGAATCGGATGGGCTAACTTAACTGAAGCTAGTTTGGAAGATTTGAATTGATGGACCAGAGATTATAGGAATACTTTAAATATAACTGATTATATCAATCCTCAGCAGAGTCACCATTTTGTTAGGGTTTTTCCTTTTTGAACCTTCAATAGATGCTTGCATACTTGATTAACTCTATGATTCCCAATATTTGAAAATAATGACTCAAGCAAGAGAAAACTCTAATTGATGAGGATTTATGATAATGTTTGGGGAAACTATTATCACCTCCTTTTTAGGTTCCAAAAAACCCAGGCAGGTATTACCTATATAAGATTGTTGTCTTACAGTATTAGTAAATGCGGATACTAATTTTCTGCCCTTTTACTAAATTACCTTATAAATTACTCTACATAAAATTGAAAATAACTTAACACAGAGTTTAACCATAAATACTATTGAAATAATAACAACAAATAGTAGTGTTTTCAAGACATTCACCCTTCTTCCTTTTATAGTTCTCAAAACTTAGGAGGGGAAACCTATTTTAATCCTCTCTTAAAAGGATTAGTAGAATGAATTGTATATCTTGATAGAATTGCTCAGACTTATATGTTTTGAATGTAAATGTGAAAGATTTACATATTTTAAATTGCTTGGATGATGATAAACCACTTGACATATTCTAGACCAGTGCCTATCCTTGGGCTATAGAGTCAAAGATGAAAATCCACAAAAAAAAGTAAATAAAGATACCATAGATTGCCTTACAACCTATATGCAACTCGAGTAAGATGCCTTACAAATCACCCTGTCACTCCAACACTGGTGTATCAAATCCTCAAATACTGTTATACTCTCTAGAACTACTCACAAAAATTAGTTCTTCCCTTGAAAGAAACTTGTAAGTAATTAGATAGCTACCTTGTAACCAATATGTTTAAAATGCCTTACAAATTAAACATAAAAGAGCATACACAATAAGTAAAGAGACAACATCAATATAGAAGAGAAGTTGCACTGTATTTTATTTATATTCCTGCTTTGTACATATAGAGACTAAAGCTCAAAAAATCAGACAAAATTATGAATTCTGGCTTATAATTATATTTCATCACCACCTTCAAATGTTACAATAATATCTATTTATAGGTTCAAACCAGCTTGTAATCCTTAAGATAAGGATGCAACAAGCTTCAGATAGTTTTAAGAAACCTAACTCTAAAAACTTAGAAAAAGACAAAAGAAAAGAAAGCTCCAAGCGGTGGGAGGACGAAATTGAAGCATGCAATCTGATTTTGTACTTTGTCCTTTTGTGAATGTTAGCACCTTTGTCTGCATGTATTCAGGATAGTATCTGATAGTTGTAACAAGATCTAGTGACCGCCAATACAGGATAACTTACACTAATCTTTTCAAGATTACTAACCTTCCTGTGCTCATAGATCAGGCACCATGTGTCCTTTATTATTCATCCATTATATCTAAATCAACTATGGCATGCTTCTTCTTCTTGGGATTTTTCATAATGTCCCATGCTGTCACATCCTCTTCCTTAGGCCACTCAAAATTTTGAATATTCTCTAGTTGAGTCTTCTGCCTTTCCCACCTAGCATCTGTAATGCTTTTAATATCCGCAATGAATTTATTGTAGTATGTTTCTACCTTTATTGCCTCATCCAAAAGTTGGTTGAATCTCTCCATATCTAATTCTCCCTAATCAAAGACATAAATGTCTTTATTGGGAAGTACCTTTTCAAACTCTGATATCCATAACCCTAACGGTTTGATCTAATCATCCTCGGCCATAATTGGAGGTACAAACCTACTATAATCTATCCCAAACATCATTATCTTAGCATCAATTTGATTGACATTTCCTTTGAAAAAGGATAGAGTAGCTCCAATCTGCTCTATTTTTGTACCGACCAAGGTCACAATTTTTGGTATATTTGAGCTTAATGACTGTATTGATGCTAATCTCTCAAAAAGTGAAGCTCTTCCAGACCAAGTTGCAAAATAGGGATTCAAAATTGTCAAAAAACTCACCACTTCTACTTGTAAGAATGACAACCTTCCATAAGCCCCATACACCACATCAATCTTACCTTTGATGGTGTCAATCCTATACTGCAAAATTGAAGCCAATGCTTCCAAAATTATATTGTTATATGCTTTGTAACTTCTAGTTTTGATCCAACAGGTATCTCCCCTGTATCCTCTATTTGAATTTCCATATGTTTTACCTCTTTAGGCTTAATAGGAGAAGGCTCTGTTATATCTAGTAATTTCTTTGTAAGCTCATCTATGAGCTTCCCCTATTCTTTAATCTTTATCAAATCCAATTACCTATCTCTAACAATATCACTAGTGAGTTTCTGCAATTTATCTGACAATTGGGTTGTCTTTGCCTCATTAAGGTGAAAAAATGAGTCATTACTTGGGCTATTTCCATAACCCCTGTATTATCTAGTGTCCATATAATTTTATTTCCCTCCATCTTCTCTTGAATGTTCAAAATGGCTGGCATCTAATCTTTAGGAGCTAAGATCCACATTGCTAATGCCTGAGATTTAGGATTATAGCCAAACCCTCTTTAGGAGCTAAGCTCCACATTGCTAATGCCTCAAATTCAAGATCATAATCCTGCAATGTTTGTAAGGCCTCTTGAGTGATCGGGTCACCACCTACCAATTGCAACTTCTTTCCAACTTGTTGTTGCTTATTCCATATAAGGAAATCCTTGAATTCCCTTGTCTTTATGAATCTTCCATCCTTGAGGAATTTCTCTTGATGCAACAATCTCTCATCTGTGCATGATCTAAGAGGTAAATCTTCCTCCTCTTCTGCATCCTTTTTGAGTTTCTTCCCTTCCCTGATCTATTTTCTTAATAGAAGATCATAGGGCCTATTCCTAGTTATTAGTGCTCCAATCCTATATGTCTTGCTTCTCTTAGAAGGTTCCCCTATTTCTACTCTTTGTCTCTTAGGTGGGGGCTCATTTGTCACTTCCTTATCTGGGACCTTTATTAGGTCAATGACATCTTCCCCTTCAACTGCAAGCTTCAATGGTACTGCTTGGTAATCTGGATGGGTATCAGGTGAAGGAAAACCCTGATCACTATCATCATATTCAGACTTTGAATGCTCTTTGTGGCCTTTTTCTGGGACTAGTGCATCCTCTAACTGATTGCACAAAAGAGTATGGTTTTCAATCATTGCATTCAACCTTTTGAGATAAGGCATGTTAGGGAAGAAACCACCAAACTTCATCCCCTTTCTTTGTACCTAGATCTCTAGGTCCATAAGTTCATTGAACTTATTTTATCTTTTATCCACCTCCTCATCTTCCAAGATATTTCTTATTAGATCTTCCTCCATACACTCTTCATGTTCCTTTATGTAGGGGATAGTGGGTGTGAGCAACTTCTTTACACTAACAATGAATCCCTCATATCAAAATGTCTATGCAGGGCCACATTCATTCTGTAATGGTTCAACCAGGAATTCACCAGGTCTAAGGCTCCTTTTCCAATAATGAAATTGTAGATCCTGAACTACCTAGGGGTAAAAGTACCCTTCCTGTATGATGCCAAATGCTCTTTATCTATCAGAATAAGCTTCCTGACAAACTCCATTGTAGCTATCCTTGGTGGTACATGAAATAGAAAAATGTGTGGAGGGTGGGGGCAATAATAAACCCTCATCATTTTAAAGTTCTTTTTATAATAAAAATCCCCCCAATTATGGTCTCTTGGCCATTTGTCAAGGTATTGGCAGGGCCTCAACAATTGAATTACCTTAACATGCAATTTAGTCTTATCAGCGCCTAAACACTTCACAAGTGGATAGATTATACAATTTTCAAAAGCATAGAACTCCTGCTCTCTAGATGTATAATTCCATATTCTGAGCCAAAACTGAACAGGGTTGGGCTGAATATGGTGGAACCTTTGTGGCTGTAGAAACTGACAATTCATAACTGGGAAATTATAGTAGAGAATCAAATGCATGAGGATTGAATAATGCATAAGTTTTGGATGATCCTTCTTGTTATGTATATCTATAAATCCCTGGTGCATCTGATCTATGATATACTGAATGTAGTCATAATTGGAAGTAGTATGTAGGCTCTGCATATCTAACACCATCATAAAAATTTCTAAGGCGATCCTTTCTACCCCAGCATCCTTTCCAAGCACTCTACATAGTGCATATGATATATAATTAATATAGAAATTAAGGTCTTTGTAACAATATGGGGTTGCTCCTGGCATGGGGGCTATATAAGTCTTCATTTTCTTAGCGACATGATGATCCCTGATCAACTTAGCAGCAATGTCGAATTCTCTAGTGTACCTATTCTCGAGGCTCTTTAGATTTATCTCAGTAGCCATGGGATAGTAGACATTAAAATATTTTATAAAATTATTTTAGTCTAGGGTGAGTAAGGGCTTTCCATCATCCTTCTTAATGGTTTTGATTAAAGGGTCATATCTACTGGCTAATTTGAGCATGAAATCAACATCAACAAAGACATCAAGAACTAGCAAACTGGCTAATCCATAGGTCTAAGGGTTTGAAATAGGCATGGATTCATCACTATTATTAAATAAATAATTGAAAAGTGAATACCTTGATGACCCTAGTGTTTTTGCATCCGTAACATAAACCATATCATCAATTAAAAAATCTACACTAACCTTTCGATTCTGGTTTGAACCTGGAAGCAAAGTGAGGAATTCATTTGAGTAGTTTCTTTTTCCCTTTGACTCATCTTTGACATCTTCACTTCTCCCACTGGTGGAGGCCATACTCTGTGCTTGACTCATACTTCCTTTCTATTCTATTCTCAACCCTTATTCACCGATATTGAAACAAAACTACTGAAAACCCTCACCACCAAACTGTGAATTCTTTGAAAACTATAGCTCTGAACTCTAGAATACTGTCAATTACAATCTTTACCAAATTCTGAATCAGGAAATTACCCTTTGAATCACTTGCTACTAAAAATCTTAATCTTTCTCAGAAAACACTAAATCTCTGTAAAATCTTCGCTCTAAGAAAATAGAAACTTGGTAAAAATGAAATGATAATGGACAAGTATACTTATAACTCTTAATTGAATTTAGATTGTCACTTCTAGCTAGTAATTGAATCACTTCACCATTAGCTTCACATATTGCGACATCAATTTTTGATTTTAGCCATGGCATTCAAACTGTCAAATAATCAATTTCTGATGAGTGTTCTTTCATAAAAAACTTTATAAAATTCAAAATGAAATCAAAATCAAATCTTATTGGCTGCATTAACTCATACTATGACTACTTTCCCATCTGTCATAATCTCTTTACTCTGATTGGTTAACAACTATTAATAATGGCACCACTGAAAATTCTATTTTAACTTTGATTCACTTCTAGCGACTCAGTGACTGTGTGATCTCCTTGTCACTTAATAATTTCACTAACTGCTATTCTTTCCAGAGACTTAGCAACCATCGTAGGATTAAAACTTTGATCAAAAGTTGGTGCGATGTCGCTTGATATCTTAACTTAATCCTCCATCTCATGGAGACACTACAACAAAGCATTCTCTTAATTGTTCTTTTACCTCAGGTTTCATCTGGAGACTCAACGACCATGATTTCTCTATGTCACTAGATAATTTTATTAACGCATGTTCAATCAAGAGACCATGTGACTAATCACATTAGTCTCTTAATCACGTGATTAACTTTACTATATAATTTGCATAAGGAGATAACACGTCTACCATTGATTTCCTTTTCCTCTGTATCGAACAGTTGTCGCTAAGTCTCTTAATCCTTAATACAAACCCTAATACTTCATGAGACTTAGCGACAAAAAGACACATGTCATATTTTTCCTTTTGTCTCTTAATCGCTTGATTCCTTTTGACTTTTCAACCTTGTCAAGCGACGACACGACTACCGTTGATTTTGACTGCATCTGATGGTTGTCACATGATCTCTTAATTTTAAACTTAACTCTCTTTTGATCATGAGACTTCACAAAAATAGCTTTACTTAAACTCCTATCTAACCTTTAGTTTATCCAGAGACTTGGCGATCATTTAATCTCCATGTCGCTTGATAATTTCGGAACCATGGTTACAATCAAGAGACTTCCCGACTGTCGTTAGATTAACTCTCTGATCTACAGTTGTCACATAATCTCCAAATATTTTTCTTAACTTACTTTTGATCTTGAGACTTGGAAACAACACCTTTACTTAAACTCATAAACTCAACTCATAACCATGGGTTATATTAAGAGATAACGCGATTGAGTAAACTCAAAGTCACCACATGATATAACTAACTCCGCTTTTATCAAGAGACAAAGCAACTATCGTTGGATTATTTCTGAGATCAATGGTCTACGTTAAGTCTCATAACTTTTTCAGTATATTGTTTTTTATCACAAGACCACATGACCAAAGCTTTCTGCTAAGTCTCGGGACCATAAGGAATATTCATTTCTTCTAACGAGACTTAGCAGCTAGGAAATAAACACATGCAAATAATCTCAGACTTAAGTCATGAAAAGTAACACAAAAATAGAACCAGCTTGGAAAATTTAGGGCTTTTCTGCAATTTCAAACCAAATTTACTCCAAGGCTTAGGGTTTTTGACATTTTGATCTAGGTTTTGAGTAAAAACATCATTTGAAGAGATATGTAAATGGTTTCAAACATGAATCTTTATCTTTTGGGCATAAGAATGACATGGAATTTAAGAATTTTTAGGGTAAACTCTAAAATAGGAAATACAACCAACACATCCTATGAGTATGATGAGGATAGTGAGGAAGGATACTTAGTACATATCCCTCATCCCATGAACCAGCTACCTGCAGTAGAGAAGAGCATAGAAGTGGATCTTACAAAGGTTCTTGATATTGAGGTGACCAATGAGACCCCAAGAAAGAAACAGAGAGTAGAACAAGGGGAGCCATCTCAAGTAGAGACACAGGGGAAGAAAAAGGACAATGTGAGTGCCTTGATCACTAGTGGTAGGAAATATCACCATCAACTAAGAAAAAAGATCAGAGAAGGGAAGAAGAAAAAAATGATATCCAAGAAGAAGTGGAGTTTCCCCTCCAATTGTGCCAAGATAAGAGAGCAATCCATCAAGAAGAATTCCTAAGTGATGATGCTTTTATCAAGACTAATGAATTCAATAATTTATTGATTTGGAGAAAGAAATAGGAAGTTGGAGCACAGTTGCAATTGATAGGGGGAGATGTTATGCAAAGTCAAGCCCTACAAGCTCTGAAAGCTTATGATCCTGAAAATGAGACAATAACCCCTGAAGATGTAAGAAAATTAGTCAAGTCTAGTAGAATGCTGCTTGTGCCTGGGTGGGATTTGGCATCTGCATTTATAATTGATCAAATCAGAAAGAAACCAAATTCTAGCTTGTCTTCTAAGACACAAATTGGGTAAATGATCAAGGGATATGGATATGATCCAAGATCCTAGACTCTAGCCATGTGGTCTCTAGCACCTAGGACACAAAAGCCTTTCTTGGTAAGTGTTGAAGAGAAGATGGATCAAGATAAGATCATATGGATAGTGCAAAATACTGCTGACTTATACATATCCCAGGCTGTCACTCACTTTTCCCACCTTAATCAAGAAAAAATAGAGGAACTCTCTGCAAGGTATGCAAAATTATTTTATGAGTCTATTGTTGTGATAAAGGATAGGGAAAGATGCTTGATTCAAATCAAGTCATTACAAGGGAAAGTGGAGTTATTGAATAAGAAGTTATAAGAGGCTCCCAAAGCTCTCCCCACTCCACCTAAGGAAGTTGTGTCTGTTTAGACAGAGACTACCAAGGATTTTCCTCAAGAAGTAGAGTAACTAGGTCAAGACAAGAATGATGTGGCTCTAGCTGCCTTATTGAATATCTTGTAGCATAGGATAGATATCCTGAAGGGAAAGGTTGAACTGGTACACAAGGCCTATAGAAAGCTACCTGGCCTAGAAACAGAGGTAAAGGGCCACATAACAACCTTGGATCCATACTTTGGCATGTGGACAAGTAGGGGATCACTTTTTGAAAGACTAGAAGCCTTGCAGCCACATAGGACTGATACACCAGAGATAGTTTGTCAAGTGGGGGAGATGATTGAGAAGATTGGAACATCATTGTCTTTCTTAAAAGGCAAAGATAATCAAATTCAAGCAAGGGTCAGTATGTTTGGCCCAGATTTCAATAGGTTTATCCCCCCAATAAAATGAGAAGATGATCAGATAAAGTTTTTTGAAGAATGGAGGAATGAGTTTGACACTCTATTGCCTAAGAAAGAGGCATTCCTGACAGATGAGAGTGTCCTAGACATGGATAGATTCAATAGAGCCTTGGACAAAGCCTTCAAAGTAGAAACAAACTTTGAGAAGTTTGTTACAAATGTGAAGGCTATAACTGATGCTAGATGAGAGATGTAAATAAAATAGTTACAGGGCTTTCAAATTTTTAATTGGCCTTTAGAAGCTGAAGTTACATAGTGGGATAACATCACCAAGCCAAAGAAGAAGAAGCCATCAACTATTGACTTGGATGCGATGGACGAAGAGTAAAGTGGCACCTTGCACCTGATCAATGAGCACATGGAGGGTAATCATAAGCAAGAATAGTGTAAGTTAGCCTATATTGGCAGTCACTAGGTCTCACAACAACCTCAAGAGGTTACCCAAAATATTTGTGGACAAAGGTGCCAACTGTCAAGGATTTAGAGTCATTTCAAATCAGCTACTCATGTGTTTCTTCTCCATCGACTGAAGATGTAACTGTATTTTTGTCTTTTAGTACTTTTCAGGTTTTGCCTAGCCATCTAAAGATTGTTTCATCCTTTCTCTATAAGGATTCCAAGATGGCTAGTGCTCTCTATAAATAGCAAGTTGTAAGATATTGTAAAGGATGGTGAATTCATAACTGCGAGGCAGACTTCTAAATTTTGTCTAGTTTCAATCTTTTTGTCTCTCTAAATGTATTGAAGAAGAAATATTTTAATAAAATATAAATAGAATTTCCTGTTTCACATCAATGATTTCTTCTTGTGTTTATTTTTATGTTCTTGTATGTTTAATCTGTAAGGCATTTTAAATATACTGGTTACAAGGTAACTATGCGACTATTTGTGTGTTTCTCTGAAGGAGGGAGTAAATCTTATAAGTAGTTCCATAGGGATATATATTAGTTTAAGAATTTGATACATGGGTATGGGAATGAGAAGGCGGTTTGTAAGGCACTCTATTTGAGCTCATGTGTCTTTCAATTAATTAATTTGTGTGAATGTATATCTCAATTGACTCTTTTCCCTGTATTAGGCACTAGTCTAGGTTTTGATTATGTAATGCCCAAGTTTGAATGTAAAAACACCACAATTTTTTTTTTTGAAAAGCTTACTAAGGGTAGAAGTGACTGTACTCTCTAGCTTCTAGGTGTAAATAAGAGTAACAAGTAAGTCGAAGAGGTTGAGTTCTAGAGGGGGGGGTGGAAGGTCACATGTCAATAGCTAGGGTTGAGGGGTAATCAAGAAAGAAGTCTATGTCCCTCAACCCACAAGATTTTAAGGGTGAAGACTGATCAAAGCGATCTCGATAGTTTTTCCTAGAGTTAAAATCTGATCTTGTTTTCACAACTATCTCTTCACCTTAGTCTTAAAATTTAATCATTTTTTTTTTGAAAAACACTTAAAATTAATTAATCCATAACATTATTATTACACTGGCCAATACACTAGCCACATGTATTGACCTCATAAAAATAACATTACTTAGTTGAGTACATAATCAGTTGTTGACCCTAAAGCCCCTAAATTATCTGATGGTTATAGCATTCAAAGAGGTCTTAAAAATGATAACTTTATTAAAGGTCTTGCTACTCTCTAGCTTCCCTTAGATTTTTATAATATTATAGTATTCTAAAATGATCTTATTGTTACAAAATTCGCTCATAAGTATTTACCCTATACTACTAAAAGACTTAATTAAGTTGTTTTTCATGATATATAAAATTAATTAATTAATCATTATTTCCACATTTAATTATCTAAACATAACGTGGTTGGGTTAAAATCTCCATTTCCTAATACTAATTAAGTTTTTCCACATTTAATCAAATTATCCATTTAAAGATAATATCCGACAAACTTTATTAAATTTGATAAATTATTAAATTTATCAAAGTGTGTTCTAATAGCTTACTATTATATATCTATATATATTTTAAAAAGGCCTTGTTAAATAACCCCCGATTTATATTACATTACTCTATTTAAAATCTTCACTTACTATCCCAGTCTATGTTAATAAACTCTAATATTAAAAGTCCCAAGAAGTCCTAATTAATTAAACAACATCTAAGATTTAAACTTTAAGAGCATTACTAACATATTTTCTTATTCTCTTTAGGAATGTAGGTGATTAAATGAAACTTATTAACATTAACTTTAGTTAAAAGGGTTTCCACCCAAATATAATAAAATTTCCCCACTAACATCTCCATTTTACTAAAGAAAGATAAAAAAATAAAACTCTAAAAGGCCCTACCCTAACCCTAATTCAAAATTAGGGTTAGGGCTAAAATTTTACCCTAAAAGAAAAAAACTCTATTCAATCTCTCTCTCTTTTGTTTACACACAATGCAGGTCTGCTGTAGAGAGATGACAACCGCAAAAGATGAAGAATGAAGATGCATATATACACAAATATATATACATATACACACAGTGTATAAACATATATATTTGTTTATATTTGCTTTTGCTTGAGTCTAGAGGTGACGGCTGGAAATAACGGTGGCAGACAGGGTTTAAAGTTTGCGATTTTACCTCCCTTTGGAGGGCACGCATCACACCTCAGCCGTGCAAGAGAGGGAAAGCTTGCAAGGGGGGAAGGGTTTGGTGGGGTAGGGTGGGGCTCAGCTCCCACCCCACCCATGGTGGTACAGCCACCCATGGCAATAGCCATGGTGGCGGCAACCACCACGTGTGGGTGGGGAGCCGCGACTCTCCCACCCCCGACCATGACAGTCAGTACCCGTGGGGAGCGGGTTGGGCTACCTCCCAATCTCTTTCCTTTTTTTTTCTTTTTAAAAATTTATATTTATTTATATATATATATTTTAAAATATTACAATATGTTATATATATATATATATGTATAGGTATATGTATATATAAATGTATACATGTTTCATTGCTGTTATATACAGAACAACAATAGTTTTCTTTTTGTTTAATAAATAATACACAAGAATTTCTCTTACTTAGTTATATGA
>MU227026.1:1704377-1742140 GCA_018584345.1 Thuja plicata
TATAGCACAAGTGTATATATATATATTATGTATATATATAGGCTTCTGTATATATAAATAATAAAATTTAGAAAAAAAATTAAATTTTCTCTCGTGCATCAAATGAATATGTTGTTATAAAATAAATTTCAATTCTATTTAGCAGACAGAAATAGGAAATGGTAGATTACTTTCTAATCTGTTCAAAATATAATAATAGAAGAAACAAAATTTCTGAAAATGTTATAAAAGGAAATGCATTCTTTCTAAGTAAATATTTAAATTAGGTACTTAATTTAACAAGATGTTTCCTTTATGTTTTCTTAAACAAATTTAAAATTCTACATGTATATTCTGTGTCTATGCTTTTCTGTGCATTTTGTAAGTTTAGATAAACAGAAAACTAAAGGGTCAACTTATAAACCAAACTAATACTTTTAGATTGGAAGTATGTTTCTAGAAACAGAGACATTTCCCTTAAGTATAACAAGAACAAAAAGGATTCTACTAATATGACCCTAACTTATGCATCTTTATTGTAGATTAAAAAAATAACAGAGTTTATATAAAGAGAAATCATTTCCTTACTTTAAATAATATATAAAACTAAGTTCATATATATAAATTCAGGGATGTTTATATATGAATTTCATTTAAACATAAATATCTTATTTTGAATAAAACAAAATTTAATGTTGTTCTTTCTCTTACTACAATTTTACAATATCCAGCAACTAATATAAAAAAAATTCCTACAAAATTTAAGAAGAATTTAAGAAGTTTATTAATTACAAGATTTAGCCCCATGGCTTGAGATGGAACTCATATTCACATGTCATACTAAAGAAACAATCATCTTCTTCTCTCCATGCTTGAGCATACCTTCCCAATAAAATTAGACAACTACCAATCCACAACAACACGATCTTGGAACAAACCATGGGAGCTCACCTCCCATCCTAGGTCTCTATGAGACCACCCCCGAGCTAGGGGAAACAAGAAGAGGCTGGGTGACATACAACAAACCACCACTCAAATAAACAGCTCAAAACAACACATAACTCCCTCCGAAGCTTTTGCACAATTGGGTCATAATGGACTCAATAGGGGTGAAGGTGGAAAACCATGTAGGAGAAAGCCAAAAATAAAATTCTTCAATATGCATAAAATTCACATGCCTTTCCAAGGCTATCACTACAACCAAAGAGCTCCATAAACAAAACCATAAAACCCTTATCACCCCCATGAGATATCACAAGAAAATTTGGCACATGGAGCCCATAACATCCATGATACATCCCTCCTCTTCCCAAGAAAAGACTCTACACTACCATGATTTCTCAACTAATCCCTTCACCCACAAATGACTTTCTCCTCCCTCCCAAGGGAGATATATTTCATTCACTCCTATGTAAAATACCAAACAAGACAGAAAAATAGAAGTACAAATAAATTTTCTTCACTAACATACTATCACAACAACATTTATTCAACATGAAATTTTGAAATGAAAGAATTCATCAAGTTATTGAAACAAGAAATACAAAATTCCACACATGAAATTTAGGAGTACCAACCTTACTCCTAGATAATGGATGGTGGTTGATAAGAGCCTCCCTTCCTAGTTCTCACTCCCTTGGTTTTCAACTAGCCAATTCCTTCAAGCACATTCTACAAGTCTCCAAAATGGAGAGTGGGAAATCAACCCCAACTCTCCTCTCCCTTCTCCCTAAAAGGATCTCTCCCCAACTCCACCTCTTTCCCCACAAGAAGAGAGATGACATGAGTCCTCTTCTCTAATACTTGGCCCATTTCATGCATGGAAGAGACTCCACTATCTTGAAGAAGGTGATGGTCTTTCCATTTCCCTATTTTCGCCACTAATCAAGAAAGGTACTAAAGAAGGCCCATAAATAAGATTTTGACACTTAAAACAATAAAAAAACAACCCCTAACCCATAGTACTACTAAAGGTATCCATTTTGTTAGTATTTTTTCTTAAGCATAATTTCTATATTGACATTCTGTAAGAAAAAATACTAACAAAATGGTGACTCTACTGGGGATGGAAGTGTGAAAAGTCTTGTGAACTTTTTCTAGCCATCTTTGAGGATTAATTGTTCTATTATCATATCATTTTATGATCTGAGTCACTAAAAAAATGGTGAATCTACTGGGGAAGGTTGAATTAAACCATGTTTAGTCTCTCCTATATTTTTTGATGCAACATATTTTCAAATAATTTTCATCCAGTTTCAAGTTAACCAAAAACATTGGAGAGAAATGGGTTTCAGCAATTAGGTTTCAAATTTCATAGGGACTAATCCTTTTATTGTTCCATTTCTTGTTCAATTCTTAAAAATTTTTCCATACTTGTTGTGGGTGGCGACTCTAACTCTGTGCATTCCAGTGTGATTTGCATCTCTAACTTTGTGCATTCCATTGTGATTTGCATATTGAAATATTAAAGATACTTTTCTAGTTTAAAGATGAGTCAGAAAAGAAACAAAATGTCTTACTATAGATCTAATCCTGAGAAAGATATAGGAGAAGAGCTCCATACACCTGGAAGGAGATAATGGTCCAAAAGATGTGGATCATATCATAATTCCCCCAATACTTAAAAAGGGAGAATGGAGAAACCTATCCCCAAGAGAAGGTCATCCTCATCTAAAAGTGCAAAGCCATCAAGGTTAGTAGATCCTTATAGGGCTGACATATATTTTGATCCTTTCAAAGATGGAGAAATGACAGATGTAGGATTCTTCCCTGCAGAAGAAACTTTAGAACAACCAGGAGAGACATTTGCTACTGAGACATCATCTTATGATTCTGATAAATTACATGAGGAGGTCATGGATTTGAGAAGAAAGAAGCATGGGAAATAATCAGAGATAGAAGATGCAAGAAAAAAGCGTGAACAAGAATTGTATGACTTGTTAACTGAGAGGGAAGAACTCTTGGCAGAGACAAGGAGAAATGAGCTTAAGGCTAAAAGCCTAAATGAGGAGGTTAAAAGTCTAGACAAAATTTTTTTTGGTGACCTTGAAGCCTTGAGGAAACAAGATGAAAATAAAAGATCAAATTATAGCAAAGATGAGTTTGAAGGAGAAGGACCTGTCATAAGACAATTGCACCCACATGAGATTGAGAAAAATGTAAAGCTCAAGAAAAGAAATAAAGATGTCTTTGACAAAGGTAAGAAAAAGGCTATTAGCATTAGTATAAATGAGACTAAGAAAAGTAAAGTTATCACTGTAGGAATGTCTCAAGTTGACATAGAACTTGAACAAGCTAGAAAAGCTAAAGAAGATCTATCCAAGCAGCTAGAAAAGATGGAGCTAGAGGCTGCTGCAACTGATATGAAAAAAAAGATAGCTTTCTTGCATGCTACTACCAATACTAAAGCAAGTAGTTCTATGCATGTTACTACTGGGACACAACAAAAAAATCCACCAAGTGGTGCTGGTCCAAGTGTTTAACATGCTGGTCCTGGTCCAAATGCTCAAATCTCTGGTCTAAAGCAAGGAGGTCCTCAACATACTCAAAATCAAGGAGGTGTAGCAGGACCAAGTGGAAACAATACTATGGGAAATTTCTAAAGAAGACATGTTCATTTGGACATATATAGACCTCTTTTCTTTGATGGCGACCCTAGTCATCCAAACATGATCCCTAATGAGGTAAGAGACAAAATCCCTAGATTCACATGAAATAATGTCATAACCTATGAAGAACATTTTAAAGCTTTCATTGATAAGATTACTGATTTTGAAATAGAACATGAAGATTTTATTATGAATCTTTTGTTCAGTCCTTGATAGAAGATGCCAGGGATTGGTTTAGAAATTTTCCTAATGATAGCATAACATCTTGGGAAGAATTTGTTAAATCTTTTAGGGAGAAATACATAGAACATGTTAACTCTGGTTACATGTTGAATGAATTTAATAACATTAAGAAATTACCTGATGAGAGCATGTCAGATTTTAACAATAGGTTCCAAAAAGCTATGAACAAGCTATTCCAAGTGTTAAGGTTAGATGGGAAAGTTTGTCTAACTACTTACTTCAATGTTGCTGATGGGAAGATGTTCTATCTTCTCAGAGATAAGAACCCACATACCTTAAGAGTGACTTATAAAACAACAATAGACATTGAGAGTAATAGGAAAGCATCAGGGAAGATGGGGAAGAGAGAGGATGGAAAACTTTGGAAAGAGAAAGGAAAAGAAAGCAAACCTATTAAGGTGGATGATAGGGTTGATAAATTAGTGAGTGCAATGAAGGATCTTACTACTAAGATAGATAAAAATGAAAAAGGTTTTCATGACAATAAGAATCAATACCAAAGGTATAATAAACAACCTAATCTGAGGGACATGCCATACATAACCAATTGGAAAGATGGAAAGCCAATCCCTGAGAACCAAGAAAACCAAAAGACAAAAGAAACCCATGATCCCCTGAAAAGGAATAGCGTAAACTATGTAGAGAAAACTCCTTGGTGTGTTGGTTGCAACATGCCCCACTATTCATATCAATGTGTGGTAGCCCAAGCCCTATCTAATAAAATGGGGGAGGGAAATGAACAGATTGTTCCTGAACATGAAAGCCCTGCTATGAATATGTTCACTGTGAGGAAGCCTTATCCATGGTCTCCTAAAAAAAGTGAACCTATTGAAGACATGAGCAATAGAAGGAGTAAATACCTAGAATACCAGCCCCAAGTGATATCTAATTCAAATGATAAGATTGGTATTGTATCACAAAGTACTACCAATGTAGTGGGTGCTAAAAAGGAGCATCCCCATTTCAGATTACCAAGTGATGAAGAGAAAAGATCCCAAACCATAGAAGCAATAAACCAAGCTAGGGGCGCATACAATCTGAGGAATAGAATAGTTGAGCTTGGTTAAGGAAAACTTTCCTATGTTTTCATTAAAGAGGATGCCCCACTAAATGCTGTAGAATCTCATGGAAAGGGTAGTAAAGAAAAGAAACCTGCAAAGTAAGCAAAATCTTCTTCTACTCAGAAGGAGAAAGAAGAAACACAAATAGAAGAAAAAATGGCTACTGATAAAGCCAAGAAAGGTAAAAGGATAGGTGATGTGTCTTTTGAATTGCATATATTTGACAGGAAACATGCTCTTACTTAAATGAAAGTTTTAGTTCCATTGATGGAGATGTTGAAGATAAAAGAGTATAAGGAAGCTGCACTTGCACTTTTGAGAGGGATAGAAGATATGCCTATGTCAAACCAGGAAGAGTTTCCCTTGACCTTGAATAATGATAAAAGAGAAGTTCCATCTGTCAAGGAAAAACAAGTAAAAGGCCTAGAGAAAAGAAGGGAACTCTCTAATATTTGCATTGGCAATGTTATTACTCAAGCACCACTATCAGTTGATCCTTTCTATGTTACTTTGATGATAAATCATTTTCTATTAAATAATTTCTTAATAGACTCTGGTGCTGTAGCTACTATGATATCATATCATGTCATGAAAGAACTAGGCCTTCAATTCAATACTCCTACTGGAATTTGTTATGCAATGGATAACAAGGAGGTTCCTGTGATAGGAACACTAAAAGACATTGAAGTAAAAATTGCTACATTCCCTGAATCTACATACAAAATGGATATAGTTATTATAGATACAAAACCTCATTATGGTGTGCTTCTATCTAGATAATGGGCAGCAATAGTGGGTGGAATATTGCAACTGGATTTGTCATATGCAACAATTCATGTGAATGTAACTAAGGTCAAGTTGTACAGAGAGCCTCGGTCCTCTATCATAGTTGAAATGGTCATGCATGATTAGTTGCATTTTTGTGTATATATTGACATGGAAAATTTTGCTGTTGAAGAAATCAAGCCACAATTGAGAAAAACTGATCCAATTATTGATGAGGTGTTGTTGCAACAAGATGGATTGTGGCAGATATACTTTGATGGAGGATTCTATAAAGAAGGATTAGGAGCAAGTGTTTTATCCATATCCCCATTAGGTATTACTTTTAAATACTCTTTCCTGTTAGCCTTTCATTGTACCAACAATACAATTGAGTATGAAACACTAATATTGGGAATGGATATTGCCATCAAGCATGGTATTAAATGATTACAAGTTCATTGGGATTCCCAACTAATAATAGCTCATATTAGATCAAAGTGTGCTACTAAAGATGATAGAATGAAGTTGTATAAATATGTTGTCTGGGATAGATTATAATTCTTTGATGCTTTTAACATTCTTTGGGTAGAGAGGTCAAACAATATAATGGAAAACTTTCTTGCAAATGTTTCTCTAAAGAATGATAAAATTACTCTTGCTGGCATATCTATGGTGGAAGTCAAGAATAGGCCAACAATGCCTAAAAATATCCATAATTGGAAAGTATTTGAGGATGATGATGACATCCTTAGATTTATTAAGTGTTTAGATAAATATGATGGCCAAAAGATTGACTGTGACTCTTTGATAGGAGTTGTAGATGGAAAAGAATACATCTTTGATAAAGAAGTTGTTCAGCTAGCTTCTAATCATATTCCTAAAGGAATAGTTGAATTAGAGGGCATGTTTAGTATAAATGATAACTATGTGTCACAAAAATAAAATTCCAAGGTAGGAGATTTGGAGGAAATAAACCTAGGATCAGAGACATCCCCTCAATCGGTCTACATTGGAAAAAATTTGGATAGGAATGTGAGATTGAATTTTATAAAGTTAATGAAAAAGTATAAACATGTTTTTTCTTGGTCCTATGAAGATCTTAAAGCCTATAGAGAGGACCTATTTCAATATGACATCCCACTAAAAGAATATGTAAAACCTTTTAGGAAAAAATAGAGGCCCATCAACCCAATATTGGCTACTAAGAAGAAAATGGAGTTGATGAAATTGAGGGATGCAAGCATATTTCAGCCTATAAGACATTCATCATGAGTTTCAAACTTGGTCCCTATAAGAAATAAGAATGAGGACATAATATTATGTGTTGATTTTAGAAACCTGAATGTAGCTTCATTGAAAGAAAATTATGGATTACCTAATATGGAATCTATGTTGCATAAGGTCAATGGATGTGATCTATTGTCTATGATAGATGGGTTCTCTGGGTATAACCAAGTGATGGTCAAGGATTCTGAATAATTCAAGACAACATTTAATACTCCTTGGGGAACTTATGTATTTGCCCGTATGCCTTTTGGTCTAAAAACTGCTGGTGCCACTTTTCAGAGGGCCATGGATGTGGCTTTTAAGGATCTTATAGACGTCTTCATGGTATTTTACCAGGATGATCTGAAAACCTTCTTAAAAAGAGCAGAAGACCATTGTAGCCAATTGGAGAAGGTCTTAATCAAAGCACTAGATTATGGGATATCACTGAACGCAAGGAAGTATCAATTTTTTGTTATTGAAGGAAAACTCTTGGGCCATATAGTGTCAAAGGAAGGGGTAATAATAGATCTAGAAAGATTTGAAGCTATTCAAAAGGTACTTGGTCCTAAAAAACTAAAAGGTGTGCAGTCATTCTTGGGACAAATCAATTTTGTTAGGAGATTTATTGCCAACTTTGCGGAGCTAGTCAAACCAATATTTAAACTATTGGAAAAGGATGTGAAGTTTGAGTGGAACCAGAAAGCACAAGAAGCCTTGGAAAAAATTAAACAAGAAATCCAAGAAGCCCCTGTTTTAAGTTCTCCTAATTATGTAAAGCCATTTTCTCTTTTTACCTTTGCATCCTTCCATACTATTACAATAGTGTTATTGCAGAAAGATGAGTAGGGTTTTGAGCATCCAATAACATTCTTTAGCAAGTCATTACAGTCAATTGAATTGGATTATCAACTGATGGAAAGAAGGCCTATGCTCTAGTGAAAGTAGTCAAAGAATTTAGACCTTACCTAGTATGTGCTAAAGTTAATGCATATATTCCCCATGCTGTAGTAAAAGAAATTTTGGTCCAAAGTGAAGTGACAAGGAAAATATGCAAGTGGATTAACAAAATTTAGGAGTTTGACTTGGAGATCCACATTACTAAGTTGGTAAGGGGATTGGGACTAGAAAAGCTAATGATAGAAGAGAATTTGGATCTTGTCCAAATGATCAATGTTAATACTTGTGGAGAAGTAGTTACAAGTATTGAAATGCAGCCTTGGTATACTAACATTTTATATTTTCTAAAGAATGCTCGTTGCCCAAAAGATTTGAGTGACAACCAAAGGAGAAGTCTAAGATTGCGAGCTCAAAAATATGTGTTATTGCAGGGTGACTTGTATTGGAAAAATAGGGATGGAATACTATTGTTATGTCTAGACAAAGGACAATCTGAAAAGATCTTGAGATAAATGCATTCTGGGATGCATGGAGGAAACTATTCAGCCAGAGAAACAACTCATAAGATCTTAAGGGATGGGTATTATTGGCATTATTTGTTTAAAGATGCCCATTCTTTTGTCAAGAAATGTGAACCATGTCAGATATTCTCTAACAAGATGAAGTTTTCAGGTGCCCTACTACAGAATCTTGTAGTTGCAGAAGCACCTTTTTCTATGTGGGGAATAGACTTCATTGGAGAATTTGGAGAAAAATCAAGTGGAGGACATAGTTGGATTCTAGTTTCTACTGATTACTTTACCAACTGGGTTTAGGCAATTCCAACTAAAAAGGCTACAAGCACAGTAGTGGTTGACTTTCTGATGGATAATGTCATTACTAGGTTTGGTGTCCCTCTTAGACTAGTAATGGATAATGTCACGTGCTTTAGATTAGAAGAGTTTGTTGATTTTTGTTCTGACATGAGAATTGTAATATCATATTCACCCCCTTACCATCCACAGGCCAATGGGAAAGAAGAATCTAGTAACAAGAGTATTCTACAAATTTTGAAAAAGACCCTAGAAAATAACAAAAGAGCCTGACATCAAAGTTGAAGCTTGCCTTATGGGAAGACAAGATTACTATGAAAAGGGAAACAAGAAAGTCTCCTTTTGAATTAGTGTATGATATTCAATCCAAAATTCCTGTGAACAAATTGCTCCCTATTTATAAGTTGATCCAAGATGAGGGATTAGATGTCTCCGAGACAATGCAAGAAATAAAGATTCAATTGGTAGAAATGGATGAAATGAGAAGAGACAGCCAAAAGGAGAAGATAAGATTACAATAAAAGATGAAATATCTTTTTGATAAAAGGGAAAATGAAAGAAAATTCTAACCTGGTGATTTGGTGCTACAATGGAATGCCAGCGCTGAAGATAAGGGGAAACATAAGAAATTTGAATTCTTATGGTTAGGTCCCTTCATTATATATCAGACATTTGGAAAAGATTCATATCTCCTCAAGAGTATGAATGATGAAGAACAATAATCACCAGTGCATGGACAATTTCTAAAAAAATTCTTCAATTGAATCAAGTATTTTCCATGCATAGTAGCTTGTAATTTATGTATAGGTGTGTTTTCTTTCTCTTATGTGTTTCTTTCCAAGTTGTGTGTTTTATTTTGTAGTAGGTTAGTGCAGTTGTGGTCTACCTCCTAGAGATTTGTAATTCTTGCTATGAACTTGCATTCAAGCATCCTCAAATAGAGTCACTATTGGGTATATTTCTATTTTTCTCAGTCTTGCTAATAAATTTGGTTCACAGTGTCAGTTTGTGCCTTAAAATGTCAAGGTCTATTCAAATGTAACATCAAATTTTCTTTCAAGTGTCTATTTTCAAGAAATGGAGTGCAAAAATGGTTGAAAACCCTAAGCCTTAGGTCATTTGTGTCTTTTCCATGCAAAAACCATAGACCTTCATAACCTTGTTCTAATTTGAAGTTACTTTTGTCAAGTAACTTAAGTGATCTATAAGCCATGTGCCTTTTAGTCATCACCTTTATATCCTATTCTCGCAACCAAAACCAAATATTCTTTATGGTCTAGAGACTTGGTGCAGGATTTTATCTCTTAATCTCGAGAAGAAAAGAATATGCTCTTATACATTTTGAGATTAAGCGCAAGCGGTTGATCTTGATCTGATCGTGCGGTTGGCACGTGATTTCTAGATAAATATGAAGTTGGTTCAAAGATTCAGAGTCTTAGCGACAACCATGAATGAAAATTTAATCATGTGGCTAGTTCTAGATCTCATGACTTAACCTCAGTTATAAAAAATCTTCAGCAATTCATAGATAGCTTAGTCGCGTAATCTCATAATCTAACCTGAGGTCAAGACAGAGTTTACTTTTTCTTTGTTGCATGATCTCCAGATGAAATTAGAGTTAAGTGATTCATTGCGAGATTCAGTGAGGATCGTTGATCTTTTTCAAGATGAGTGGCTGGCACGTGATCTCTAGACAGATGCCAAGGTCAAGCTTTTCTTTAGCGATTAAGCGATAACCGTAGATCTTGTTTTATCCTTGGTTTGATTGTATGGTTTGTGTGTGATCTCCCAATTAACTCATGAGTTAGTAAATATTTCAGAGACTTGGAGATAAATCTTGTCATGCAATCTCTAGATAAACCTATGGTTGAGTCTAAGTCAAGTAAAGTTTATTATGAGACTCAGAGATAGCTTGGTTGCGTGATCTCAGAATGAAAGTGTGGTTAAACAGATAGTGTTGATATTCAATACTGGTCATTGGATCAAATAAGAATCAAGGGTTGTCATGTAATCTTAGGAAGAATTAGTAAAGTAAAGAAAGCTTTAGAGACTTAGTGTTGATCATTTATCAAGAAAATATCTGAGGGCTGGCGAGTGATCTCTAGATTAGACCCGAGTTAGAAGAAATATTTAGCAAATTAGAGTTTCATTCAATTGCTGAATCTCCAGAAGAACTATGGTTAGCTATGGTTAAATCAAAGCCAAGTCAGGTTTTCCATAAAAGAATCCAAGCCATTGATCAAGATAGAGATGTGTGTCTGGTGCAGAATCGCTAGAAAAAAATAAGAAGTCATAGATTATTCAGCAATCAAGAGGTAATGGCTAAGATGCAGACATGTGTATACGTGGCTAAGAAATCTGTGGTGTTCATAAAGTCTCTAAATAAACTGAGGGTTAAGATCTTTCAGCAATTCAAAGATAGCCTTTATCTCATAATCTCCAAAATTGACTAGAGTTAGCCAAAACATTACAAGATTGTGAGATAGCCTTTAGTCACATAATCTCATAACAAACTGGAAGTTAAAGCCAAATATTGTGAGATTTAGTGCAAGCCATAGATTAAAAGAAAGATCAAGGGTAGTCATGTAATCTCCAAACATAATGAGCAAGTAAAAAATGATTTAGAGACTTAGTACAAGGTGTGGATTAAGATCTAATCATGTGGTCTACGCATGATCTCTAAATAAACTCAGGGTAAAGTAAAACATTTAGCGACTTAGATTTTACTCAGTCACGTAATCTCCAAATGACTTAAGGTCAAGTTAAAGTTAAAAGATGAGTTGACAAGAAAGATCTAAAATATTGACATGACTAAAATCTTACGATGTGTAGATGATCTCTGAATAGATCCATGGTTAGTTGAAATGCTCAGTGATTCAGCGAGGATCGTAGATCTCATTTCAGATGAATGGCTAGTGCTAAATCTCTAGATGATACTTGGGTTAAGAGTTTTGTTCAGTGACTTGGAATTTTCCTTTATCTATGAATCTCCATATGTGATCATGGTTAAAGAAAAGCCTGGTAAAGTTTATTCAGCAATTTAGAGATAAGAATAAATGAGTTGCTTAGCATTAAGAGATAAACTAGATGTAGGGTAAAGTTAAAATGATTGGCCAGCGTGTAATCTCAAAACAAAATCAGAGTTAAGAAAACTATCTAGCAACTTAGCGATGACCGTTGATGAAGAAGATCCTATGGCTGGCACTAGATCTCGTAATGTAACCCAATTCAAAGTAAACTCTCAGCAACTTGGAGATAAAGCAGTCACATGATCGCTAGATAAACTATGGTCTGAGTATGGTAAAATCTTAAGGATTTGTTCTCGTGCCATGTCAAGGAAAGAAATATAAAAGTCAGGGTTAATAAAGACAAAATATTCTGACACAGTACAATAAATCCACTAAGCTATGAAAAGGTAGGAAAAAGAGACCAATCAAATTGCGTATCAAGCCTTTTTTCATATAATAAGGTTTTAAAATTTAAAAAGCACTCATGACTTTTCCAACTAGGCTTTTCAAATTTGATTTCTTGTCAACTTCAAGTGCCATGGATAGGAAAGAATTGATGTCAAGACACACAGATTTATTGTAGAAGTGATTGAGAAATGGTTTCCAAGTTCTTAACTAGACTGGTGCATTCAAATTTCAATGATAAATAGATGCATCCTTTGTACATTTCTAATTACCAAAGTTTTCAGAGCACAGAGCGATGAAATTGCTTAAGTTTCAAATCAAATTGTGAGAAGAAGCTTGTGTCTAAGAGAAGAATTATTTAGAAGATGAGTGAAGATTAGTAGAGATGAGTCAAGATGAGTCAAGTAGAGCTTCAGGTAGTGGTGAGGCCAAGGATGCAGAGGAGGAGAAGAAAGGAAAGAGGAATTTCTCAGATGAGTTTGTTGCTCTGCTGCCAAGAACAAACCAAAACAAGAAGGTAGATGCTGAATCTTTCACTAATGCTATGTCTAATTGTAGGGATCCCATCACTCTCGGGTGCTTTGGTTTCCATTTTAAAATTAATTCTATAGCAATATGGATAGACAAATTCCTATCTCAAACCCTTGGACATTAGGTCTAGCAAAGCTAATTGTCCCAGATGTCTTCATAGATGTTGACATGTTGATAAAAATAGCCAGGAGATATGATTCTACCTCCAAAAAAATTAGAAAAGGCAATGAAACAACCCTAGTTACCTTGGATAGGGCATCCTTCATGAAATCCTTTGGAATTTATCATGCTTTTGCCATAGAGACAGACTTGAAAAAATTGTAGATCAAATATACCATAGAGATTAACATAGTGAACAAGTTGGTCCAAACTCACGGGCCTAGGTCTAACAGGAATTATGTGGCCCAATTGCCTACTTTAAAGGGTGCACCTTATGAGTTTAAAGACCTCTATTTTTACATGAAATATATAGCCTATGGGTTGTGTAGGGTTCTAGGCATTCATGGACATATTGAGAAGCCACATGCAGACTTGTTAATGATTATCTTGGATATTCAAAACTCCCACTCCAACATAGATTTTGACTACATCCAGTATGTCATTAACAAAATGCATGAGGGCCTGATCAACATTCAAAAGAAGGTCAACCCCAAGTTCATGCATTATTCTCTTATAATGCATTTGATATTATATTTCAATGTTGACAACATGAACACAGAGTTGCTAAGACCTATAACTTAATTCGAAGGTCAACCAAATCCCATACAATTGTGGATTAAGGTTTGGAACTACACTTCAAATGAGAATGAATTTTATAGCTTTGCGAACTGGATTATACATACACTTCTAGAATTAATGGGCCTTGATGTAACTAGGCTATCAATAAGAACACTTTAGCTTCTTAGATCTTGCTACTATGTAGACAAATGGCCAGGAGATCACAATTGGGCTAACTTCTATTGTGAGAGGACTTTTACCATAATTAGGGTTTATGGATGCTCCCAGCCCCCACACATACTTCCAAAGTATGTACCCCCAAGAGTGGCCTTAATAGAGTTTATTTGGAAGCTGATATGGATAGACAAGGAGCATATGGATCCTCATATAAAAGGCACCTTCACACCTAGACAATTCAAAGTGGCTGACTTTACTGTTGGGAAAAGGGCCATGGATGTAGTGAATAAATGGATAGGCCAGTATAGGATGAGCATTGCCTTGTATAGGTATGTAGATCCAGAGGTTTTTATCAATAGTTCTAATAAGATGCTAACCTCAAGCATCATTTCTATCAAAGAACATGAAGAATGTGTTGAAGTAGACCTCATGATAAATATCTTGGAGGATGAAAATGCAGTAAGAAGAGTTTCCCAATACCAAGATCTGATATCCTTGGAGAAAAAAATGAAGAAGGCAAGGATCCCTTTTGGAGGTTTCTTCAAATGAGTGCCTTATTTGTAAAGACCCTAAATAATGATTGAGTCTTATCATACTTTGTATAACCAATTAGAGGGTCTGATTGAGGACAAGAAAAGAGGTCCTGAGAAGCACTCATCTTCTGAGTATGAAGAGGATAGTGAGGAAAGATAATTAGTACACAACCCTCCTCCCATGAACCAGCCAACTATAGTATATAAGAGCACAGAAGTGGATCTTACAGAGGTTCCTGATACTGAGGTGACCAATGAGCTCCCAAGAAAGAAATAGAGAGTGGAACAAGGGGATCCATCTCAAGTAGAGACACAGGGGAAGAAAAAGGACAAAGTGAGTGCCTTGATCATTGGTGACAGGTAGTATCACCATTAGCTAAGAAAAAATATCAGAGAAGGGAAGATGAAAGAAAATGATATCCAAGAAGAAGTGGAGTTGTCCCTCCAATTGTGCCAAGATGAGAGAGAAATCCATCAAGAAGAATTCTCAAGTGACGATGCTTTTATCAAGACTGACGAATTCAAGAATTTCTTGTTTTGGAGAAAGAAACAGGAAGTAGGAGCATAGTTGCAATTGACAGGGGGAGATGCTATACAAAGTGAATCCCTACAAGATCTGAAAGCTTATGATCCTAAAAATGAGACAATAACCCAAGAAGAGGCAAGACAATTAGTCAAGTCTAGTAGAATGCTGCTTGTGCCTAGGTGATATTTGCCATCTGCATTTATAATTGATCAAATAAGAAAGTAACCAAATGTTAGCTTGTCTTCTGAGACACAAATTGGGGAAATGATCAGGGGATGTGGATATGATCCAAGATCCTAGATTCTAGCCATTATGTCTCCAACATCTAGGACACAAAATTCTTCCTTGGAAAGGGTTGAAGAGAAGATGGATGGGGATAAGATCATCTAGAGAGTGCATAATACTACTGACTTAGAGACATCCTAGGCTATGACCCACTTCTCCCACCTTTATCAAGAAAAAATAGAGCAAATCTCTGCAAGGTATGGGAAATTATTTGATGAGTCTGTTGTTGTGATAAAGGATAGGGAAACATGCTTGATTCAAATCAAGTCATTACAAGGGAAAGTGGTGTTATTGAATAAGAAGTTATAAGAGGCTCCCAAAGCCCTCCCCACTCCACCTAAGGAAGTTGTGTCTGTTTAGATAGAGACTACTAAGGATTTTCCTCAAGAAATAGAGAAACCAGGTCAAGACAAGAATGATGTGGCTCTAGATGCCTTATTGAATATCTTGCAACATAGGATAGATATCCTAAAGGTAAAGGTTTACCTGGTACACAAGGCCTATAGCAAGCTACCTAGACTAGAAATAGAGGTAAATGGCCACATAACAACCTTGGATCCATACTTTGGCACATGGTCATGTAGGGGATCACTTTTTGAAATAATAGAAGCCTTGGAGCCACATAGGATAGATCTCCCATAGATAGTTTGTCAAGTGTGGGAGATTATTGAGAAGATTGGAACAACATTGTCTTTCTTCAAATGCAAAGCAAATCAAATTTAGGCAAGGGTTAGTATGTTTGGCCCAAATTTCAACAGGTTTATCCACCCAATAAAATGTGAAGATGATCAGATAAAGTTTGTTGAAGAATGGAGGAATGAGTTTGACACTCTACTGCCTAATAAAGAGGCATTCCTTAAAATGATAGTGTCCTAGACATGGATAGATTCAACATAGCCTTGGATGAAGCCTTCAAAGTAGAAACAAACTTTGTGAAGTTTGTTACAAATGTCAAGGCTATAACTGATGCCAGATGGGAGAGGCAAATAAAATAGTTACAGGCTTACAAAGTTTTAATTGGCCTTTAAAAGCTGAAGTTACATAGTGGGATAACATCACCAAGCTGAAGAAGAAGAACCCAACAACTATTGACTTGGATGTGATGGATGAAGAGTAAAGTGGCACTTGACACTTGATCAATGAGCACATGGAGGGTAATCATCAACAAGAATAGTGTAAGTTAGCCTATATTGGTAGTCACTAGGTCTCACAACAAACTCAAGAGGTTACCCAGAATATCTACGGACAAAGGGGCCAATTGCCAAGGATTTGGAATCATTTCAAATCAGCTACTCAAGTGTTTCTTCTCTACCAACTGAAGATGTAACTGTATTTTTGTCTTTTAGTACTTTTTAGGTTTTTCCTAGCCATCCAAAGCTTGTTGCATCCTTTCTCTATAAGGATTCCAAGATGGCTAGTTCTCTTTATAAATAGAAAGTTGTAAGATATTGTAAAGGATGGAAAATTCATAACTGCGAGGCAGACTTCTAAATTTTGTCTACTTTCAAGCTTTTTGTCTCTCTGAATGTATTGAAGCAGAAATATTTTAATAAAATACAAATTGAATTTATTGTTTCACATAAATGATGTCTTCTTGTGTTTATGTTTATGTTGTTGTATGTTTAATCTGTAAGGCATTTTAAATATACTGGTTACAAGGTAACTATGCGACTATTAGTGAGTTTCTCTCAAGGAGGGAGTAAATCTTATAAGTAGTTCCAGAGGGCTAGATATTAGTGTAAGAATTTGATACATGGGTGTGGGAATTAGAAGGTGGTTTATAAGGCACTCCATTTTATTTTTATGTATGTTTCAATTAATTAATTTATGTGAATGTATATCTCAATCACCTCTTTGCCCTGTATTAGGCATTGGTCAAGGTTTTTATTAGTAGTTATCATCATCAATCTTAAATCTAAATAATCCTTTACATTTTTTTTATTAAGAACATAAATGTTTATCAATTGTATTGAAGAATATAGTTCATTTTGTTGATTCCTTGGAGATAGAATCATTAGGTTAGCCTTCCCGAGTCTAGAACTCTAAAAAGAAGAAGGATGAGAATCCTTATTTCACGGTTATTTTCCCTTGCCAAGTTCATGGTCTGGCTTGTTAAGATCTGCATAAGATTGGTTTTGTTCATTCATAAGATGTGCTATCAATTATTGTAGTAAAAGGCAAGAGGCAAAGTAGCGTAACCCTTGATCCACTGTTAAAGTTATTGAGAAACAATAAACTATGAAAGGTACACTCACCCGAGTCTGTGGAGCTCAAAGAAGAAGGATGATTAATCCTCGTCAATTAGACTTTTCCTTGTATGAATCAAGAGTTGGGAATCTAAGAGACAAGCATAATGTATGTATTGAGATTCTGCAAGAAAAATAACTAACAAACTTGATATTAAATTAGTATAGGAAGATCATGGATATCTTCATAAATGCTTAGATCAACAAATTAGTCCTAGTCTTAAATGCCTTGAATGCTTGATCTCTTGCCTTAAGACTTCAAGTGTGAAATTATAGTTGAGAGCTTGATTTTAAACTAAGTGATGAGTTGCTTATTTTCAATGTCAAAATGAGGGAGGATGTATTTCTTTCATACCTATCCTAATCATTTCAGGGTGCAAATCTCAAAGAAAGTCGACATATTTTTAAATCCCCACTAAAAAAAATTGGTTGTTCAATAGTTTCACCTTGTTCCTTCTAATGTGGTCCCAAACTGGGACTAGAGCTCCTAATTGGAGAGAGGATGTTGGAATTGCATGTGGAATTGGGTTGGATCAAGCATATTAGGCACAAAAGTCCAAGAACACTAAAATAGGGCCTAACTGAGCAATAAATTGCATAGGAATACAATTTATGATGCTATTATATATATTTATATACATACATACATACATACACACACACACACACACACATATATATATAGTATAGGCATGTGTTTATATATATATACACACACACACACACACAAACACATATATATAGTGTATGTATCTATTTATACATATAGATATATATGTGTATACATACATACATACATATGTTCAAGGTAGTCACTATTTATGAAGAGGTATCAAATTAGACTTTTATCTTGTTTTAAAAGAGGAAAAATTATGATTTAGCTAAGACATATTAGAAAATGATTTCCCTTGCTTCTAGATTCAGGTTAACTATTATTTTTTTATCGGTAATAATATAATTTTATTAATCATATAACATAATTACATAGTAGAACTCCAAAGCTCTATCATGAACCATATCGAGCTATCTTGTAAGATCCTAAATGATTTAACTTATCCTTCTTCTAATTAAAAAATATCATCATCATAAGCCATTCATTTCAAATTTAATAACAATTTAGATCTACTAATCCCTTTACATGGCTTTATACATCATCAACATGCATAAAACAAAAACACCAAAAACTGCGTTGAGAAATAATTCATTTGTGCTCAACATCATCAACATCAACCTCCATCACCTTAGATCTGATTTTCATCCACTTTCATCGATCGATGTTCAACTTGTCCCAGATTTTAGTCACTCGTCTTGGCAAAAGACCTTTAAAACAACCTTCATAGGCCCCGTCTTCAACTGCCCAGTTCCTCAAAATGCCAAAATTGTAGTCTTCCATCTTGCATTCATGAAGTTCAATGCCGCTTCCTAGAGTTTTGAGTCCTCATTCCTCTCGACACGATGACCATGAAAAACCTTTACACATTCATCATTTGAAACTCATGGTTCGCAATTTCCTTCTTCAACTTCCCCCATGCTTTCATAATGTTTTGTCTATAGATAATTTTATCCACCTTTCCCCACCATCGTAGAAAAGGCACAAACCCAAAAACCCTCACTTCCTCCTCATATTCAAAACATTTTGAGATGTATGACGCAACTCCAGGCACTCCCCACTCCAAAATGGAGTCAGTCCCTAACTTAAAATTCTCATCAAAGAGAGAGCTAACTACCCGATTAATCTCTGTTGTGTCTTCACCAAACTACGGTCCCCATGCTATGATGATTGATATCACATCCATATTTACTCACCATTTCTTCTTCCTATCCATGAATTGTTCACATATTACTCGAAAGATGACATCCATTATAACCTTGTCTTTAGTTTTCAACAAAACCCACAGTTGATCTTTACTAACTGGGCCTTTGAAAGGCTTTTGTTTCTTATTTGTGTCTACAAAAAAGGTTTCCTTGGTTGTTAGCTTCTAGACCAAACCTTTACCCAGTGCAATAACCAGTTAATTCCTACTACAATTGATAACTATCCCATCATCTGAGTTCCTTTTAAAAAAATGCTTGACACACCTTTCAAAATGTGGAGGTAACCTTCATAATGAATTCACATATTAGTTATCACATCCAAATCAACCCGTCATCATTATATATCAAGCCATCCTTTCACATGCTCAAATTTCGTAAGTGAACTAATAAAAGCTAGTCTAATATGATCTAGGAGATTCTTAATTACATCACCTTTGGAAAGCAGAGAAGAATTAATTTAAACAAGAATGACAAACAAGCCAATGATAAACTTGATAAAAAAATTAAAAGAGGATCCATCACCATAAATTTTAAAGCAATTGATTACTCAAGTGTTCAAACCTCATTTCATACTCTTTCTCAAAGGACAAAGCCCATTTTGATAAAACATCAATTTCCATATTGCCCATTATTTTCACATAATGTTTTACTAAGCTAGGCATGAGAGACTTGATTAAAATATTGGAGTTGATGAAAACTATCAACCCTACAGCTCCCAAGAATCACCTGCATGCAAACACCTATCATAGAAAGAGAGAAGCAAAAGATATGGAGGCCAGAAACAATAGATCTGTGAAAGAGGAAACATCATCAATTGATTCAATAATAAAATACACAATACAAGATGATTCAAGATCAATCAAAATTAATTAACAAATACAAAGAGATCAAACCTTATAAAAGGTGATCAAAACCCTAAAAAGGGGAGAAACTTAGGTTGCTTGATAATAATTAATAAATAATTAATTATTATATGCCTAAAGTTTAGCTTAAGTGAACTAGAGATAGTAAGCCACTTTAATAATTAAATCAAAATGATTTAATTAATAAATGAATTAACTTATTACTCTAACACCTTCCTTAAGATAAAGTTAAGGAGAAGCTAAAAAACTTAGAAACAATTACAAAAAGTAGGAAATGGGTCCTGACAACTTGGTCTGATCATGTACCCAAGTACAAAAAATCTCTATAAAGAGGAGAAAAGGAGAAAAATTAGTGGAAAAAACCCTTCTCTAAAAAGAGATGAAGACTAGTGAAGGACTGAAGAAGCCTCCAAACTAGAAAATGTCCCAGAAAATAGGAACAAAGGAAGAACATAAAGAACATCATTAAAGCATGAATATGAAAACACTACCAAAGAATAATTTCTAGAACCTCCACTATAATAGAACATGATCTAGTAGAGAAGAATGTAAATAAATTCTAAAGAGATGATTAATCAAAGATGGAAGGATGCCTCAAAAATAGGAATGAAAGAGTGTCCGTTTAGTAAATGATCCATCTCACTGAAATGCACAGGTACCCAACAAGTACATTCACCTAGTACATAGGAACAAATACTGAATACATAGATCACTCCATCGACCCAAGAAAGCATTAGATCCAACATGAGATACCCCATAATGCTAAGTAGGGAGAGGCATGATAGGTACATTGAACCAAACTGTCAAGAATAACTGCATGATGAAGATCCAAGAACATAGAAAATGCAATAGAAAGTGCAAGAATATATAAAGGATGGTGTCATGGAGGAATCACTCTCTTGTCACACATCATGAGGCTAATATTGTGGAAGGAACACTCACTTGAAAAAGGTAAATCAAACCCCCCATGACACTTTATAATGTAGTAGTGTAAGTACAAAAATACACAAAAATGTCTAAGATCCCAAGCATGCATCAGATGACAGTTTATCCCAATGCATTTGCAAGCAAGAAAAACTCTAGAAAAAGATGTCTACAATGTTCAAGAATGTCAAGAAAGTTGTAGAAACATGAATAAAAAATAAAAGGGAGTCATTCCATGCAAGGAAAATGATCCCAGGACCTGAAACATCCAAGATAATCACCAGATTGCAAAAAGGGAAAAACCTAAATAAAATGTACTTGGAGCAGATGCTCGATGTGAGACCCATATAATAAGATAGATCACCCAACCAGATTTCCAACGACATGTGAAAGTCAAAAAATGAAGTTTGGATGAGGAAGATATGGATCCCAAAGTGCAAAAAAGAACCCTGACTTTGATTAGCAAAAAAACTTCAAGATAAACAAAAAACCAAACCTCCAAAAATAGTGCGGGCTCAGAACTAGCTTTTCGACGATATCTCGTTTGGAAAAAGACACCTTCGTTTGCTCAAGATATGAGAAAAAATCCAATGAATACTCTAAAATAATAAGAACCCCAAAAAATATTTGCTAAAGCTGGCAGAGCCCCACTAAATATAACGATGCCGCTAAATCTGGCAGAACTGCTAAAAAGTGGCCAAATTTGGCAGAGTTGACATATCGATGACATGGCAACCATGTAGGCTGATAGGGCTAAACTTCCAAGAAAAAAGAAAAACAAAATTAAAGAAAAAACATTAAAAACATTATAATATATATATTAAAAAAAAAATTATTAAAAAAAAATGTCAAAGGCCTTGGGGCCTGCGCGACCATGGGGCCAGCACACTGCCTTATGCCTGTGCAGCCTTGGGGCCAACGCACAGGCTTAGGCTTGTGTGACCTTTGGACTAGTGTGACTCCTGAGCGGGGTAAACCCCACTGTCTGCCTTCGGCAAGTGGGTGGGGTACGAACCCCCCACCCCCCCCCCCCAAANNNCCCCCCCCCCCCCCCCCCCAAAAAAAAAAAAAAAAAAAAAACATTTTTTTTTTCAAAACCCCATTAAAAAATGGGTATATTTATTTATTTATTTTTCCAAAAAATTTGAAATTTTTTTTTTCTGCCCCTTTTTTTTTAAAATTTTCCACCTACCTCGTAAATTGTGCCCAAAATAGGGCAGTATGAGCAATTTTTTGCCTTAGATTGCAACTGTGTCCAAATTAGATGTGCCTTATATGGAAATAGGGGCTTTTGGGCCTTTTGGATGTAAGTGTGAGGTCGGTTTGTGCCCAATGTGCTCTGAAAAATAGCTCTTCCCCAAATCCACAAAAAACTGAAATAGAAAACCTGTTGAAAAAACAAAGATCTGAAGAACAAGGCCAAATCTCTCATGAATAGAATAGGGGCATGAAGTACTGGAGCTCTGATACCATATTGGAGTTTATGAAAACTTTCAACCCTACAGCTCCCAAGAATCACCTGCATGCAAACAACTATCACAAAAAGGGAAGCAAATGCTATGGAGACCAAAAATAATAGATCTGTGAAAGAGGAAACATCCTTAATTGATTCAATAATAGAATACAAAATACAAGATGATTCAAGATCAATCAGAATTAGTTAACAAATACAAAGAGATCAAACCTTATAAAAGGTGATAAAAACCCTAAAAAGGGGAGAAACCTAGGTTGCACGATAATAATTAATAAAGAATTAATTATTATATGCCTAAAGTTTAGCTTAAGTGAACTATAGATAATAAGTGACTTTAATAATTAAATCAGAATGATTTAATTAATAAGTGAATTAACTTATTACTCTAACATAAAATGCATATTATAGAGTTCTAGAGTATAAATTTAGACATTTTGATGTTAGAATAATAAGTAATATAGACAACCCCACCAATGGGCCTTGCTAGGTATATCCAGTTTGTAGTGAACCTATAAAGGTGAAAATGGGAATGCATAGAACCAAGATGGACAAAATTGAACTGTGAGGGAGATTCTAAAGGGAAATCGAGCCCATCTGGGGAAAGGTATGTTGTGAGGGATTAGAAGGGGAACCTATGGGTGATTGGGGAGAAATTCCTTTGTGATGAAACCGACAATGAGGCAGAAGCTCATGCAACCTTGAATGTGGTTTAGATGGCTTAAAAATTGAACGTATCTCATATTCACCTAGAGCGTGTTTCACTCGTCACTATGAATGTGATTTATAAAGGTGAAACGCAAACTTGGAAGTTAAATAAATTTATTAAAATTATAAAATCATTCATCGCCACCTTTGAAGATTTCAAAATTACTCACATAAAACATGGAGGAAACCAATTGTTGGGCATGTTGTCAAATGTGGTAGTGAATTTAATGGGAAATGATGGGAATGAAATTTTGAGGATTTTAGAGGGATCAAGGGAGAAGAGATGGTGTTGAGTACGTTGGTGTATGAAAGAATAATAATGTAACACAAAAATTCATAATGAGGATTGTGCGTGGAGAAGATTAAATACCCCAACCTTACTATCTTACCACATTTCATTTTGGTGGGACATAAGGAAATGATAAAGTAGGGTATTTATAGAAATAGAGGGAAACTTCACTTTGGTCTCTCCAAAATAGAAAATTTTCTTTTGAGCAAATTTTTTGAGAAGAGGCTGCACGGGGTGTTCAAAATTGATTATCCCCTCTTCAGGAAGATTGCACACCTCATCATTAGTGAGGAATTTATGAAGAAAAAACATATATATCATTCTAATATTGACATTCCTTCTATGATTTTTGCACAGTCTTTGGAGTTGGGCTCCAAGGAGGAGGAAATGTGGTCTATGAAGGAGTGTGTAAGGCTCAAATGCTGTGGAATTTTTTTTGGAGATTGTTGGGATATCATGCATATATATGGGTTAACATTTATGTTTTTTCATTGATGTCAACATATTTATTTATTTCTAACAGTGTTCTTGTTATGTTCAACAAGAAGATTGGTTTGGTATAGCTATTGTATTGAATATCTAATGTTGCGAAGGTATAGATGGTTTGGGTATGTCTTTAGTTGACCTATGTCAATTTACAGAGGATTGCATGTTGATTTGAGTTAGCTATGAATTATTTATTAGAGGATGGTATTTTGGTTGTTTAGGAAGAGACAATGTTGCAATTTTTGGATTGGCGTGGTTCATCTATGCAATATTTTTTGTTTAAAACTTGGTGGTGAGTTTAGGACATGGATGTGTGTCCTGATATTGAGTGGTTCATGATTTGGATGTTGGAAATCTATTTTTATTAAGTGACATAGGTTACTGATTGGTGTTATGAATAGTGTAGAGATAATTGTGAATTCTGAGACAAAGTTGTTTTTGTTTATGTCATGGAATTTTATGTTTCTTGTTGATATTTCTAGATCATGTCCTATTCATGTTGCTAGATCACATTGGGTTATGTGATCAGATTTGGTTATTTTCTTTTGGTATTGGTGTTCTTATTGTTCTTGACTGATCGAGGCATGATTTATGATTCTCGATCATGTTTGAGGATGAATATTTGGATCCTAGCTATATCTTTGTTGACATGTTTTGGATCACATTAAAGATTGTATTATATTTGATTAAATATTTTTAATTAAGGTGTTAAGGTTTATGCTGACCTTGTTTATCTTTTCAAGGTTGATGAAATGTATATAAATATGTAATCATTTGTAATTGTAAAGTAGAGAGAGTGTATGTGCTCGAAGAGGTATGCATGGAATATGCAATTCAGGTAGGGATTTGATGTACTTCATTAGAACTGTATTGACATGAAAAATATGATATCAATTAGTTCATAATTTGTGTATTTTTGTCCACAATGAATTGTAGTCCGTTAATGGTTGTAGCCCTCATTGTATTCCTCAGGGTTGTATCCCTCATTTTTATTTAAGCTGTGAGCTCTAGGCAGTGTGCCTGAATGCATATCCATTCCCATTGTAATACTCCTAATAGGGTATAGTTCTTCTTAAAGAGTACATCATCTCATGGTTTTGATTCCCACCGTGGTTTTTTCCTTATCCATATTTCCACATAAAAAATCTTGGTGTTATGTGCTGATTGATGTGTTATGATCTTGCATTAATGTTTATTATTCATATATGAGATTAAGGTTAAAGAGTTGGATAATTTTTTTGAGTTTTGGGATATAATTGATTCACCCCCCCTCTCAGTCGTACATATTTTCTTGTTTGTAACAATTGGTATAAGAGCTAAGTCCTCTTTTGGGAGCTTGATTTCTTGAGGAGATCCAGGATGGTAGCCTTTAAGAAGGAGACTATGATATTTGAAGGTACTAATTATTCCATTTGGATGGGTCGAATGATAACACACTTGAGATACATTGGAGAAGATTACTAGGAAGTAACTAAGAAGTCTTACAATCCTCCTTATGATCTTTCTACTGCCACTCCTTATGAGAAGAAGAATTTGAGTACAATATGAGAGAAAAAGAATCTTTGTTGAGTGATTTTTTAGATGCATAATATACAAATGTCACAGAATTAGAGAATTCACATTAGATATAGAAAAAATTAGAGATTTTACATTAAGGAGATTCATGTGTGAATCAAGCCTAGTTTTAGGGTTTGAAAGGGAAATATGAAACATCGAAGATGAGTGAGGATGAAAAAATTAATTCCTTTGTGTAGAAGGTGACTGAGCTTGTTTTTGGAATCAGATGCACTGGTGGAAATTTGGAGGAAGATGAAATTATTTCTAAGATATTGAGATCCTTACCTCTTTATTACAATCACAAGGTTTATACTATTAAAGAGATCAGAATCGTGTCACCTATAACAAGAGACACATTGGTTGGTAAATTATCTTCTTTTGAAATGAGTGAATTTTGTGATAGCCTTCCTAAAGTTGAATATGCATTTAAATCTACTATTTCTAAGGATTAAAAAATATGAGACTCCAGAGAAAGTTAATCTAAGTATGGATCCAGATATGCTAAGGAATGAGAAGAGATTGAGGAAGAAGAAATAACGATTGAAGAACTTGAAGCCCTAATTGCAAAGAGACTACCTAAGGTAGCTAGTAAGTATCATGGAAAGTTACCTTTGAAATGTTTTTAATGTAATAAGATTGGTAATTTTTCTTCAAGATGTCTAGATAGAGAATCTAAGTACAAGACTAAGGAATTCAAGCCTAACGATAAGAAGAAGTGTTATTATGTTGTTGATGAAGGTGTAACTGATGATGAATATGAAAAGAGTGAAGACGAGATTGTATTTATTTCTATTAAAGATGATAATCCTAGGTTCTTAAATGTGGAAAGAGATTTTGTTTCATATGTGGATGAGAAAAATGAATGGGTTATTGACAGTGGTTGTTCACATCACTTGAACAAAGATAAAATAAAATTTGTGAAGGTGGAGAAATATGATGGTGGTTTTTCCAGATTTGGTGACAATAATCCTTATATGATCAAAGGTAGAGGTTCCATTATACTTGATGGTAAGAATAACATTGATGATGTCTAATATGTTGAAGGTTTGAAGCATAATCTTTTGAGTGTTGGACAACTAGTTGATAAAGGTTACAATTTATAATTCAAGGATGGAATGTGCAAATTCATTGGAAATAATGGAATTGAGATTTAATCAGGTACAAAGACTAAAGGTAATGTAGTCCATTTGAATAATGTAGAGAATAGATGTATGATTGCTAATATTGGTGATAGTTGGTTATAACAAAAAGATTTGTCATGTGAACTTTGATAACATTGTGAAGATAAGAACTACTAATGCAGTAAGAGATTTAACTAATTTTTTTAAGCCTACTAATGCAATGTGTATGGAATGTTAGTTCAATAAGCTAACTAAATCTAATTTCAAGAGAAAGACCTATTCTTCAAGTGGATTGTTAGATTTTGTGTATACTGATTTATGTGGCCCTACTAGAACTAGAAGTTATTATGGAGATAAGTATTTTATTT
Source organism: Thuja plicata (assembly GCA_018584345.1). Classification (NCBI taxonomy): domain Eukaryota; kingdom Viridiplantae; phylum Streptophyta; class Pinopsida; order Cupressales; family Cupressaceae; genus Thuja; species Thuja plicata. Next base: position 1,731,042 of record MU227026.1, read on the forward strand.
TATTCTTTGGTGATTATTCAACAATGACATGGGTTACAATTTTGAAGGATAAATCTAAGGCATTTGACAAATTTTAGATCTTCAAATCTATGGTTGAGTTTGAGACAGTTATGAAGCTAAAATGTCTAAGTTCTGATAGATATGGTGAGTTTACATCTAGTGAAGTTAATGAATTTTGTTAGGAGCATGTGATATAGAGGAAAATGTTTGCTATTTCGACCCCACAATAGAATGATATTGCATAGAGAAGAAAAATTGCTATACATGACACTATAAGGACTATGATGATTGAAGGAAATGTACCATAGATTTATTAGACATAATTGGTTAGCACCGCAGTCTATACATTGAACCGATTTCAAATCAAGCAAGGCACTGGTAAGAACCCTTATGAGCTTTGGTATGGTCATGTCTCTATAGTGAAATACTTTAAATTTTTTGGAAATAAATGTTATATCAAGAAAGATGAATATTTAGGGAGATTTGATCCTAGATGTGGTGAAGGAATATTTCTTGGTTATTCTACAAAGAGAAAATCATAAATTTTTTATAACCATAGGTTAAGGAAGATAATTGAGAGTAATAATGTCAAAGTGGATGAAAGTTATTAGAAACAAGCTAGACCTTGTAGTTATGAATCAAATGATGAGGTAGAAAATCAGGTAATACAAGCACAAAATAAGAATTGAAACCAGAATGGTGTTAGGATTAAGAAATACTGAGAGGGGGGCGAATCAGTATTACACCACTTTAAACTTAAAATTATCAATTTCCAACTTAACTAGATAAATTTAGAAATGAAAAGAACATAAATATAAGACACACAACTCATAACACCATGAATTTATTCTCGAGGAAACCCTGGCCAAGGGAAAACCCCGATGGGGATGGAACCCAAAAATATGCACTAAAAGTATATTGCCCCGGTTAGGAGCTGAATATTACATTAGTACATTTCCCTGTTAAAGGAATACAAAACCTTGTTAAAGGTATACACCAATCTCACTGCTCATACAATCATAAATATGTCTCTGTTACAATACTTTATCAAAATGAATATAAACAAGAATATTCTATGCTTAGGTAGTTCCAGTTGTAGCTCACATCATTATCTATCTGATTCTGACATCACCATGCATCCATTACTCCGTTCACATACATACATACTTTGCTTCTCAAAAACTCTTCATATATATATATATATATATATATATATCTAGTCGGCTCCCAAATACTTCACAAAATGGAACCATCACTTATACAAAAAGTAAATACAAAGTCAGAGATCATACATTACAAAAATATAGGTAATACATAATCCAAATCTAACATAGCACATTTTGATTCCACATTACACTCCCTCAATCATTGCGACCATTCAATTGCTCTGTCTCACTGTATCACTATCTTTGCATGTCTAAAAACATCTATATCTTTCATTTCTAAACTCCAAAACTAAAGAGACCTTAACTGAAGGTCTATCATAACCCAAAATATCTTACTCTAAGCTCGCATATATTCATTCATCATATATAGTGTTCACTTTCCAAAACTATACTCCTATATCCTGTAAACTGCTTTTTGGACTTAGTCATTTTGCAAGCATTAACTCCAAAATTGTGTTCCAATACAAGAAATCATTCATAACTTATGTGTTTACATAAATGAAAAACCTAATGTGTTCTTGAAAATTCTTGAATGAGCCACTTACCAACAATCTCCCCCTTTGTCATTGATGGAAGCACTCAGTGAAAAATGACTAAGTGTCAACACCAAAAAGAATATACATTACACTTCTTTATCTCCTTTACATATTTACTAGATTATATTCTCTATATTTGATTTTTACATTTTTCATATCTTCTCTTCTCCCCCTTTGACATCAATGGAAAAGGTTTACAAAAATGTAGAATATATAACAAAATTTATGCAACTGCTTACCCAAAAATTTAGACCATCTTAACTAGCACATCTTGGAAAGAGCTTTCCAATATCTTTACTTTTGTTGTCCAAGTATTTACCAATATCTGACTCAAATGAATCAGTCCATTTAGTGCAAAAGAATATGTTTCTACTGCCTTTAACTCAGTAGGCATGTTCCCAGCAAGATATTGCACTGTCTTCTCCATGTCTGAAAGTTATATCTCAAGAATTGATAACTTAGGAGTAATTAAACTCTTTAGCATACCAAATCTTCCCATAACTCTCCCTTTCTCTGTCTCTAACAAACTCAATTTGTACAATAGTGTGGACACTTCTTTGTCTAACTCCAATACAGTGTCTGAGGAGGTCTCACAATTGTGCATCAACTTATCTAGGGTTTGTCTGTCCTATGTTATGATGTCCTCAATATTCTAAAGATGTTTGATAGGATTTACAAAGTAATTGTATAACTTCCTTCCATGTGATACACAACTCTTTTCTTTAGTCATTTTTTTTCCCAGTATGCCCAAGTTCCATGCAATAGATTTGCACACTTCTTCTAAATTCTTTGCTAAGTATTTATGTTCTACTTTTTCTTCTGCGATCTTCTCTAAGGACTCATAGTGATTTTCAAATTTATCCAATACCTTTTTCAATTTCTCTGCAATGTCCTTTCCTTGGAAAGTAAGAGGTATAGATAGGAGTTTTTTTACGGTATCAATTCTTCTCTTTCCATTACCCTTGACTTTTTCTCAACTTTCTACTCATATCTCTCTTTTGCTTTGGCAAAGGCTATGTAAGATATCTTCATCAAATCATCCTCATCCATGCTCTCAATGTTAGTGCTTAATGTTTTATCTCCACTTGTCAACAATAAAGATGAAGAAACATATACTTGAGTTTCTTGTTGTACTTCAACTTTATTTACTTTTTCCTTAGCTACCTTTGCTTCACTCTCTTTCTGTTCTTCCTTCTCTGCCACTTTCAGATTAATACTTCCTCCAATATCTAAGGCATTTTTAGTATTCCTTCCAAAAGGGCCACTAGCATCTTTCAAACTATTCAAATACACAGGCACACCAATAACAAAGATATCTGGTTTCTTTACAGTATTGACAAATTGACTATCATCTTCAAATTTTCATGTATCAAGTTTTACTTTAGCTACCCTTGATGAATCACCTCTTAAAATAGATTTAGGCTTAGTATCCTTGAGAGGTGAAGACTTCTCAGGCTCAATCCCCATCATAACCTTTCCTATTACCTTCTATGTTTCCTCAATCACTTCATCATATTTTCTCCCCATTATCTTTACCAGTCTTGATTTAGTTCTTAATATTGGTTTTATAGCATTCAGTATCCTTTCCATCTCTTTAATAGAAACAACATGTAACATATCTTCAATGACTTTTGTTATGATTGTTTCATCTTCAATTTTTGCTAACTATTTTATTATCTCTAATTTCTCATATAGATCCTTAGGTATACCGCCTTCAACTTCTAATAAGTTCTTAAAAATAAGCAAATGATTGATGACACTGTCCTCAATCAAGAGTTAATCAGATGCATCATACCTCTTGTAGTATCTAGTCAATGAAATAAGATTTCCCTCCTTAATGATCCTCTTCTCCAATATCTTCATATCAGGTTTCCAGAGTTGTTTTACCTCTATGCTCTTCTCTTCCATTTTCTTCTCCTCTTCTTTCTGCTTTACAACTTTTGTCCTTTGTTTCTTAGGCGAAGAGTCTTGTTTAGTGGATATAGTGTTTCTCTTAGGTATTTCCTTGTGTTTATCTTCTTATAATGTCCTATTTGGTGGTGTGGGTGTGGTTTCAGGTACATCAACTATAGTAGGAGGTGCACTGATAAATTTCTTTGTCTTTGGAGGTGGAAGGTCTGCAGGAGAAGTGTTTGCCAACCCAAAAACACCTTCTATCATTTTCTTCCTTACCTCTTTCATCTCCTCCTTTGTAATACCAACCTTGGCTGCTATTTTGTCAACCACATTTTCTACTTTCCTCTTCCTTGCTGCTCGAGTATGTTCTTCCCTTATCTTCACATATTTCTCTTCATAAGTTCCCCATCTTTCTTTGGATGGATCAATCTCTAAGAATAATGCATTTTCAACTTGCATAGTCAAAACCTCAGGACTGACTTCATCTATCAAAGGATAACACTATTTCATTCTAGGTTGTACTACCTCAAAGCAAACACAATCAATTTTAATCATGAAACATATTGTATCTCTATGCTTCTCTACCAAATCCTTAGGTATCCTCATTCTTTCTCTCATCTGTCTTTGCAAAATTTTGATAATCCCAAATAGTTCACCATCAACCCATGTACTATTTTCTCTTCTATAACTTTGTGTAATCTGAATTCCAGTGGTTTTTCTATCCTTCAAATCTCTAGGGTGCATACCAGGAAAATTGTGTATAATGTGGATGTACATGTGTATCAATAATGATCCAAACCTAAATGCCTTCGACTTATCCTTCTTTATCTGCTTCACATTCTACAAAAATTTTGTCCAAGTATTTTTCAAAGAGTGTATTTGGTGTTTTCCTTTACCATTTTCTATGCCATCATGATTACTCCCATAGATATAGAGTTAGCTCACCTGTTATAGTGTAGTTTATATCCGAGAACCATGGAAACTAATCTAACATCTTGCTAAAAGATGTCAGCTATGGTCATCGCCCTCTTGCCCCATCTTGAATGGGTTAGGGTTTCCACCTATTTCTTTGTGTTCTTCTCCATGATAGGGATAACACCAGAGTTATCCATACCTATTATACCATTGTAACATAAGAAATAGGATGAGGGGGTTTAATGTATGATATGAAATGGATGTTGTTACATTTGAAATTAGAATGTTTATTGAAATGTGTGGGGAAGATAAGATGTTCCTTTTAACCTCAAATGCACAAAGGAAGGATCCAAATTGATTAACCCCAAAGGAAGGATCAATGCATAAATGAGTCAATCTATTGGAAACGAGAGAAAAGATGAAGACCTTAGATTATGTTTATAGAAAAGAATGTGTGATAGATTTAGAAAAATTAATAACTTTAATTGAAATAAATAGGAGAAAAATAATAACCTCAAAATGTTACAGATCTGAAGAATTCTGATTTCGGGGGTCTGCACTGAGTTTCTGGAAAATCTACAACTGGATCTGGAACAGAAACACATAGACAAACAAAACCCATAAATATTTTTCTGATTTGGCATAGTTCCAATTTTGAACCTTAAGTTAATGTCACCATTGACCCAGAATTTATGATTCTGACCTAGGGAAGAATCAACCTCTGATTCTGACCCAAAATCTCTGACAAAAAAGTTGTTTCCAGATCCCAATAGTTTGCCAAAAAGGGTATCTGAATTTGCACTCCAACTCACTATTCCAAACTTGTCCCTGTAAGAAAAATGGTTTGTTTGTTGGGGGGAGGGGTTTACCTTGGTCAAACCCCAATTTTGGAATTAACCTCAAAGTATAATTGAAATTGCATAAGTAAAACAAAGTAAATGAACAAATTTACCTTGCTTGTATGGAAACCCTTGTGGCGGATTAGAATCCGTAGATCCACAAGTATGTATGCACCAAATGGATGTAGAATGTAGAATGTAGGATGTCTCAAATAAATTTCTTGTAAATCTTCAACACCAATCTTGAATGGATCTTAGAATAGGAAGAGGCTTGGAGGAATGTGGATGAAGAAAACTTCAACAAGAGGGCTCCATAGAGCTTGAATCCTTTAATGGCTACCAATGGATCTCCTTGATGAATTGAGTGCTTGAGAAGTTCTTGAATGCTTGAGAATAGATGACTGATTCAATGGCTATTTGGCATGCTTCAAATCTTGCTTCTTCACCTTTAGATTTCACTTCTTAAGTCTTTAATAGTTGAGGATCATGGTTATCAAGTCTTTTTCTTAGAGAAAATGAGAGGAGAAAGCTTCCTTATATATGAATCTAGGGAAAAATCTTCTAGAGAGGCCTACATAGGAGAATTAAATTCCAATTAGACCTATATCCCTATAAGAGGACCTATATTAAATATAATTTAAGAATTGTTGCTCCGAAGACTGAAACAACCGACCTAGAAGTGAGAATTAAATCTTTCCAAAGCCCGACATACGAAAACCCTGAAAAATTGAAATCTAGACCTTAGGTCAGAAAAAGGTCAATTATAACATAGGTCAAGGTTAAGGTCAACCTTGACCTAGAAAGTTTTTTTTTGATGCTGAGGTCAAAAGTCACAATTTGTAGTTTAGGGTGTTAGAAACAGGCTAGAGAAAAGTGGGAAATGGGATAGAATAGGGGAAAAAGCCAGATCCAAGTTAGAGACTCATTCAAGGCATTTGAAATGAATAAACCATTTACTTGGAAGGCTAAACCAGTCTACAATGGAAGTGATTCCATTTTATGACTATACATTTAGCCCACACTTTAGAAAGAGTATGGACTCAATGCAAACTCTTGGTAAAGGAGATCATGAAGAATAGATATTCTTATTGAAATCAAAAGGGAAAAAGGAATCCTCAAGCCCCTAGGGACTTAAGTCATTATCAACCTGAAGATCATGATAAGAGAGACATCACCAGTTAAGGAGAAAGAGAGAGAGGGTGTGATTACCTTGCCCAATGAGAACTTATGTCCCATTGTGAACCACACAAGGAAACATTGCATCTGGAAAGATGGAGTTGAACCGCCTAGTGAATGTGGCTACTCACTAGTCAACTCATTAGGGAGATCCTATCTTAAGGACACCTTCTGACCTTAAGGGATCAAAACATTGTAAATTGAAACTAGAGGGATCAAGAGATCCATATAAATTTAAACTGGAGGGATCAATAGATCATATAAGGTAAAAATCCATGCTTTAAGGATTAGTCTTTAATCCATAAAGGGAGAAAGTTTTGAGTTTGAAAATATTTTGAACGTGCGTGTGTGCAAAAAGTGATTAGAGCGTATGCCCCCATTTTAAAGTCATTGATAACACTTTAATAGGAGCAATGGATTTAACGAAAATGTAAACAACTCTACTGACTACGTTTCCACTATGAGCTGCCCCCATATGAAGACAAATCAAGGGAAATATCACATAAACATACAAAGAACACAGAAGGGATCTACCTGTTGTGGGGTCAGTATGATCATAAGATAATATGTATATGTAGATATGATATTATTGCAAATAAATTGACATCATTCTCCAAATAAAGTAGAACTACAATCACAATGGAGGAAATGAAACTCAAGAGTTATGATGAAGAATATTTTTGAACCACAACATGGAGACCAAAAAGAATCAGTGCTACCATGTCACAGATCCAAGCGGACTACACAAGGAAAACATTTATGAACAATAGAACAAGTACAAAATAACATGAAAACAACATATAGAAGAGTAAAGATACATATAGAGTAATTGTACAATAGGTTTGATTCCTTTATCACCTTTCCCCACCAAATTAACAAGGGTCACATAAAAGAATCTAAGAAACATTTAGCAAGCACATTATGGGAGAAGCACAATACAACATGCAAACACAAAAAGGGCTACTATGAAGGACAAGCCAGTCAAGCACGTCACCTACTCTCCCCATCTCGATTTATATCATTTAGGGAAGGTGGGAAACTCGCAAGATGGACTATATCCAATACAATGGGAATAATAGTCAGTTCCAAACAACGATCCTCTTGAGAATCACATTTCTCGATACTAGGTGTAATTATCAATTGAGTTGAAAGCATACGACGTAAATCAGTATCAAGATCAATGGTCTCATATTCATCATTAGGATCAATAGGATCATCAAGAGTATCCTCCTCATCAAGATTAATTAAAATAGGATCGAAGATGCGAATAGAATCATCATAATCATTCATCTTAACATCATTATGAATATTAACTTCTTCCAACACATCAGGCATAGGTTGGTCAAAAGAAGGTAAATAATTTTGAAGACCAGAAGCACGGGCCCTAGAATTATCTCTAGGCTTCTTACGACGTTCATTAGAATATTTTTTACGCTTCGCTTTGTTTGAAACATGTTGAGAACTAGGAGGAATAACAATTGGTTCCTTCACAAGTTCTATAGGAGGATTGGTAGTATTCGCAGTAGGCTGAGAAGAGATACTGGGAGGTTGAGTAATAGAGCTAGTAGTAATGGATAAAGGAGGTATAGAAGGAGTGGGAAAAATACCATGATTTAGATCTATCTGAGGCATGCTTAACTCGACAATCTTGCGATGTTTATAGGATTGATATGAATGAAAAAGGTTATGAGGGTGAGGACATGAATTAGGTAATGAAGGCCAAAAGAAATCAAGAGTAGCACAATCTCTAGGCCTAGAAAGTTGATAAAAACTATGATTAATCATTTTTACTTCTCCATTATGAATGAACTTAATACACTTATGAATAGGAGAAGCGATAGCATGCATAGAAGTTATCTAAGGCAAACCAAATTTGACTTGAAATTGATCAGAAGTAGGAACGATAATGAAGGTAGTATCTACAAATTTACCACAAAGTTCAATAGGCAAGTTAATAGAACCAAGTGAAGGATAGAGAAAACCATTACAATTTTGGATCCATGCATCAAATGTATCATAACAATCATGTTGTAGGTTTTTCATAAAAAAAATTTCCTCAGTAATGACATTTATTAAAGATGTGGGATCAACAAGAAAACCATGCGTAGGTATCTTAGCAATCCTAGCATAAATATAAAGGGGACCATCAAGAGCCTTAATAGTCTCAGCATCATCAAAGGTAATTGAGAGTTCCCTAGGTTGTTTATCCTTAGTTTGTTTCTGAGGTTTAGGTGGAACTTGAAGTTTAAGTGGAGGTGAAGGATCTTGAACAGTAGGTTGAGGTGAAATAGGGCACTCCACATGATTAACAATGTGATTGAGATCATCCATCTTTAAATTGTAAATAATATCCACAGAAGATAGTTGAGCGATGGTATTAGTGTTATGTGTAGGTAAAGGGTTCGTATAGATTTGAAGGTTTTGATTAGGAGGAGAGAAACATTTGTTCCCATTACCTTCAAAATTATCAATAGATAAAGCATTAGAATCGATTAAGTCTTGAAACTTATGCTTTAGAGAATAAATTTTTTTAGTATCATGACCATTTTGTTGATGGTATTGGCAAAAAGCTTTAGAATAAAAGGATTTTGATGTCATCATGGTAGGGAGAAGAGGTCGAATAGGAGGCAAGGTAATCATATTATCACTTAACAACCTACTCATAATAGAATGTAAAGATTCAGAGAGAGGAGTAAACATATGATTCATATAGAAAGAAGTGGATGCAGATTTGGCATTGTTGGATGCAACAACAACTTGATCATCAACCACATTCATATTTTTATTAATCTTGACATAGTTGTTAGGTTTCTGTAACTTATTAGGATTAGGAGCAACATCACTCTTATCAACTAGAACATGAGCCATTGGAGTGTTGCTCTCAAATTGACTCACTTGTAACTGATAATTATGAAGTGCTGCACAAAGTTGTTGAAAAGAGGTAAATTCAGTAAGAAGAATCTTATCTCTAATATCCTTTTGTAAATTTGAAATAAACATATGTTGAATATCAATATCAGGAAAAAGATAAGAAATATGAGCATAAAAATGCTTAAATCTACCAATAAAATCAGTCAATTTTTCCTTAATGTTTTTTTTACAATGCATTAAATCAGTTAAGGACACTTGCAGACCAATGTTATTTTGAAATTGTTGGATGTAGGTATTATAAAGTTTAGAAAAAGAATCAATAGAATAAGGAGGTAAAGAACAATACCATTGCAAGGCCTTATCATGAAAATTTATAGCAAACAACTTATCTAAAATCCTATACTCATGAGAATAATCACTACAAAGGATTTGAAATGTTTTAACATGAGTAACAAGATCTCCTTTACCATTGTAATTCTCAAGATGAGGCATATCGGCTTGCTGAGGGATAATAGCATGAATAATGTATGAGGATAAAGGACTACCCATGTCACATGTAGGAATGCTAAACTTGGATTGGGTTAAAGATGCAAGTTGTTGTAAAGATGACACAGTTTGAGCCAAAATAATAATTGTGGAATCATTAGAAGAAATAGGTGGCATAGAAATATAAGGAACACTAGGAAAAGTGTAGGAAGCAGCAGGAATGGAAGACACCACCTGTGGAAAACTTGGAACCATAGTTGGAAGGGGATTGGAATAAGTAAAAGGAACACTATGATATGAAGGTTTTGAGGTAGGTAGAGATATCGGTGGAACACTCACAGGAATAGATGAAATTGGAAGATATGTAGTCATTTAAGGAGTGTAAGTAGGAATTCTAGGTAAAGGAATGGAAGAAGGTCCCTCACTAGTGAAAGGAGGAGTGAATCATAGATCTTGAGTCTCTTGAGCTAAAGTTTTAACATTCAAATGCACAAGATGAGTGATACCATGCAAGAGATTAACACCTTGATCACTATCACGAAGGAATTTCTTAAGAGCCTCTATAGCTTGGATGGAATCTTGATCATCATTTTCTTGAATAAGCCAATTTTCCATTTTATCAAGTTCTGTTGAAAGTTTTTGTACTTGTTCAGGAGGAACTCTTAAAGCATCATCCTCATCATGAGATGAGTGAGAAGAGTTATGCTCCATAGAAGGATTGGAATCATGAGTGGTCAATTTGTCATTTGGGATCCTAAGGAAAGGAGAGGAAGACTTGGGATCAAAGGAACCCATAATTCTATGACTTCTTCTAACCGAGATACTATAAGTAGGACTAGGTGTGGTAAAGCTCATACACCAATGCAATGCAAATGAACTAATTTAGGAAACACAAGATTTTGATTTTTAATTTTTGAAATGTAAATGCAAGAACATAAAAGAAATCTAATCTAATATGAATGTAAGATATAACATAAAAATGTAAATCTAACACCAAAAAACAAAGAGTTGTCTATTGCGGGTTCACCAAAATGTAACATAAGAAATAGGATAAAGGGGTTTAATGTATGATATGAAATGGATTTTCTTACATTTGAAATTAGAATGTTTATTGAAATGTGTGGGGAAGATAAGATGTTCCTTTTAACCTCAAATACACAAAGGAAGGATCCAAATTGATTAACCCCAAAGGAAGGATCAATGCATAAATGAAT